>LR812534.1:520459-540459 GCA_903798195.1 Danio kyathit | reverse complement strand
TGTTCGGGCTCTGTGCGGTGTGTGTTTGACATTAGCTGTCTGCTGACAAACGCAGCCGCTCGTCTTTGACGCCGCTCTTTAATTACGCCGCCGACTGATCCTGTTGCTTAATTGCACTTGTAGTTGCACATTTGAGCTCTGGTAAATCTGCGCATGACGTTTAGATCAAATCGCTCTGTGACTGAAACAATTAGCCCACAGCTAAGACCATAATGGCTTCAGAAATAATAGTTTTCCTTCAAAAGCCTGCTGAGAACTTTTACTGAAAATACAGAACAACACTCAACCTGCAGATATAACCCCAAAATAAAACTGTATATATATATATATATATATATATATATATATATATATATATATATATATATATATATATACATACAAGGGTTGGAGAATGAAACTGAAGGCCTGGTTTTAGAGGCCTCCTCCTCAATCCAGCATCAGCTGCTGTTGTGAATGACCTGCACAGTGGCCAGAGGGATTCTGAGCTGTTCTTCTTCAGAATAGTGTTCAGGTCACTACTGATGCTGCTGGAGGAAAACCTTTCCTGACTCACTCCTCCAAAACAGCCCAAAGTGCTCAATAATGTTTAGCTCTGGGTGCTGTGCAGGCCATGGGAGATGTTCAACTTCACTGTCATGTTCATCAGACCACTCTGTCTCCAGTCCTGCTGTGTGTGTTGCTGCATCATCATCCTGATACACACCACCGCCTTCAGGAGACAATGTTCGACCCATTGGGTCACATGGTCTTCCAAAATGGTTGGGTAGTTCTTGACAGTGACCCAGTGCACATCTAGTACAAGTATTTTGTCTAAGGAATGCCATGATATTGAACCCACACCATCACTGATCCCCCCATGCTTGACTCTGGGCATCAGCAGTCTGGGTGGGCCGCTTCTTTGGGGCTTCTCCACACCGTAACTCTCCCGGATGTGGGACAGACAGTGAAGGTGGCCTCATCAGAGAACAGTACATGTTCCACATTGTCCACAGCTCCAGATCTCCACTGCTGCTCCACTGAGACCGGCGTTTGGCATCGGCAGGAGTGAGCAGAGGTTTGGGTCATGTATATTGACCCTGTGGAGCTCCAGACCAACAGTTCTGCTGGAAACAGGAGAGTCGAGCTGCACATCTGATTCTGCAGTGAGTCGGGCCGCTGTGGTCTGATGTGTTCTGGGTAAATCAGGGTCATCAGCCGGTCGTCTCTTTCAGACGGCTTCCTCTGGCCTTCACTCTACAACCCCTGTATATATACACACATATTGTTTTGAATTTAAATATGTTGTTATTTATATGTACAGTATACATAAATATTTGCATTATTTATACATCTAAATATTACCATATTTTAACCAATACAGTCTATAATCATATGCACTAAAATATACACAGTACGCACAAACATACTTTGTAAATATGAACTTTTATTTTGGTGGTGTAATGACTTACGGACAGTCAGATTATTAACCATGAATAATCATTTGACAGCACAGCTCAGGTGTTTATCAGAAGAGAGTGTGTGCTAAGCAGAGTCGAGCACACATAGATGCTGAAACACACACACACACACATAGCCGTGACCTCCGCCGAGACTCAACACACACCTGATGGCCTTTATCTGTCAGATCCGGCGCGCAGGTGTTCCTCAGCACACACAGCTGACAGACGGGAATGTCAGAGCAAAGCCGACACACAGATCTGTGCTGTCCGACATCAGAGCGGCACTCAGATCACAGCGGCTGCGTTTCAAAGCCTGATCCGGACACTCAGACACTGACCAGCCCTGCTGCGCGCAGACAGATACACAGCTAACAGTTATAGGCTCTAAAACCATTCCATTAGTGCGTTAGTGCAGTCAGGCTTTGACTATGCTACAGTCTGATGGTACTGACCGCATTCGCCACATATGAGTGGATGAAGCCATTGGAAGCTTGTTGGTTCACTTCAATATTTAGTTGACAGTAACAGAGTTGATGGTAACGGAGTTGACAGTAACAGAGTCGATGGTAACAGAATCCACGATAACAGAGTCGACGGTTACAGAGTCGACGATAACAGAGTTAACAGTAACAGATTCAACAGTAACAGTTGACGATAACAGAGTCGACAGTAACGGAGTCGACGATAACAGAGTCGACGATAATAGACTTGACGGTAACAGAGTCGACGATAACAGAGTCGATGATAAAAGAGTCGACAGTAACAGAGTCGACAGTAACAGAGTCGACAGTAACAGAGTCGACGGTAACAGAGTCAACGGTAACAGAGTCGACAGTAACAGAGTCAACGGTAACAGAGTCGACGGTAACAGAGTCAACGGTAACAGAGTCGACAATAACAGAGTCAACAGTAACAGAGTCGAAGGTAACAGAGTCGACGGCAATAGAGTTGACAGTAACATAGTCGACGATAAAAGAGTCGACGGTAACAGAGTCGACGGTAACAGGGTCGACGATAATAGACTTGACGGTAACAGAGTCGACAATAATAGACTTGACGGTAACAGAGACAACGATAACAGAGTTAACAGTATCAGAGTCAACAATAACAGAGTCGACGGTAACAAAGTCGACGATAACAGAGTCGACAGTAACAGAGTCGAAAGTAACAGAGTCGACGGTAACAGAGCCGACGGTATCAAAGTCGACGATAACAGAGTCGACAGTAACAGAGTCAACAGTAAAAGAGTCGACAGTAACAGAGTCGACGGTAACAGAGTCGACGGTAACAGGGTTGACAATAACAGAGTCAACGGTAACAGATTCGAAGGTAACAGAGTCGACGGTAACAGAGTCGACGGCAATAGAGTCGACAGTAACATAGTCGACAATAACATAGTCGACAATAACAGAGTCGACGATAAAAGAGTCGATGGTAACAGAGTCGACGGTAACAGAGTCGACAGCAATAGAGTTGACGGTAACATAGTCGACAATAACAGAGTTAACAGTATCAGAGTCAACAGTATCAGAGTCAACAATAACAGAGTCGAAAATAACAGAGTCGATGATAACAGAGTCAACAGTAACAGAGTTGACGGTAACAGAGTCGACGGTAACAGAGTCGATGGTAACAGAGTCGACGGCAATAGAGTCGACAGTAACATAGTCGACGATAACAGAGTCGACGGTAACAGAGTCGACGGCAATAGAGTCGACGGTAACATAGTCGACAATAACAGAGTTAACAGTATCAGAGTCAACAGTATCAGAGTCAACAATAACAGAGTCGACGGTAACAGAGTCGAAAATAACAGAGTCGATGATAACAGAGTCAACAGTAACAGAGTCGAAGGTAACAGATTCGACGGTAACAGAGTCGACGGCAATAGAGTCGGCAGTAACATAGTCGACGGTAACAGAGTCGACGGCAATAGAGTCGACGGTAACATAGTCGACAATAACAGAGTCAACGGTGACAATATGTGTATGTGATGTTATAATGTACTTTGAATCATTTGTGTTTTGATATATGTTTGCCTTTTCTTAAGTATTATTTTTTAATGAATCTAAATGGACATGCCTGACTCAAACGTAAAGAAATAAAAGTTGAATTTATATTGTCTGTGTTGAGATTTATAATATTGAGTCGAGTAGTTAAATCACTCACTGAGTAATTGAATAGTTTTTAAAAAGACAGTAATTTGAACAGTGATTTACTCCTCAGTTCAGAAATGTCTTCATGTAATATAATCTCTAATGTAAAGAACAATCAGTTCTGACTCGTACAATGTCACGTTGACTATTCGCTAAAAACACAGCTATGCAACTCTAAACGAGTTTTCTTCTTCAGGTTTGGTTATAATTGAACATTATTTGATAATAAAAGTGACACTCTTCAGTCACAGAGTTTGCTTTGCACTTTTAACATCCGGCTGAGCAGGCCTTTACGCTGTGAGAATATTTGTTGTTAACACACATTGTGTGTGTGAAAGCTGCACAGAAGCAGGAATGGTCTGTCATTCAGCAGGACCCCTCGAGGCTGCTTTCCTTGTAGCTAATGCATGCTCATATTTGTGTTTGAGAATGTACTGAACATGACTTTGTGTGTGTGTGTGTGTGTGTGTGTGTGTGTGTGTGTGTGTGTGTGTGTGTGTGTGTGTGTGTGTGTGTGTGTGTGTGTGTGTGTGTGTGATGGACAGCGACTGTGGCTGGAGAAACACACCGAACAGAGGAACAACATCCGTCCGTCTGTCAGTGGAGTTTCACTGCGGCCTGAGGCAGAAACGGATCACAGACATACAAACACTATATAAATATATATATATATATACACATACATTACATACAAACATACACACACACACACACACACACACACACACACACACAGACTACACACATACATACAAACATACACACACATATACATACATATATACACACATGCATTTACTCACACACACACACACACACACACACACACACACACACACACACACACACACACACACACACACACACACACACACACACACACACACAGACTACACACATACATACAAACATACACACACATATACATACATATATACACACACACACAGACTACATACATACATACATACATGCATACATACACACACATATACACACATACATACACACATGCATTCACTCACACACACACACACACACACAGACTACATACATAAATACAAACATACACACACATATACATACATATATACACACATGCATTCACACACACACACACACACACACACACAGACTACATACATACATACAAACATACACACACATATACATACATATATACACACACGCACATGCACACACACACACACACAGACTACATACATAAATACAAACATACACACACATATACATACATATATACACACACGCACATGCACACACACTAACACACACACACACATACACACACACAGACTACATACATACATACAAACATACACACACATATACATACATACACACACGCGCACACTGTCACACACACACTAACACACACACACACACACACACATACATACAAACATACGCACACATATACATACAGTACATATATACACACACGCGCACGCGCACACACACACACACACACACACACACACACACACACACACACAGGCAGTGGGCTTGCTCACTGTTTTAAGTAAAGTCAACTCATTAATTAAAAGCAACAGGTTTGCTTATTTAAGTTAAGTCAACTAATCGCTGTAAAGTAACTCAGTTTACAAATTGTTAAATTAACGAATAACTTTAAAATCCACAAGTTGACTGGCTCATTTATCTAAAGTAACTAATCACTCGTGATCAAACACATTTACTCATTTTACAGTACAGTCCATTAATCGCTCTAATGGTAAACACTTCACTGTTTTTTGGGTTGTTTTTTGCTAAATTACTGTAAAATGCAAATAATGAAATAAATAAAATGCTAATAATGTGAGTCTGAATGCCATTATACATGCAGATAGTTCAGCTCAGATCTGGAGAATAAAATAAAGCGTCTGAAGCTGAACTCTAGAACTGAGACTCAGTGCAAACCCACACATCTCAGTGATTCAGCATCTGATCATGTTAAAGAGCTTTAATATGTATTGATTTGATTATAAGCTTTACCGTTGTGCTGGAGTGCAGTGAGTGCACTATTCTACACTCGTAATGTTTATATTATTTGCTAATTAATAACCTCATGTGGAAGTCTGAATCTGCGTCTCATGTCAGAGTCTGCTACTGTCCACCAGAGGGCGCATTTCAGTCACAGGCACAATCTGAGAGCCTTTCTGACTGAATGAACGAAATACGCTGTATTCCACCATCTGGCAACCCGGGATGCTGAAATATAATTAGCTATGCATTGGGCGGGTTAAATGACCAAAACAGACATGTAGCGCATATGTTCAAAGCAGAATATCATGGTGTTTTTATGATGCAGAAGAGTCAAACACTTAAATACAGCAGCTTTAAAAGCAATGGGTTTACTCAGTTATTAAAGTAAACTCGACTTATCACTCTAAACATGACTTTTTTTTTCCAACTATTTGCAAAGTCAACTAATCACTAGAGCTTACTCGAAGTAAAGTCAACTAATTGCTTTAAAAGTAACCGGTTTACTCACTGTTTTAAGTAAAGTCAACTCATTTCTTCTAAAAGTAACTGTTTACTCACTTTTTTTTACTTGTTTTGTTTTTGTTTGTTTTTTCACGAAATCAACTACTCGATATGAAAGCAATGCGTTTACTCACTGTTTAAAGTAAAGAATTGGTCCTTTATTATTACTCTTTATTTTTTTTACTAATCTCTTCAAAAGTAACCACTTTACTCACTTTTTTGTTTCTTGCACAATCAACTAAATGCTTTAAAAGCAGCTTGTTTACTCACAACTCTTTAGGTAAAGTCAACTAATCGCTCTAAAAGCAGAGAGTTTACTCACTCCTTTAACTCAAGTGGAAGAGGTGTTAGAGAGGCCAGCAGGGGGCGCTCAACCTGTGGTCTGTGTGGGTCCTAATGCCCCAGTATAGTGAAGGGCACACTACACTGTCAGTGGGCGCCGTCTTTCGGATGAGACGTTAAACCGAGGTCCTGACTCTCTGTGGTCATTAATAATCCCATGGCACTTCTGGTAAAGAGTAGGGGTGTAACCCCGGTGTCCTGGCCAAAGTCTCTCAATCGGCACTTACCCATCATGGCCTCCTAATCATCCCCATCCACCGAATTGGCTCTATCGCTGTCTCTTCACTCCACCAATAGCTGGTGTGTGGTGAAGCACTGACGCCGTTGTCCTGTGGCTGCCGTCGCATCATCCAAGTGGATGCTGCACACTGGTGGTGAAGTAGAGAGACCCCCCTCATGATTGTGAAGCGCTTTGGGTGTATGGCCATACACAATAAATGCACTATATAAACACACATTACATTACATTACAAGTCAATTCCCAGCAGGCGCCCAACATCATAAGACGTTAATAAGAGGTTAGACTTAGGTCGTGACGTCAGGTGACCAAAACTCAATGTCTAGCCAGCATCTAAGGACAACTTTATTTTGACGTCCAATAATGACGTTGATTTTAGGTTGTGTTGGAAAGTGACCAAAATCCAACATCAAGCCAACACCTTAAACCAGAGTCATATTGACGTCAGATACTAACATTTATTCATCATGTATGACAGCCAGAATCAGAAGTCTGATAGATGTCCACACAACGTCAAGCTGTAACATCATTAGACGTTGATATTTGGTTGATTGTAGGTTGTGTTGGAAAGTAACCAAAATCCAACACCGAGGCAACACCTTAAACCAGCGTCATATTGACATCAAATACTCGTCAGGTATGGCAACCAAAATCCAACATCTGACAGACATCATAGTGGTGACGTCCACACAATGCCAAGCTGGAACATCATTAGACGTTGATATTTGGGTGAGTTTAGGTTGTGTTGGAAAGTGACCAAAATCCAACACAGAGGCAACACCTTAAACCAGCGTCATATTGACGTCAGATACTGACATTTATTCATCATGTATGACAGCCAGAATCAGACGTCTGATAGATGTCCACACAACGTCACGCTGTAACATCATTAGACGTTGATATTTGGTTGATTGTAGGTTGTGTTGGAAAGTGACCAAAATCCAATGTCAAGTCAACACCTTAAACCAGCGTCATATTGACGTCAGATACTGTCATTTATTCATCATGTATGACAGCCAGAATCAGACGTCTGATAGATGTCCACACAACGTCACGCTGTAACATCATTAGACGTTGATATTTGGTTGATTTTAGGTTGGACATCGGCCTGACGTTGGGTTCTGACGTCAACTTGATTTTTCATTTCCAAACAAAATGCAACGTCCCCACGATGCTGAGGTACAACGTCAATCTGACGTCATGATGAGGTGCTGTGCCTCCTGGGTTAATCGCTCTATAGCAGGTTTGGTCACTTTATATGAAACTAATATGCAGTTTAAGAGTAACATATAGATTGCTCCTGCATGTAAAGTGTGATGTGCACGATCGTCATTGTGAATTTGTCCTACAGCTCTTTAATTGTGTTTGTCCGCTCTGGATGTGCCGTTGAGAGTGTACTTCTGCAGTCTATAAAGCACAGAGTTTGATTGTGTGAAATGTCATCGGGATTGATTCCGCTCCTGCATTACCATTCTAATCAGTGGTGTAGAACCAGATGTAACAAAAACACACAGCCGCGCCCCGGGCTACGGCGGAATTGGACAAGGTCCGGGAAATTGTGTCGGCGCTAGAAACAAGTGTTAGGTGATTGTTTACTTCATGTCTTTAAATTGCATTTCTTCCGTTTTAATTCCTGCGGCGTCAGGAGGGGACGGAGCCGGTGTTTCCCCTCTCAGATGCTTACCAAATGCAAATGTCAGGAGCCGCGGCCTGCAGCGACAGCACCGTCCCTGGAGAAACACCGCAATCACAAACAACTCAATCTGGAGTCCTGTTTTACAGGAACACATTTACACGCATATCTCCACTGCGGACAACAGAGCCTTTACCTGCAAGATTATTCACTACTTAATAATGGCAGATATCTGAGCATGGTGCACTGCAAACACACGCTTTAATGAGCAAAAAAAAAAAAAAAGAGTTTTTGTCTTGTTTCTATCTAAACATCTCAAAATTCTTAAATCTAGAAGCATTTTTCCCAGAGATGGGTTGCAGCTGGAAGGGCATCCGCTGCGTAAAACATACGCTGGATATGTTGGCGGTTCATTCCGCTGTGGCAACCCCAGATTAATAAAGGGACTAAACTGAAAAGAAAATAAATGAAGAAGCATTTTCTAGACAAGCATGACATATATATTGTGTTGTATCCAGAAATATGTCATCATAAAGTGAGTTTTTTCTTAAAACGAGCAAAGCTCAATGTGGTAAGATGAATAATTTCATTTCTAGATTATTCTGCTTGTTTTCAGGAGAAACTCTCTTCATTTTGACTCATTATTTCTGAAAAAACACTATATTTTGTGCCTGTCTAGAAAATGCTTCTTGATTTAAGAGTTTGTAGATATTTGGAGTAGACACAAGACTGAAACTCTAAATAAGAGCAGCATGTCTGCAGTGTTTGTGTATGTGAGGATTACACAACATTACAGCAATGCAGCACAAGCACATGCTTTACTCCAATACAAACTCGTGGTCAAATAAATGTACACTTTCAATTAATCATTACACAATGGACAGCAAAATCCAGTCTATAGGAAATCATTTTTAAAGTCAAATGCTTGAGAAAAAACTAACAAAACTATATATATACAGTGTTTAGCATGAGTACACCTTTTTGAAAATGAATATTTGTGTTAATTTCTGAATTAATGTAGAGCATTTTGAGGGACGTAAAGAAAACCAGTGGTCCCAACATATTTCCTGTTTTAATTTTTATCGCTTCAGAGAATCCAAAAAGAGCCACATGTTGATCAATAATGTCATGACAGCGGATTTAACATGAAGATATGATCGAATTGCCTCGTGTTACAGTTATGAAACAGTTTGATAACATGCAGGAAATGTTCATGGGCCAATAACAGGACCACACTGAAGTGGTCCACAGCCAGCATATGTTGGTGCATTTAACCAAAATCAGTAGTGTCACATGATGTCTTTAATAATAGAAAAATAAAACATTCATTTTCCTTCAGCTTAGTCCCTTATTAATCAGGGGTCACCACATCGGAATGAACCGCCAACTATTCCAGCATATGTTTTACAGTGGATGCACTTCCAGTTTAGTTGATCAATTCCCCTATAGCGCATGTGTTTGGACCGGAGGAAACCCACGCCAACATGGGGAGAACATGCAAACTCCACACAGAAACACCAACTGACCCAGCCGGGACTTGAACTAGCAACCTTCTTGCTGTGAGGCCACAGTGCTGACCACTGAGCCCAAAATAAAACATGAGCTATTACAAAGAAAAAAAATACAAACTTTAAAATGGACAAACTTTTGAAGGAGCTGTGCATACTCCACGTCAGAATAACCATGCGTTATATATCCTGTGATTAACCTTTATTATTATTATTTTAATAATAGGTCGTGCTGTCGCCTCACAGTAAGAAGGTCACTGGTTTGAGTCTCGGCTGGGTCAGTTGGTGTTTCAGTGTGGAGTTTGCATGTTCTCCCCGTGTTGGTGTGGGTTTCCTCCGGGTGCTCCGGTTTCCCTCACAGTCCAAACCCAGTGTGTATGGGTGTTTCCCATAACTGGGTTGCAGCTGGAAGGGCATCTGCTGCGTAAAACACGTGCTGGCTAAGTTGGCGGTTCATTCCGCTGTGGCGACCCTGGATTAATAAAGGGACTAAGATGAAAAGAAAATGAATGAATGAATAATAGTCAGTAATTAGCCAGTAGTAAAGTGAATTGTGACCTAAACTAAAGTCTTACCAAATATATTGTATAAGAAATAATCTAAAGAGAATAAAGTCTGTAAAAACTAAACAGAGAAGTAAATTATCACCAGGTTTTAGCGCTGAATTTACAACACCAACACAGACAACACATCACTAACTATTAAACACAATACAACTTGTGAAATTCAGAATCAATTTAATATTTAGATTAACTGTTGCCATTAAACGACTAAAGTGGGATCATTTCGATCTGGATAAACAGGGGGATATAAAAAGGAAAAGACTGATCCTCTAAATGCGCATGTTCTCAGAGTAAACACGCTGTATATGAATAAACATGCGCCTGTGTGTGTTCAGCTTAAATGTGTGAGTGTGATCACACCGGCTGTAAAAGTCACATTAGCAGATGTTTGTGCAGGTTAACTGTTTTTAAAGATAAAGCTGGTGATATTATAGTGAAGGAGAGTCTCTGTCGCCCTCTTGTGGAGCATTTATATAAACTGTTGTATTGCCATTGATCAGCCACAAGAGGGCGACAGAGCCTATAAAACACCATCACTGATGAACTGCATTATGTGGTGTTGATCTCTGCTCTGTTCTCTTCTGATGTTGTAAATTCAACTCTACAGTTTAACAAAGTGACTTTTATTGACATTTTAGTGGTTTGGGATAATATAATAAATAATATGTAGAGAAATAAGTGTGTTAAATAGCAGGACATGTGCTGCAGGTTATTACAAGGCTTCTGTAGTGTAATATACAACACCAACACACACACTATAGCACTGCACACTATCACACATGATGAGAATAGACACTTATTCAACTGTTCAAGGTGAAAAGTTCCCATAATGCAATTCAAGAGCAGAAATAAACATGACAAAATAAAAACATGAATCACAAAATATGGAAAACTGCTCATTTACTGATATTTTTACATTATATACAGTTTTATTCATATTAATGTTTAATAAATTATGAAAATGTTTTTCACATTATAAAACGGTTGTGTGAAGAACATTTCACTAAAGCTTAATGATGGGGCGAATAGGGGAATTACCAACCTCACACATGACGCCACACGACCCCAGCATAATGAAGGCACTAAGCCAAAAAGAAAATCAATTTAACAATATTTTTAATTGAATAAATGCTGGCGACACAGTGGGTAGCACGTTCACCTCACAGCAAGAAGGTCTCTGGTTTGAGTCCCGGCTGGGTCAGTTGGTGTTTCTGTGTGGAGTTTGCATGTTCTCCCCATGTTGGCGTGGGTTTCCTCCGGGTGCTCCGGTTTCACCAACGCTATCTCACGGCCAATTCGTAACTTTTTGATTTAGTGGCTAATTCGTATGAATTAGTACGATCTAATTCGTACAAATGAGTACGATTTGCTCATCACCCAATGATGGTTGGGGTTAGGGGTGGGGTTAGGTGCCACGCCTCCTTTTTAAAATCGTACATTTTCGTACGACTGAACTCGTATGAATTAGCCACTAAACTGACAAAACGTAAAATACTTACGTTTCCTCGTGAGATCAGGCTGGTTTCACCCAAACACATGTAGTACAGGTGAATTGGGTATGCTGAAATGGACCGTACTGTATGAGTGTGTGAATGAGTGTGGGTGTTTCCCAGTGATGGGTTGCGGGTGGAAGGGCATTCGCTGTGTAAAAGCATATGCTGGAATAGTTGGCGGTTCATTCCGCTAGACCCCAGAT
This sequence comes from Danio kyathit, assembly GCA_903798195.1. Taxonomy (NCBI): domain Eukaryota; kingdom Metazoa; phylum Chordata; class Actinopteri; order Cypriniformes; family Danionidae; genus Danio; species Danio kyathit. The sequence continues at coordinate 528,376 of LR812534.1, read as the reverse complement.
TGATGAAGGGACTAAGCCGAAAAGAAAATGAATGAATGAGTGAATAAAAGCCGCCTTGATGAACAGAATGATTTTTTTTTTAAACATTTAAAAAAACTGACCCCAAACTTTTGACCAGTGAGTGTCTATACACACATATATATTGCATTCGCTAATATTATTTAAAGCAACGTGTTCTGGTTATTTTTAAATATTAGGAAATAATTGAGGAAATTACTGTTGAAAACGTTGATGATGCAGTTATTTACCATCGGCTCGCAGACATCAGTCAAGGTTCCTGATCTACTGAAAACCCAGGAAAACAGAGAACTGTCGCCTGCTACACACATTCAGGAGAGAACCAGGAGAAGTGTGTGTGTGTGTGTGCATGTGTCAGCCAGCAGATGGCGCCCTCACTGTAAATATCACTGAAATAATATTGGAACATTGATGTGCTCAAACATGTGGAGTTTGTGAATGACAGTATTCAGTTCTAGAAGGCTTTTCATTGTAAATGTATTCATTTTAATAATAATAATAATACATTGTATTTTTTATTGCGCTTTTCTCAGACTCAAAGCTCTGAGAACATCAGAACACGATAAAACATGAAATGCAGAAATACAAATTAAAAAGAAAGCCTCATAAATTATAAGCAAAACTAAAAAGTTTTAAGACTAAGAGTTGTATGAAGTTTCTGGCGTCACTGATGTTTGTGGGGTTTGTGTCCCATGGTGCTAAGTGTGCAAGGAGACTGATCCAAGGTGATCCCCGAGAGGAACTTAAATAACGAGAGGAAGAGGATGTAGATATCAGATCACACATATAATCAGGAGCAGAACCGTGAACTGCTTTATAAGTGAAAATCAAGGTTTTAAAATCGATGTGTGACGATATGTTGCGTAAGTGATCAAATGTGGCTTGTGTTTACTGTTTTAAATGAGGTTTCAGGCTAAGCTGAGCATCAGAAAGTACACCAAGATTAACCCCCCCCCCCCCCAATGTTGTTATATTTATTTTTCAATAAATATGCCAATTTTTTATATTTATTACTCTTAATATTATCATACAATTATTATTCTAAATAGATGTTACTGGAAAACAATGTAACAACTGGAGTGATGTGCTAAGATCACTTAAGAAATCTTTTGCATAAATATTAATTATGAAAATTCTACAGAATACAAAACAATAACTACGATTTATAGAATTATCTGTCCTCTTAGACCCGACTCATGAGCGAGAATTGATGTTATGAAGTTTTCCTCCCTGACTCTTTATCCCTCCTTTCTGCTTTGCTTTATAGCCATACTTAGTGAAAGTAACACCATCATCATCATGATCATCATCATCATATTACATAAACTTAAGTTTTGTTGATTTGCAAAACGGTGACGCAGTGGGTAGTGCTGTCGCCTCACAGCAAGAAGGTCGCTGGGTCGCAGGTTCGAACCTCGGCTGGTGTTGGTGTTTCTGTATGGAGCTTGCATGTTCTCCCCGTGTTGGTGTGGGTTTCCTCCGGGTGCTCCGGTTTCCTCCACAGTCCAAACACATGTGGTATAGGGGAATTGGGTGAGCTAAAATTGTCCGTAGTGTATGAGTGTGTGTGGATGTTTCCCAGAGATGGGTTGCGGCTGGAAGGGCATCCGCTGTGTAAAATCGTGCTGGATAAGTTGGCGGCTGTGGCGACCCCGGATTAATAAATGGACTAAGCCAATAAGAAAATGAATGAATGAATGATTTGCAAAACTCGCTGCGTGCCGACACCTCTGCACAAAAGGCTGTTACTCTAGTTTCAAGGGTGCATGAGTGGCGTGTATTTTATATATGTATATATTTACACAGGAGCGCGTGTGAGATTGCCACTCTAAATGAATACACTTACATAAAGTGAATCGTATCTCAATGCTTTTACTAGGGGACTTTTTTTTTTTTTTGCACTGTCTCCCCATGCCACCCCCAGCAAGATGCTGCCCTGGGCGATCGCCCATATTGCCCATGCCTAAATCCGCCACTGCCAAGGAGTAAAAGCTCAGTCTTGGAGCTGTTTAATTTGAGATAGTTTTGTTGCATCCAGAGTTGGGTGTAACGCGTTCCACAGTCACGTGTTACTGTAATCTAATTACATTTTTTAGGAACGCAGTAATGTAACGAATTACATTTTACATTTGTGTAATCTGATTACAGTCACTAAAGTCAATGTAATTGCGTTACTTACGTTACAAATATAATATTTAGAAGAAAGAAATGCTTCTTTTAAATCACGTTTTCCACTGCAACGTCAGTTAATAAGCATGTGCTTTAAAACTGCTGGAGAACACGAGCTGAAATGGCTGCTATTGAGAAAGGTTGCTTCTTCAAGTGGAAATACAGACGTTACTTTGATTTCGTTGTGCGTAAAAACAAAAATATTGCTGTAAAATGCAACTTGTTCAAGCACTTGAACAGAAAGTCTTCCAAGACAATACTCGTCACCAAGCTGGACACTGGCAGCCAAAAACACGGCTGCCTAACTCCGCCTAAACAGGCTACATTGGGTTTTAATTCTTTATTAATTACTGAAAGAGCTGCAGTTTATTTTGTATTTTTTAAGTATATTTTATACGTTTTAAAAGTAACTTCAAAGTAAAGTATTTAGTAATCTGATTCCTTTTTACATTATGTATATAGTCAAGGGTGCAATTCTGGTCTAAGAGGTGGGGGGGACCAAATCTGAGTGATGGTGATACTGTAGTTGTGGAATGTTGGTGATTCTTGTGATGCGAACTTAATTTTGCGTACACATCGTGAGTTAAAAAATAACTTTTTTTCAACTCTCGAGGGGACATTAAAGCATGAAGTAAAGGCCTATCTAAAAAAAAAAGTGAGGGGGACATGTCCCCCCTGTCCCCCCCGGGAATTGCGCCACTGTATATAGTAATATAATCAGATTACAATTTTCGAGTAGTAATCAGTCATTTGTAATCGATTACTTTTTAAAAGTAACTTACCCAACACTGGTTGCATCCAGGTTTAATCTCTAACAAGCAGGCATTAGGTGTTGACAAGCACATGTACTAATGTAAATCTGTGTGTCGTCGGCACAGCAATGATAATTAATACCATCTTTTTGAAGAATGTGTCCGAGAGGTAGCATATAAACGCTAAACAAACGTTTAATGTGAAGTCTTTCTGGGTTTAATGCTTGACATGGGGGAAAAACAACAACAGAATGTTGCAGAAACAATTCCAGATGATCAGCAAGAGCAGATTTAGGCTATGAATCTGATGATGAGGCGTGCACAAATGCACATTTCACAGAAGCAGATCTTATTAAAACTCATTTGAGCAACACTGTTCCTCTCACTGAGAACAAACAAGCCTGACACACGTCTTTCATTAGATTACTTCTCTAATTCACCCCAGCCTGTGCTGTATTAAACACCCCTTCCCTTTAGCATCTTTATTTATTATTCATTTATGTATTTACTTACTTACTTACTTATTCATTTTACTTGTTTATTTGTTTATGTATTTGTTTATTTTAGGTAAACAAACCTGAGTATGTGTTCGTGTATGTGTCCGAGCGCCCCCTCGTGGAGAGCTCCGTCATCTGTCATGAGGATGTGCGCATGCGCAGTCAGATCAGCGCGGAGCATCTTATGGCGTGAGCGGAGGAGGAGCAGTCCCGCGCGTGCGCAGAGGCGGCGGGATTCTGCCCCTCCATGACATCCAACGGGACTGAGTGAGTGCGCGCACACGGAGAGAGCCGCGAAATACATGATCCTCCTCCAGACCCCGCTTCTTCAGCACGTTATAACGCGTCGTTAGGCGTCAAACAGGCACACACACGCAGACGGTCGAGATGAGGATGAAGAAGAGCGCGCACGCGGATGAGGAGAGGCGCGCTCCCTTCAGGAACCCGTTCGTGCACGAGCTGCGCTTCACGGCTGCGCAGAAGCTGCAGGTACGCGCGCGTGTGTTTGCCTTGTGTGTGTGTGTATTTGCTCTGTGTGATGTGTGTGGGTGATAATGTAGGCCTGATAGTGATGCTCCTGATCTCTGGCCTGCTGGAGCAGAGTTTCCTTCCTGTGCTACATGTTGCGCTCGGCCTTCAGAAGCCAATAAGGAGCGAGGAATCCTGCGGCTCGTCCTTCAGCAGCCAATCAGGAGGCAGGAATCCTGCAGCTCAGCTGCGGCACAGACGCGCTTCAGAACACGTGACACAGACGCCGCTTTTGTCTTCAGGAGAGCCGCGACACACACACCAATGTACACACTAACATAACTGTTAGGTCCTGGCAGATATCTATCTATCTATCTATCTATCTATCTATCTATCTATCTATCTATCTATCTATCTATCTGTCTGTCTGTCTGTCTGTCTGTCTGTCTGTCTGTCTGTCTGTCTGTCTGTCTGTCTGTCTGTCTATCCCTCCATCCATCCATCCTCCGGTTGTTCTATCTATCTATCTATCTATCTATCTATCTATCTATCTATCTATCTATCTATCTATCTATCTATCTATCTATCTATCTATCTATCTATCTATCCTCCAGTTGTTCTATCTATCTATCTATCTATCTATCTATCTATCTATCTATCTATCTATCTATCTATCTATCTATCTATCTATCTATCCTCTGGTTGTTCTATCTATCTATCTATCTATCTATCTATCTATCTATCTATCTATCTATCTATCTATCTATCTATCTATCTATCTATCTATCTATCTGTCTGTCTGTCTGTCTGTCTGTCTGTCTGTCTATCCCTCCATCCATCCATCCTCCGGTTGATCTATCTATCTATCTATCTATCTATCTATCTATCTATCTATCTATCTATCTATCTATCTATCTATCTATCTATCTATCTATCTATCTATCTATCTATCTATCTATCTATCTATCTATCTATCCTCTGGTTGTTCTATCTATCTATCTATCTATCTATCTATCTATCTATCTATCTATCTATCTATCTATCTATCTATCTATCTATCTATCTATCTATCTATCTATCCATCCTCCGGTTGTTCTATCTATCTATCTATCTATCTATCTATCTATCTATCTATCTATCTATCTATCTATCTGTCTGTCTGTCTGTCTGTCTGTCTGTCTGTCTATCCCTCCATCCATCCATCCTCCGGTTGTTCTATCTATCTATCTATCTATCTATCTATCTATCTATCTATCTATCTATCTATCTATCTATCTATCTATCTATCTATCTATCTATCTATCTATATATCTATCTATCTATCTATCTATCTATCTATCCTCTGGTTGTTCTATCTATCTATCTATCTATCTATCTATCTATCTATCTATCTATCTATCTATCTATCTATCTATCTATCTATCTATCCATCCTCCGGTTGTTCTATCTATCTATCTATCTATCTATCTATCTATCTATCTATCTATCTATCTATCTATCTATCTATCTATCTATCTATCTATCTATCTATCTATCTATCTATCTATCCATCCTCCGGTTGATCTATCTATCTATCTATCTATCTATCTATCTATCTATCTATCTATCTATCTATCTATCTATCTGTCTGTCTGTCTGTCTGTCTGTCTGTCTGTCTGTCTATCCCTCCATCCATCCATCCTCCGGTTGTTCTATCTATCTATCTATCTATCTATCTATCTATCTATCTATCTATCTATCTATCTATCTATCTATCTATCTATCTATCTATCTATCTATCTATCTATCTATCTATCTATCTATCTATCTATCCTCCAGTTGTTCTATCTATCTATCTATCTATCTATCTATCTATCTATCTATCTATCTATCTATCTATCTATCTATCTATCTATCTATCTATCTATCTATCTATCTATCTATCTATCTATCTATCTATCCTTCTGTTGATCTATATATCTATCTATCTATCCATCTATCCATCTATCCATCTATCTATCTATCCTGTTGATCTATCCATCTATCCGTCTATCTGTCCATCTATCTATCTATCTATCTATCTATCTATCTATCTATCTATCTATCTATCTATCTATCTATCTATCTATCTATCTATCTATCTATCTATCTATCTATCTTTCCTTCTGTTGATCTATATATCTATCCGTCCGTCCATCCATCCATCCATCCATCCATCCATCCATCCATCCATCCATCCATCCATCCATCCATCTCGGTCTCTCAGCATGTCACTTTATTAATCTCCGTCACTCATATATGTGTTGTTCTGTCTGTTGCTCATGTTTGTCCTGCATCTGTTGTCTTGTACTATGTCTGTCTATCTCTCCGTCGCTCTTGCTCTGTCTAACGTATCCTTCTACCTTTCCATCTATAAGCACTGGATGATAAATGATAATCGAATCCCAAACATAACCAGTCAAAGTTGTGATTGAGATCAGCAGTAAGTTTCCTCCTGAAGGCCAGAGGACACTCTCATGCAGAACTATAAACACCCATGAAGAAGAGACTCAGGGAATCCCCATAGCATAGCATTACACAATTAAACAGAATAGACGTGCTGTGATTGATTCAGCGTGATTATGTAACACACGACTACTGAATCACTCCACTGAGGTCATGGTATTGTGTTCTGCGGTGTTTACTACACATCCACAGCTCAGTGAGGAGCAACACACAGGCTTTATTATTATTAGGAGTTATGTTTAAGACTTTTTAAGACGTAACACCACACACAATGACATTTAAGACCAATTTTATAGCACCAAATTTGCACAAAAAAAAGAGCATACAACAACTAAGCACCATCCTTAACACTAGTAGGGCTGCACAATATTAGTCTCAGCATTGATATCGCAATGTGTGTGTCCGCAATAATCACATCGCAGGATATGCAGTGTTAAGTTGGGATTACACTACCTGATGAAAATCTTGTCGTTGATCCCAGCTGTAAGAGCAACGTATAATAACTCGACTTTTAGTTGATTATTTGTCAGAAGGTGGATTTCTCCATGAATCATCTGCATCCCAATCATCACCAATACTGCAGAAGACCTACTGGTACCAGCATGGACCGAATATTCTCACAGAAATCAGTCAAGTTTGGTGAAGGAGAAATCATGGTTTGGGGTCACATTCAGTATGGGGGCGCGCGAGAGATCTGCAGAGTGGATGATCAACATCAACAGCCTGAGGTATCAAGACATTTGTGCTGCCCATTACATTACAAACCACAGGAGAGGGACAATTCTCCAGCAGGATAGCGCTCCTTCTCATACTTCAGCCTCCACATCAGAGCTTCTGAAGGTCAAGGTGCTCCAGGATTGGCCAGCCCAGTCACCAGACATGAACATTATTGAGCATGATGGAGGAGGAGGTGTTGAAGATGAACACAAAGACTCTTGATGAACTCTGGGAGTGCTGCAGGAACGCTTTCTTTGCCATTCCAGATGACTTTATTAATGCGTGATTTGAGTCATTCAGAGATGTATGATGCAGTCCTCCAAGCAGAGTCAGACCTTACTGTCCTAATGACCCCTGATAAATAAAGGGACTAAGCTGAAGGAAAAGGAATGAATGAATGGTGCACTTTAAAATAAACACCTGTTAAGAACAATAAATATGCAGTAATAAACACTGCAGAGAACTTTCCTACACCATAAAAAGTCTTGCTTTTATAGTCATCTTAACTTCTTGAAACATCTGATCAGTGTTTCAAGAGTTCACACTGAGATATTGCTTGATAATAATAGCAGGTTTGGCATGCTGTGCCGGGAGAGAACCCTGAGCTCGGAGATAACTGAGCCCAGGGCTCCCGCCTGGTCAATGAGCATGTAAAGGGGTCTGAGATCAGGTAGTTCTCGAGAGCTCCCCCTGGTAAAGGAGGAAAGGGGGAGATGGGGTGGATGGATGGAGGGTTCTTCAACAAATGAAGATAAGAGTAAAGCTGCGGTCACACTAGAGTTTGAGCTTGTGAAATTCTGTCGTACGGCGCT
>LR812534.1:435459-515459 GCA_903798195.1 Danio kyathit | reverse complement strand
AGATGTAATTCTAATTCAGGCTATAAACCATACCTGTCAACATTTGGATGTGAAAATAAGGGATAATTTAAACATTCTGATTAAAGAGCAGCGATGTTTTTATTTTATTTTATTTTTTTGGTTTGATTACATTAAATAACAGAGCTGTCACTTTAAAACTGCACATATCTATGTTGAAAGCATTTGACTGTTTTCCTAACTGTTTATGCTCATTTAGGAGAAAATTTGTTGTTTAAAAGAAAACCCAACAAGATCAACATGTCTAGATGATGTTGTTATTATTATTATTCATTCATTCATTTTCTTTTCGGCTTAGTCCCTTTATTAATCTTGGGTCACCACAGCGGAATGAACCGTCATTATTATTATTATTATTATTACTATTATCATTATGATGATGATGTGTATATGTCTGTTCAAACACGCACCCAAAACCCAGTGTCCACTTGAGTTCAGCATCAAATCGCGTACGTACAGAATCCGCTTGGGAAACAGCGTCTATGATCACTATGGAGCGCATCAGCTGACAGTCATGCATCTTTATATGAACTGACTGTTTTGAGGATTGCATAGGGGTAATGGCACCTGTAATAAAAAAAGGAAATGAATTGTGCCGTTTTTGTTTATTCCAAAGTGTTTCCATGCCTAAATAAAATGAAAGCACAGAACCGATTCACATTTAAGAGCAAGGGCAGCCCCTGGTGGTTCGGCGGTATGGGTTGCATATAGGGAGGATCGGCTCTACTCAGAAAGAGAAAAAATACGGGAGAAATACGGGAAAATACCTTTACGGGATGACAGCGGGATGGAACTGTAAAATACGGGAAAATACCTTTACAGGATGACAGCGGGATAGAACTGTAAAATAAAGGAGAATCCCGGGAAAAACGGGAGGGTTGACAGGTATGCTATAAACTGTGTGGAGGTGCAAACATTCAGTCTGTAAAACAGTGTGAATGAGTGTACACCTGATATGCAGATATCCTGCCTCTGATTGGCTGTTGTCATTTTCCTCTCTCGTCTCGACTCCGCCCATTAGTGTTTACTGTGAGTGAGGACAGAAACCCGGCTAGTGCTGTGTGTGTGTGTGTGTGTGTGTGTGTGTGTGTGTGTGTGTGTGTGTGTGTGTGTGTGTGTGTGTGTGTGTGTGTGTGTGTGTGTGTGTGTGTGCATGTGTGTGTGTGTGCAAATGTGTAAAGCTTTATTTTGCTAGCTCACACTGTTGTTATTAAAGTGAATAATTTCTATAATAAAAATAAAATAATATAATTTATTAATACACTAAATTGTTTTGCTTTATTGGTAATCTTCAGTCTGACCACCTGTAGTCCTTCTATTGACATCAACCTAAGGGCTGCCATAGCAACTGCATATTAATATAATTAGCCACTTGCGTTAAGCCGCGGTCACACTAGAGTTTGAGCTTGCGAAATTCTGTCGTACGGCGCTGCGAAAAGGGGCGGTATTAAACAAGATGATCAGACATTAATAAAGCGAGCGATTGCTCCATGTTTTACATTTCAGTTCAGAGAGGTCATGTTTTGATCCTGGATTGGTCTCACGCAGTCAAGTGATGCGATTTCGCAGGTCAGAGTTCACCAAGCTTGAACTTTGCACCGCAGCAACCTGCGAAACTCGACGCATGACCCTGCGTTTCCGGTCTGACGCATTCGCGTGCGTATGAATGGAAGTCTATGGGGAGGAAAGTCCAGTGTGACCGCGGCCTCAGTTTGCTATGAGGGAATTATGCGCAAATGAATGCCCCGCCCCCTACTTAATATTCAATTTCAGCTGGAAATACATCAACAAACTGAAATAAAAGCCTCACACATCGCGGTTCACGTGGACTTTAAAGGTCCCATGAAATTAAAATAAAGTATTGTAGATGTTAGCGTCAGTATTGTTGGTGTTTAGGACATCTATAAGCTAGTGTGCTTCCAAACAGTGACTACATTCGCATTTAGTGGATATAAACCTGATATAAACATGTAGGTTGTCTCTTCTGCCTAAATGGATCAACGGTTGTATTCACGTCTTCTCACACTTCAGTTTCTCATCACAGCCAATCAAATGCTCTCTAGTGTATGACATGCCCCGCCCCTTCAAGATGCTTCCCATTGGCTGTTCGTTTGATGCACTTGAGCTCAACCCCTCTACTGGCAGAGTGGTGATTAAAACAAAGCGCTATTGGCTGTTTTTAAAAAGAGGAGGAGCTACACTGTCCCACCCTCTCATTGTCATGTTTACATCCAATTAAAATGCACATTTTAAAGCATTTCACGTGGACTTTAAGTGAAAGTGGCGTCTTCAGATGCTGATTGCACAGATAGCCACAGCGTTTCTCATGTTTCTGAACTGTAATGGTCGCTGTTAGTAGCGCCGCCGCTGTGATTATGGCCTGTTTTACTGCTCACTCAGCCTGCAGGAGTGTTTGCATTAGATGATGATGTGGATCCTCGAGGAGTCTTTATGACACCTTAAACCTCTCCTTGAGTTTACAGCCATGTCTGCACACGGGATTGGTGGATTAGACATTAAACTGTTAAACTCTATTATACACTCACCGGCCACTTTATTAGGTACACCTTACTAGTACCAGGTTGGACCCCCTTTTGCTTTCAGAACTGCCTTAATTCTTTATGACATGGTGCGTTATCCTGCTGGAAGTAGCCATCAGAAGATGGAGACACTGTGGTCATAAAGGGATGGACATGGTCAGCAACAATACTCAGGTAGGCTGTGGCGTTGATGCTCAATTGGTACTAATGGACCCAAAGTGTGCCAAGAAAATCTCCCCCACACCATTACACCACCACCACCAGCCTGAACCGCTGATACAAGGCAGGATGATCCATGCTTTCATGTTGCTGAGGCCAAATTGTGACCCGACCATCCGAATGTGGCAGCAGAAATGGAGACTCATCAGACCAGGCAACGTTTCTCCAATCTTCTCTTGTCCAGTTTTGGTGAGCCTGTGTGAATTGTAGCCTCAGTTTCCTGTTCTTAGCTGACAGGAGTGGCACCCGGTGTGGTCTTCTGCTGCTGTAGCCCATCCGCCTCAAGGTTGGACGTGTTGTGTGTTCAGAGATGCTCTTCTGCAGACCTCGGTTGTAACGAGTGCTTATTTGAGTTACTGTTGCCTTTCTATCAGCTGGAACCAGTCTGGCCATTCTCCTCTGGCATCAACAAGGCATTTGCGCCCACAGAACTGCCGCTCACTGGATATTTCCTCTTTGTCGGACCATTCTCTGTAAACCCTAGAGATGGTTGTGCGTGAAAATCCCAGTAGATCAGCAGTTTCTGAAATACTCAGAGCAGCCCGTCTGGCACCAACAACCATGCCACGTTCAAAGTCTCTTAAATCCCCTTTCTTCCCCATTCTGATGCTCGCTTTGACCTGCAGCAGATCGTCTTGACCATGTCTACACGCCTAAATGCATTGAGTTGCTGCCATGTGATTGGCTGATTAGAACGTTGTGTTAACAAGCAGCTGGACAGTGTACCTAATAAAGTGGCCGGTGAGTGTATATTGTGTGTGTGTGAGTAAAAGTGTCTAATCTTAAGTGTTGCCCACATAGAGACACTTGTGGCTCATTTCCACTACAGTACAACACGCAGTAATTTCCATTCTGGTGTAGTATCCTGTATCTTTTTTCAGATAATCAGAATATTTTGGTTTTATTTCGGTATTCTTCATGTTTGGGTGAACTGTCCCTTTAAGTGTGTGTCTTGCAGATTCTCAGGGTTGTTTTGCAGTCATCAGAGTATGAAGATTCAGTCACGTACTCTTCCACATTGAGGGTTTCCTCTGCTCTTGTGGCTGATTGAGACTCGCATGAAAAAAAGAAAAGCATTTTAATATATACAGCTGAAGTCAATATTTCCCTCATGATGTTGAACAGATTCAGGAATTGTTCACAGTATTTCCTCTAATGTTTGTTCTTCTGGAGAAAGTCTTATTAGTTTTATTTCAGCTAGAATAAAAGCAGTTTTTAATAGTTTTAAAGCCATGTTAAGGTCAATATTATTAGCCCCCTTCAGCAATATTAGTGTTGGATTGTCTCCAGAATAAACCACTGTTATACAATGACTTGCCTAATTACCCTAACTTTACCCTAATTACCCTAGTGAAGCCTTTAAATTTCACTTTAAGCTGAATACTAGTGTCTTGAAGAATTTCCAGTCTAATATTATGTGCTGTCATCATGGTAAAGACATACTCAATGCTTTAGTGTTCAGGTTGACCCTGTTCTGAGGTCAGTCAGACGAGCTCCAGTCGCCGCTGTTTTCTGCTGTCCTGCACTTTTCCAGCTCAGCAGTCAGTGGAAAACCTCAGTCAATGGAAACTGAACTGTGTGTTCCTCTTCAGACGCATGAATACACTTCTGTACATCTATAAATGTACTCTCAGGACGCCATTCACACAGAGAGTCTCTAATCTAGCACATCGGTTACTCAGATTACTGTAGTGGAGGAGATTTTAACAGGGTGTATTGTAGTTTCAGTAGTTGTGTACTCATGTTCACTGCTTTTCCTCCTCCAGTAGTCTTCAGGGCAGATGCTCTTCCTGTACCTGCACTGCATGTTGTGTCAGTGTCGTACTTTACTGGAGAATATCGCTCTGTTTCTCTGCATGATGTAAAGCATCTGAAGGCCCTCCAGCCCGCCTGCTCTTTATTGATCCCTCTGAAAGCTACCAGTGTGTAAGTGCTGATAAGAGACACACAAATATTGACTGTAGATAAGTGTATGGCCGCTGCGCTGATAACACACTCTGCTGTTTGATAAGAGAAGCTTTGGTTCATCTGCGGCGTAATGTTTCACTCCTGCTGCTGCTGCTGAATCTCTCCACACTGCTGGCTTCAGGACTTTAATTGCTGATCGATTGATTGATCAGTATGTGGACATGCTGCAACCCAGTACTGGGAAACACCCATACACACTCATTCACACAAACTCATACACTCCGACGAGTTTAGTTCATCAATTCCACTATAGCGCATGTGTTTGGACTGTGGGGGAAACCGGAGCACCCGGAGGAAACCCACACCAACACGGGGAGAACATGCGAACTCCACACAGAAACACCAACTGACCCAGCCGGGACTCAAACCAGCGACCTTCTTGCTTTGAGGCTGTAGAGTTAAAACACAATGGAAACCCATAGAATGCCCCCATAATTAACTGTGTGTGTGTGTGTTCTGCAGATCGGCCTGATGACGCTGACACTCTTCCCCATCCGCCTCTTCATCGCCGCCTTCATGATGCTGCTGGCCTGGCCCTTCGCCTTCATCGCCACTGTGGGGCGCTCCGAGAACACTGTGGAGACACAGAGACTATGGAGGAGGTGGAGACTTACACACACAAACACACTTGCACTTATACATTCATATAAATATACTCATACACACACACACACACACACACACACAATCATACCGCACAAACACATACACTCACATACTTACACACTCTCACACACACATGTAAACACACACATATACACACACACTCACTCACAAATACGCACTTCACCATCAGCTCTTATTAAAGACACACACACACTCACACTCCTGTGTGTGTTTGTGGTGTGTTTCTGGCTGTGGGAGCGGAGTCTGATGTCAGATCCTCTGTTAATGAATGAGGAAGCTGAGTAATGTTCAGCTTCTGTTTCTGACTGCAGGATTATGACACACACACACACACTTACACTGACACATACGCACACGCATTACAAACACAAATATACTTACACACACTTACTTACACGCACACATACACATAAACATACATACACACTCACACAGACAGTGTTCACTGACATAAACACTGCTGAAATACTGCACACAACTTGTTTCTTCATGCAGAATAGACCTGAGGACTGAAATGATGAATGTTGTTATATATGATTATAGACAACAGGAGGGTTAATGTGTGTGTGTGTGTGTGTGTGTGTGTGTGTGTGTGTGTGTGTGTGTGTGTGTGTGTGTGTGTGTGTGTGTGTGTGTGTGTGTGTGTGTGTGTGTGTGTGCTCCTCAGGCTGGTGGACGTGGCTCTGCGCACCATCATGCGGGTCATGTGGTTTGCTGGTGGTTTCCACTGGATCAGCATTAAAGGCAGGCCGGCTCCGCCCGCTGAAGCCTCCATCCTCACCCTCGGCCCGCACTCCTCCTACTTCGATGCCATTCCGGTCACCATGACGATGGCATCCATCGTGATGAAGGCAGAGAGCAAAGACATCCCGCTGTGGGGCAGTGAGTGCTCAGGACTTTAGCATGTGTTTATTATATATAAATACACATATATATAAATACATTAATTTTAATGGAAATGACTGGAATGATCTAGAACAAATGAATAATTTACAGTAGACCGAATGAGTTATTAATGTAAAATAATGCAAAATATTTAAATATGAAAGGAAACATTTGATTCTTTTACTAATTGTTGCGGTAACAAAGTTGATGCGGTAACATAGTTGACACAGTAACAGAGCAACAGAGTTGACACGGTAACAGAGTTGACACGGTAACAGAGTTGACACGGTAACAGAGTTGACACGGTAACATAGTTGACACGGTAACATAGTTGACACGGTAACATAGTTGACACAGTAACAGCAACAGAGTTGACACGGTAACAGAGTTGACACGGTAACAGAGTTGACACGGTAACAGAGTTGACACGGTAACATAGTTGACACGGTAACATAGTTGACGCAGTAACGTAGTTGACACCGTAACAGAGCAACTTAGTTGACACGGTAACAGAGTTGACACGGTAACATAGTTGACACAGTAACAGAGCAACAGAGTTGACACGGTAACATAGTTGACACAGTAACAGAGCAACAGAGTTGACACGGTAACAAAGTTGACACAGGACAGAGCAACAGAGTTGACACGGTAACATAGTTGACACGGTAACATAGTTGACACAGTAACAGAGCAACAGAGTTGACACGGTAACAAAGTTGACACAGTAACAGAGCAACAGAGTTGACACGGTAACATAGTTGACACAGTAACAGAGCAACAGAGTTGACACGGTAACATAGTTGACACAGTAACAGAACAACAGAGTTGACGCGGTAACATAGTTGACACAGTAACAGAGCAACAGAGTTGACACGGTAACATAGTTGACACAGTAACAGAGTTGACACGGTAACATAGTTGACACAGTAACAGAGCAACAGAGTTGGCACGGTAACATAGTTGACACAGTAACAGAACAACAGAGTTGACGCGGTAACATAGTTGACACAGTAACAGAACAACAGAGTTGACACGGTAACATAGTTGACACAGTAACAGAGCAACAGAGTTGACACGGTAACATAGTTGACACAGTAACAGAACAACAGAGTTGACGCGGTAACATAGTTGACACAGTAACAGAGCAACAGAGTTGACGCGGTAACATAGTTGACACAGTAACAGAACAACAGAGTTGACGCGGTAACATAGTTGACACAGTAACAGAGCAACAGAGTTGACACGGTAACATAGTTGACACAGTAACAGAGTTGACACGGTAACATAGTTGACACAGTAACAGAGCAACAGAGTTGGCACGGTAACATAGTTGACACAGTAACAGAGCAACAGAGTTGATGCGGTAACATAGTTGACACAGTAACAGAACAACAGAGTTGATGCGGTAACATAGTTGACACAGTAACAGAGTTGACACGGTAACATAGTTGACACAGTAACAGAGCAACAGAGTTGACACGGTAACATAGTTGACACAGTAACAGAGCAACAGAGTTGATGCGGTAACATAGTTGACACAGTAACAGAACAACAGAGTGATGCGGGTAACATAGTTGACACAGTAACAGAGTTGACACGGTAACATAGTTGACACAGTAACAGAGCAACAGAGTTGACGCGGTAACATAGTTGACACAGTAACAGAACAACAGAGTTGATGCGGTAACATAGTTGACACAGTAACAGAACAACAGAGTTGACGCGGTAACATAGTTGACACAGTAACAGAGCAACAGAGTTGACACTGTAACATAGTTGACACAGTAACAGAGCAACAGACTTGACGCGGTAACAGAGTTGGCGCAGTAACAGAGTTGATGCGGTAGCAGAGTTGACAATAACAGAGTAACATAGTTGACGCGGTAGCAGAGTTGATGTGGTAGCAGAGTTGACAATAACAGAGAAACATAGTTGACGCGGTAGCAGAGTTGATGCGGTAACAGAGTTGATGTGGTAACAGAGTTGATGCGGTAACAGAATTGATGCGGTAACAGAATTGATGCAATAACATAGTTGACAATAACAGAGTAACATAGTTGACACTGTAACAGAGTTAACGGTAAGAGTAACATAGTTGATGCGGTAACAGTTGACACTAACATAGTTGACACTGTAACAGAGTTGATGTGGTAACACAGTTGATGTGGTAATATAGTTGATGCGGTAACATAATTAATGTGGTAACAGAGTAACATATTTGACGCAGTAACAGTTGATGGTAACAGAGTTCACTGTAACATTAACATAGTTGATGCGGTAATAGTTGATGCTGTAATTGTTGATGCAATAACAGAGCTAACGGTAACAAGTAACATAGTTGATTTGGTAACATAGTTGATGTGGTAACAGTTGACGCTGTTACAGAGTTGATGGTAAAGTTCACAGTAACAGTAACATAGTTGATGTGGTAGCATAGTTGACGCTGTAACAGTAGACCCTGTAATAGAGTTGACGCAGTAACATAGATGACACGGTTGACGAGGTAACAGAGTTGACAATAACAGAGTAATAGCAGTAGCAGAGTTGACATTTCCATCATGGTGTGCTTTAGCTCCAGATGCTAAACTCAAAGCAGACTCCACTCAGCGTCTCTAAAACACTATTTAACGTATTTTCATCATGTTGTTGTTTTTAAAAAGTGAGTCGTAACAGATTTATAACACATAATGAATCTACTATTGATGTCTGCTGAACGTTTTGCACAGGTGAATAAGAGAAGGATAAGGTCGTGTTGCAGAAGTGTTCAGACTGAGCGTGTGCAGAATCTCAGCAGTGCTTCAGCGTCCTGCATTTAGATGAAGCTGGTTAGGGTTTGCTAATTTTGTTGTAGGTGTAAATCCCTGATCCACTGCTGGACGCTGAGCTGTAATCCTGCACTGAGGAGATGTGCTGAACAATCACTGATCTCACCGTTCTTCATCATCATTGTATTCTTCATATTTCATCACCATCATCATCATTGTCTTCATCATTGCATTCATCATATTCTTCCTCATCATCATCGTGTGTGTGTGATTGATTATTTAGAGATTGACTGAAACACACCCTCTTCTTGGTGTCTGAGTGTAGTGTGTGTCTCAGTCAGCTTCAGCAGTGTTTCCTCAGTGTGCTGTGCTGACGCTCTGTGGGTTTGGGAATGTGTGCTGTAACTCAGTGTGTCTGCTGTTTCTCCACAGCTCTGATCAAATACATCCGGCCAGTGTTTGTGTCTCGATCAGACCAGGACTCCAGACGCAAAACAGTGGAGGAGATCAAGAGGAGAGCGCATTCTGGAGGAGCCTGGCCACAGGTATACACACACACACACAGTGGAGATCGAGAGTAGTGTGCGTTCAGGAGGACATGCGCTATACTGTAACAACACACACTGACAGCAACACACTTGAGAAGACAACACATGCTACACACTTGTGTAATCGGAGTTTCTTGTGTTTTTCAGATCATGATATTTCCAGAAGGGACGTGCACCAATAGATCCTGCCTGATCACATTCAAACCAGGTGTGTGAGTGTGCGTGTTCCTGCTTTTCTCTGCTCTTCTGATCTGTGTGATGATGTAAGTGTGTGTGTGTTTGTGCGTTTCAGGAGCTTTTATTCCAGCAGTTCCTGTTCAGCCAGTCGTGATCCGCTACCCAAACCAGCTGGTGAGACATCAGACTGTACACACACACACACACACACCTGACTTCTTTATTTGTTGTGTTTGCCTGCTGATTGTAGAATATGGACGTTTGTTTCTGTCTTGGAGTTTAGAAGAGAATGGTAATAGTTCTGACTTCATTTCTCCTCGTTGTGCTTTAGCATCTCAGATTTCTTTCTCTGTACAGTTAAAGCTGCAGTATGGAAGTTTGACACCCAGTGGTTTGTTTCACCACTTCTTTTCACAATCTGGCATTAAAGAGCCCCTATTATACATTAAATAGGGTCATGTTTTGGTTGTAAGGGTCTCCAGCAACAGTCTAATATGCATGCAAGGTCAAAAAACACTTTCATTGTCTTATAATCTGCATTTATTTTTACCTAATTTTCCCAGCGACTCCCATATGAATCGTTCAGTGATTAATTTGTTCCCAAACCCCTCCTTAGCGTGAAGCTAATCTGCGCTGATTGGACCGATGACAGCCTGTTGCAATTGGTCGACAGCGTTCAGCACGAGACAGAGTGAAATGTCCAGCACAGCTTATCAACAATATAGAAGTAGTCAGAGTGCGTACACGCTTCATATTATTGTGGATTTCGGCAGTGGGTGAATGTAAATACAGACGATCGGCTTGAAAATACTGACGACTAACTATTTTATTAAGCAAAAACTCAAAGAACTGGGGAGGAAATCGACATGAGTCTCCTAGCCCGTCACACTCTACCTCAGTGTTGCCAGATGTAGCTGACTGACTCCAGCCCAAAAACTATCCAAAACCCGCCAAAATGCAAAAAACCCCGCCCACTCATCTGGACAACACGGTTATGACAGTCGCGAAAAACACGATAAGTGTTTATACTCGCACAATCGAGTTAAAAACAGTCCAATTGAACGGGAAACCGCCCAATCTGGCAACTCTGCTCTACCTGCTCTTTTTTCACACACACACACACGCACACACATTACCCTCCTCCTCAGAGGACACAACACAAAAATAAAAGTCCTTAATAGGAACATTCAAAAACAGAATACATAACAATGTACATAAAAGAAACAGCTTCACATTAGTTACTGACACCACAGAACACAGTACCCGGTTCTCATCAGTGTTATTAGGGCCGGCGCCTCCATAGAATAGTGAGGGCGGCGTCCGTGAACTCCCCCGGTTCTCCCGTTCATCCGCGATGCCCACCCCCTCCCTCCCAGTCCTCACTTTCCCCCAGTCTCCCGGATTTTTTGTGTGTGCATGAGTGCATTAAAGCAGTTCAGTTAAACACCGGCATATTGCTCTGTTATTAACAATGACACACATTCAGTATTAATCCACACAGCGGCAAAAGCTGAACTATTCTGAATCTTGACCGCCGCACGTGTGTAAGAACAGCTGACGGTAGCCATAGCCATGACAAACGACAGGATTGCAAGCTCACAAACACGTTTAAATCCGCAAAGAAAGCGGCACGCGTCACGTTTTTATCGTGGTTTTAGTCGCGATATGTATAAGTGTTTTATGTTCTCATGGCTTACCTAAACTCTGCTTTTCCCAACGATCACCAACCCTCATTACAAAATGGAGGAATAATCCATGAGCTGTGTATTGATAGTTCATGTGGAGCTCTGTCAAAGTCTCATACATCAGTAGTCTTTTCTGATCCTTTCTTTTTTGCAAAAATAAACCTCAACCACTGACTCTTCACAGCTTCATCTTTGGGAAGAGAATATAACACGAACTTTCCCTCAAACTCCAATAATATCCAGCTGAGCACAGCGTCTTCATGATCATGACTTCAGGATCTGTTTATCTTCCTCTCTTAGCTGCTGTGTTAGTGGGCGGAGCCGCAGGTTTAATTTTGTGGGTCTGCGCTCGCAACCATTATGTTTCCTGTCCACGTGACGCCGAAACGGCTAAAGACTCGTTATCATGACGATTCGTTTATACCACTATGAGTCGACTCTTTTATAGATGAATCAATAGTTTTAAACACTGTCCACTTTCAGATTTAAGCTTTAGCTGGATATTTCACTTCACTAAGAGCGGTGTTACACACTACATAGAAGGTCATTTTCAAAAACCCATAATAGGGGCTCTTTAAGGCGACGGTGAAGCTGAATAATAAAATAATAACGCCATCATTGGCCTATATACGGTGTCTACATTATGATTTTATGGATTAATTAATATTTAGTTATAATTTATTTGAAAATCCTTTACTCACCAAGATTAGGCTAGGTGTTTTTGTGGAGGAACGTTATTGAATCCACTGTAGATGGCTTTAGCGCAGTTGTGTGCTCACGGAGCAGCACTGAACACCTCACACTGCTGCTGCTACAGGCTGGGACGCATGGTACTGTTCTGGCTAATTTGCAAGTTTTGGGTAGAATTGTTTGTTCATCTTCCACCAGCCAAGAACATCCATTTCATTCTCCATGACAGTGGTTTCAATGTAGCGAGTGACCTCCTCATCTTCCCTGTCAGCTTGCTGTACATTGCTGTTTATACACTGTAATGCGCAGTGTATAAGTGACCGCCGAAATACCTTGGAGGCTAGAATGACCGTTCTTATTGCACTGGCGGCCGGCCTCACCGCAGTCAACATTTTTGACTTCTCTGTCAGGTTTCACCTTTGCAGGGATGACTTTTAATGTTGTAACAAATGAATAGATTACCTGCTCACGCTAATCCAAATGCATCACATGACTGTTCATTTACTGCGCAAGCCCAAGCCCCACCCGACCCCATCTAAAATGATAGAAATTAGGCTTGAAACCACCCGAACTCGTCAGGTCCCGTCGGGTTTGGCCAAAGATCTTCAGCTCTACTCTGAATCTGTGTCTCATGTCAGAGTCTGCTACTGTCCACATCTCAGTTGTGGATGCAAACTTTGAAAGCCTTCCTGACTGAATAAATGAAATACGCTGTTTTCCACCATTTGGTGCTGAAATATAATTGGCTAAACTGGCATTGGGCGGATTAAAGAGACCAAAACAAAGACAGACGCTCCGGCACGTAACACACATGTCCACAGCAGAATATCTGACTTCAGCATTGTTTCTCAGATAAACCAGAGTGTTCACTGAGCATGTTTCTGAATATCTGCACACAGATGATGCTGTTTATATGCTGCAGAAGAGTCAAACACTTAAATACAGCACCTTTGTTCTCACAGTTGTGGGATTGTAGGATTCCTCAGTCCTCCAACTCTCTCTTACCTTTCCAAGTTTGTATCTCAGGTTGTTTTTCTTTTTCCCTTTAGAAAGGTGAGACAAACCGTTGCTTTTACAGTTTATATACAGTTTACACACTTTATTGGATGGCAGGAACAAGCTTCCATAGTGTGTCCTGCGGCAAAATGATTTAAACATTAGTGATCTGCTTAAGGTAGCGCACTTTATTTCTATGATTTTGATGAAGTAGCATTCAACATAAGAGCCCTTAAGACCATGCGTCGGACCATTTCTCCAAGTTTCGCTGGTTATGTCTTTAAATAAATGATTATTTAGTAGGGGGGGGGTCAAAATTAATTGTTTCTTCGGTACACCGCAATGCAGATGTGGACAATTCGGGATCGGTTCACCTGGCAGCACAGTCACAAACTTCTGTTACACCTAAAAACATGTTCTCAATCCCTTAGTGCTGCGGCGGCGGCTTCATACGCGGCGGTAATGGTCCTTTTGAAGTGTCACCCACTGTATGTGATACTTGTGATGCTCATGTTGTGCTTTGTGTGTGTGTGTGTTTCAGGACTCCATCACCTGGACTTGGCAGGGTCCTGGAGCGTAAGTCACACTGTATTGATATATATATATATACTGTATATCAGCAGTTCTGTTTCTGATATTGCATTCGTATTCATGGGTTGTTCACTGCCTATAAATATGAACATCCAGTCATCATAATCTAAGCTGCACATATTAATGAATAATGCATTGATTGATGGATCTCACAGTTTAGTTTTGTTGTACAGGTGTGTATCCTCACTGCAGACAACTCTCTAATGTGTGTGTGTGTTGTTCTGCAGATTTAAGATCCTGTGGTTGACGCTCTGTCAGCTTCACAATAAGTTTGAGATCGAGGTGAGTGTGTGGTAAAGTCATCAGTCAGCACTTCAGCAGCTCTTTAATTACACACAGACACACACACGTCCAGCACAAATGCTGTGCACACACACACACAATATAACTTAAAGACCTTGTTTTTACACTAATGAGCATCTGAAAAGTAATAAAGCAACAATATTGTACTAACAGGTGTGTGATATGCTTAACGCCTCCTCGATTGTACTTCGCTTTGGACTAACTGACTACATGTAAAAGTAATCCAGAGTTGTCTGATATGTCTTGAGGGTGTTTGGTGGGTTTCAAAGGTCATTGAAGATTTACTGTGTGTGTGTGTTTCTCAGTATCTGCCCACTTACTCGCCCTCAGAGGAGGAGAAGAAGAACCCAGCGCTCTTCGCTCACAACGTGCGCCGCCTGATGGCCAAGTAAGATCTGCACATGTGTGTTTGTGTGCATATGTGTCTGTGCATATCTGTGAATTAAAAATGTGTGTGTTTGTGTGTGTGTGTATAGAGCGCTGCAGGTCCCTGTCACAGATTACTCCTTCGAGGACTGTCAGCTGGCGATGGCGGAGGGGCAGATCCGGCTGCCGGTACACACCTGCCTGCTGGAGTTCGCCAAACTGGTGCGCAGTCTGGGGTGAGTCTGCACACACACTTACACTAGTATTATTAGTATTAGTCTCAAGATGGTTTCAGAATCAATAATGTGACATATAAATACTGTAGTCAACATTTAAAAACCTTCACTAAAGTTGTGCTAAAAGATTTCAACGACAATTTTAGAAAAGTGGTTTGGATCCTCTTCACATGCTGACTGTAAATATATGAAATATACGAAATCATTCGGAATCAAGACATGATCATATTTTATTGTGCTCAAATAAGCGTCATCTAGAGGCCTTTGCCTTTCATAGAAGACTAGAAGTCAACTTAGTATCCGCTCTTCCTAAAAATTGGATAGGCCACAAGACTAGGCAGTGTACATTGGATTGACCAATCAGGTTGCAGTATTCCAGAGGGCTGTGTTATAAGTGATCATGACGCTGTGATGAGGCGGTGCTGTCAGCAGAGGGAGCTCACACACTGAAAACTGGACTTGTGTGTGGATTAAAGCAGTAAAGGGTGTGTGTGTGTAGATCATGATTGTTCAGTGCACAGAGAACAGACGGAGAGACATAACACCAAATAAATGCATTAAATAAATAAAGTGTGCGTGTGTGTTTTTCTTTGTGTCTGTGTGCGCTTCTGTGCGCGTACATATGTGTGTATGTGCATGCCTGTGCTTGTGTGCATGTATGTTTGTGTGTGCATGTCTGTGCTTGTGTGTCTGTGTGTGTTTGCATGTCTGCATGTATATGTCTGTCTGTCTGTTTCTGTGTGTGTGTGTCTGTGTTTACATGCATTTGTGTGTGTGTGTGTGCTCCCTCAGACTGAAGCGACAGGACTCTGAGCAGCTCCTGCGGGATTATGGGAGCAGAGCTG
Source organism: Danio kyathit (assembly GCA_903798195.1). Classification (NCBI taxonomy): domain Eukaryota; kingdom Metazoa; phylum Chordata; class Actinopteri; order Cypriniformes; family Danionidae; genus Danio; species Danio kyathit. The sequence goes on along the minus strand of LR812534.1, from coordinate 500,000 downwards.
TGAAGCTGCAGGGCGAGAGACTCAGTCTGGAGGGATTCGCTCAGTTCCTGGACCTGCCCCAGTCTGAGATGCTTAGAGACATGTTCACGCTGTTCGACGAGGTACACTGACATTTATATATAACATGCATTACTTTAGAGTTCTCTAGAAAACATTAACAGAACACTTGGAATTTACACCGCAAAAAATGCTTCTCTTAACTTAAGAGTTTCTGTCTTGTTTCTAGCCCAAATGTCAAAAACCGAAAGAATTTTCTAGACAAGCAAAACATCTTGTTTGGAAGAAATATTATCATTATATTATTATTATTATAATTATTAATTAAAGAAATGTTTAGATTTAACTCAAACCCATACCTAATTAAGCCAGCAAATCTTCAGTAACAGGTGGTCTGTCATGGTGGTCTGTTATTTTCCCATAGCTGTTTATTATGTAATGGTTGTGTTTTCCTCCGTGTATTGATCCAGTATCTGATCTGTGCTTAAATGACTTTGGTATTATTAGTTTAAAATATATCAATAATGTCTGATTTGTGTCTGTAGAATGAAGACGGCTCGATTGACGTCCGGGAGTTCGTGATCGCTTTCTCAGTGGTGTGTCGACCTGCTAGAACTCTGGACACCATCAGGCTGGCCTTCAGGGTGTGTATTCTTCCATGTGTGTTTGTCTATGTGTGTGAGTCTCTGCTGAACACTGTTTGTGTGTTTTCTGTGTGTGTGTTCAGATGTTCGAGGCGGATGAGGACGGAGCGATCACAGAGAATGAGCTGATGTGTGTGTTGCGGACGGCTCTGGGTGTTGCGGAGCTCCGAGTCAGCCGGCTGTTCAGAGCCATCGATGAGCAGGACTCGGGGAAAATCACATTCGGTGCGGACAAATACAGTACACATCTCAGTTATATATCACACATGAAGCGGCTACAAATATATTATGATACATTAAGATTTATATGAAGCAGCTACTGATATGATACAATAGAGATACATATGAAAAAGCTTCTGATACGATACGTTAAGATACATACGAAACAGCTACCGATACGATACATTAAGATACATATGAAACAGCTACCGATATGATACGATACATTAAAGATATAAATGAAGCAGCTTACGATAAAATACATATGAGAAAGCTTCTGATACGATACATGAAATATACAAATGAAGCAGCTTACGATACATTAAAGATACATATGAAGCAGCTACTGATATGATACATTAGATACATATGAAACAGCTACCGATACGATACATTAAAGATACATATGAAGCAGCTACTGATATGATACATTAGATACATATGAAACAGCTACCGATACGATACATTAAAGATACATATGAAGCAGCTACTGATATGATACATTAGATACATATGAAACAGCTACCGATACGATACATTAAAGATACATATGATGCAGCTACCGATATGATACGATACATTAAAGATACATATGATGCAGCTACTGATATAATACGATACATTAAAGATACATATGATGCAGCTACTGATATGATACGATACATTAAAGATACATATGAAGCAGCTACTGATATGATACGATACATTAAAGATACATATGAAGCAGCTACTGATATGATACGATACATTAAAGATACATATGATGCAGCTACTGATATGATACGATACATTAAAGATACATATGATGCAGCTACTGATATGATATGATACATTAAAGATACATATGAAGCAGCTACCGATATGATACGATACATTAAAGATACATATGAAGCAGCTACCGATATGATACGATACATTAAAGGTACATATGATGCAGCTACCGATATGATATGATACGATACGTTAAAGATACATATGATGCAGCTACCGATATGATACGATACGTTAAAGATACACATGAAGCAGCTACCGATATGATACAATACGTTAAAAATACATATGATGCAGCTACCGATATGATACGATACGTTAAAGATACATATGATGCAGCTACCGATATGATACGATACGTTAAAGATACATATGAAGCAGCTACCGATATAATACGATACGTTAAAGATACATATGAAGCAGCTACCGATATGATACGATACGTTAAAGATACATATGAAGCAGCTACCGATATGATACGATACCTTAAAGATACATATGAAGCAGCTACCGATATGATATGATACGATACGTTGAAGATACATATGAAGCAGCTACCGATATGATATGATACGATACGTTAAAGATACATATGATGCAGCTACCGATATGATACGATAGGTTAAAGATACATATGAAGCAGCTACCGATATGATACGATACGTTGAAGATACAAATGATGCAGCTACCGATATGATACGATACCTTAAAGATACATATGAAGCAGCTACCGATATGATACGATACGTTGAAGATACATATGAAGCAGCTACCGATATGATATGATACGATACGTTAAAGAGACATATGATGCAGCTACTGATATGATACGATACGTTAAAGATCCATATGATGCAGCTACCGATATGATACGATACGTTAAAGATACATATGAAGCAGCTACCAATATGATACAATACATTAAAGATACATATGAAGCAGCTACCGATATGATACGATACATTAAAGATACATATGATGCAGCTACCGATATGATACGATACATTAAAGATACATATGAAGCAGCTACCGATATGATATGATACGTTAAAGATACATATGATGCAGCTACCGATATGATACGATACTTTAAAGATACATATGAAGCAGCTACCGATATGATACGATACGTTAAAGATACATATGAAGCAGCTACCGATATGATACGATACGTTAAAGATACATATGAAGCAGCTACCGATATGATATGATACGATACGTTAAAGATACATATGATGCAGCTACCGATATGATACGATACGTTAAAGATACATATGAAGCAGCTAGCGATATGATACGATACGTTAAAGATACATATGATGCAGCTACCGATATGATACGATACGTTAAAGATACATATGAAGCAGCTACCGATATGATACGATACGTTGAAGATACAAATGATGCAGCTACCGATATGATACGATACATTAAAGATACATATGATGCAGCTACCGATATGATACGATACATTAAAGATACAAATGATGCAGCTACTGATATGATACGATACATTAAAGATACATATGATGCAGCTACCGATATGATACGATACGTTAAAGATACATATGATGCAGCTACTGATATGATACGATACATTAAAGATACATATGATGCAGCTACTGATATGATACGATACATTAAAGATACAAATGATGCAGCTACTGATATGATACGATACAATAAAGATACATATGATGCAGCTACCGATATGATACGATACATTAAAGATACATAGGAAGCAGCTACCGATATGATACGATACCTTAAAGATACATATGAAGCAGCTACCGATATGATATGATACGATACGTTAAAGATACATATGATGCAGCTACCGATATGATACGATACTTTAAAGATACATATGAAGCAGCTACCGATATGATACGATACGTTAAAGATACATATGAAGCAGCTACCGATATGATACGATACGTTAAAGATACATATGAAGCAGCTACCGATATGATATGATACGATACATTAAAGATACATATGATGCAGCTACCGATATGATACGATACGTTAAAGATACATATGAAGCAGCTAGCGATATGATACGATACGTTAAAGATAAATATGATGCAGTTACCGATATGATACGATACGTTAAAGATACATATGAAGCAGCTACCGATATGATACGATACGTTAAAGATACATATGAAGCAGCTACCGATATGATACGATACATTAAAGATACATATGATGCAGCTACCGATATGATACGATACATTAAAGATACATATGATGCAGCTACCGATATGATACGATACGTTAAAGATACAAATGATGCAGCTACCAATATGATACGATACATTAAAGATACATATGAAGCAGCTACCGATATGATATGATACGATAAAGATACAAATGATGCAGCTACTGATATGATACGATACATTAAAGATACATTTGAAAAAGCTTCTGATACGATACAATACATTAAGATACATATGAAGCAGCTACAGATACAATATATTAAAAATACATTTTTAGCAGCTGCCGATGCGATACGATACATTAAGATACATATGAAGCAGCTTCTGATATGATACGATACATTAAGATACACATAAAGCAGCTGCTGGTATGATACAGTACAGTGTGTATGTGTTTCTGACTCTGCTTGTTCTGCTCAGAGTGTTTCAGGGAGTTTGTGGATCATCATCCAGATTTCGCGGAGCAGTTTCTTTACTCCGAGAACACAGGCTTCGGCAGCAGCTCCCCGACTAACGCCAATGGCTTCTGTGCAGACTTCAGTCCCAGTGAACAGCAACAGCATCAACACAAACAGCAACACAAACAGCTCCAGCAGCAGCAGCGGCGGCAGAAACAGCACTGAGCACGCTCTCCTCCTCCTCCTCCTGCAGCATTTTACACTCGCCACGCTTTTATTCTTTCAAGAGCGAATTCAAGGGATTTTTTTTTGCTAAAACAAATACTTGAAAGCCGAGCACTCGTTTGTTTTGTCATCGGTTGATTTATCTGTGTGCATGATCCTGAAGGCGGCACACACGCAGATCTGCGCAGTTTCTGCTGTTCTGCGGGTCTGCACATGCTCAGTCAGTGTTTGCATGGCAGTATTCCTCCGTGTTCATGTGTGTGTGCGTGTGTGTGTGTGTTTGGAGCGCCGGTGATGGATCTCTGAGCTCTGCCTCCTCCTGCTGGGCGGGCTGCGGGTCTGAGGCGCAACACACACACTGAAGAGCAGCTTTTACTGCGCAGCGATTCGGACCACAACTCAGGCTGCAGGGAAACAGCTTCAGCTTTCTGTAGGGTGTGTGTGTGTGCGTGCGTGTGTGTGCATTCATGCAGTTGTGTATGGTTGTGTGTACATGAGCGTGTGTATGCATTTGTGCATGCAAGTGTGTGTGCATTTGTGTGTGTTTTGCATGTGTGTGTTCTCCTTTCATACGGTCCATTCATATTCATAAACGTCCAACAACCAGTTGATGATCAATCAGAGGGGTTTATGGGTCGTTGTTGGGTTGTTTTATTTGATTACCTTCAGGTACTGAACTAAAAAAGGACCAAATCCAGAATAATGACTGTGGTGACGTTAGAGAATCAGGAATCTGAAGCGCGACATTCAGAGTTCTCCTCCATGGTAGAGAGTTTACCTTTTATAAACACATATTCCTGTATTTTTCTATTTTCCGCTCCAGCGATTCGGCCAATCACAGCGTCTCGTTTCTAGTGCTTTAGCGTAGCATCCTAGTCGTGCTTTTGGTTTGCGTTTGACATCAAGTCTTCCTTTCTGCAGTTCAGGTGAACAATCGTCACTCTGGATCCTGTATTATTGTCAGTTCTCCTGAATTCAGTTTGAGAATAACTCCACTGCCGGATGTTTACCAGTTACAGATATATTTATTCTAGTTTTGAACCACATCGTGAGGCCGAGCGCAGTTATTTTCTTACGTTTCGGTCTCAAAGAAATTAGATTTACGACTTTATTTTGCTAAAAAATGCTGTTATTATTGATGACGGTGGTTTTTCTATGTTTTTTTAATGGCTAATCAGTTTACAGTCAGTCAGTTTAGCGTTATTAAAGTCGGTCCGCAGGCCTCAGACTGCGTTTATCATCAGCTGATCCTGCATCAGTCAGTCTGAGCCGCTCCTCACTCTTCAGTTGTCCACTGTAATCCTCCTCAACATTTCAGCCAAGCAATATTTTAGCAGCGTCGCCACCTTTGTAAAACTATTTCTGATATGTATTTTGAATATTCCGAGTGCGGGGCATTTTGTGAATTTTGATATACATAAAAGAATCTCACTGCCGTGACAGATCTGAGATCAGACTGAGTATGATAACTAGTCTTTCTGCATTATTATTATTATTGCTGTTAGCGACTGCGATCTCCTCCAGATTGCTGGTCTTGAATGTGGGCGTATTGAGTGTCCGTCAGTGCTCGTCGGCCGGATCTTCAGTCTCTCTGACCGCATGAAGGCCGAGTCTCGCTGTCTGACTTTACTTTCAGTCTGATCCTCCTCCTTTTCTTTTTATTTGTTTAGTGAGTTCTGTCTGTGGTGTTGAACTCAGCAGCTGACAGCCGGTTGCTTCGACTGAGCAGAGGGGGATTGTGGGATTGCTCTGGAACTGATTGTCTGTGTTTATAGAGGAGAATCTCATGAAAACACTGTCAGTCTTGTTCACACTCACATGACAAAAAATACGATAGTAATTAATCATAAGTGCTGTAGTGTTGTTGAACCATAATATAGTAAAGTACGTGAATTAATCTGTGGTGATTCTACAGTCGCTATGGTAACACAACTCTAGTAGTTGATCTGTTGTGGCGATTCTACAGTTGCTATGGTAACACAACAACTATAGTAATTGATCTGTTGTGGTGATTCTACAGTTGCTATGGTAAGACAACAACTATAGTAATTGATCTGCTGTGATGATTCCACAGTTGCTATGGTAACACAACAACTATAGTAATTGATATGTTGTGGCGATTCCACAGTTGCTATGGTAACACAACAACTATAGTAATTGATTTGTTGTGGCGATTCCACAGATGCTATGGTAACACAACAACTATAGTAATTGATCTGTTGTGCTGATTCCACAGTTGCTATGGTAACACAACAACTAACGTAATTCATCTGTTGTGGTGATTCCACAGTTGCTATGGTAACACAACAACTACAGTAATTGATCTGTTGTGGTGATTCTACAGTTGCTATGGTAACACAACAACTATAGTAATTGATCTGTTGTGGTGATTCCACAGTTGCTATGGTAACACAACAACTAACGTAATTCATCTGTTGTGGTTATTCCACAGTTGCTATGGTAACACAACAACTATAGTAATTGATCTGTTGTGGTGATTCTACAGTTGCTATGGTAACACAACAACTATAGTAATTGATCTGTTGTGGTGATTCTACAGTTGCTATGGTAACACAACAACTAACGTAATTCATCTGTTGTGGTGATTCCACAGTTGCTATGGTAACACAACTATCGTAATTGATCTGTTGTGGCGATTCTACGGTTGCTGTGGTAACACAACAGCTATAGTAATATAAACAAATGAGCCAATACTGTAGTTTTCTACAGCTATAGGTTATATTACACTACAACACACCACAGTTTACTGTAGTAAAATATACTACAGTTGATCAGTTCACTATAGTTAACACTACAGTATGTTGGAGCGCTCATTAATAGTGTTGTAAATACTATAACATACTCTACTACAGTATGGTTCAAAACACTGATAGCATTTACTATACATTACTGTAGTATTTTCTCATGTGGGCATTGGTTACTGTAAAAGAGGAGGAATTTGAATTTGGTTACCGAAATCAGTGTTTTATTAATTAAATGTTATATTGTATTACTGTTGCCTTCCAAATAATTATATCAATTAAAGGGATAGTTCACCCCAAAAATCACAATGTGCTTTAAAGTATTTGCCCTCCCTCAAGCATTCCCAAGCCCTTATGATTTTCTCTCATATGTTGAACACTAAGGAACATATTTTGAAGAATTGACTTACATAGTATGAAAAAGAAATAGTTACCAGTTTTCAGCATTCTTCAAAGTATCTTCTTTTGTTTTTATCAGAAATAAAACTCATAAATGTTTGAGTAAATGATTTTCAATGTTGGGTGAACTGTCCCTTTAACAAAATTGTTTTACAGCGTATAACTTCATGATGAAATATGGACAAACTCAAAATTTAGGTTACATTTTTTCTTACAAACATTCACCCAGCTATTGAGTTTGTCCAACTTTGTCTAGAATACAGTTGAAGTCAAAATTATTAACAGCCATCATGTTATTTTCTGTTGTTGTTTTTGTTTTTATTCAATATATCAGATTCAGGAATTGTTCACAGTATTTCCTCTAATATTTTTTCTTCTGGAGAAAGTTTTATTAGTTTTATTTCAGCTAGAATAAAAGCAGTTTTTAATAGTGTTAAAGCCATGTTAAGGTCAATATTATTAGCCCCTTCAGCAATATTAGTGTTGGATTGTCTCCAGAACAAACCACTGTTATACAATGACTTGCCTAATTACCCTAACTTTACCCTAATTACCCTAGTGAAGCCTTTAAATGTCACTTTAAGCTGAACACTAGTGTCTTGAAGAATATCTAATATTATGTGCTGTCAAAAGAAATCAGCTATTAGAGATGAGTTATTAAAGCTATTACGATTGGAAATGTGTTCTGTTAAACAGAAATGGGGGAAACTAACAGGAGGGCGAATAATTCTGACTTCATCTGTGTGTGTAGACGGTTACAGTAAGAGCGCACAGTAAACGTGTCCGACTGATGAATGAGTTCCTCTCAGTGATGTTGATCTGAACTCCTCTGTGTTTCTCAGCCTGCTCTGTGTGTCGAGCTCAAGAAGAAAAGCCCGTTCTGGCTCTTTCTGACGGCTCTTCTGACACGTCCGGCTCTGTTTTCTGTTCTCTGACTTTATTTTCTGATGTTTTCGAGAGTCGTGTGTACAGATGACCTGGTCTGGTCTGCTGGACTGCTGTGAAATGACTGTCATGCTGACTCTTGAAGAATAAAAAGGGACATTTGAGCACGATCTGCTGTTTGCTTTACTCTGTCTCCCTCTAGAGGACAATCTGCACATCACTCACACACACTATCAAATGTCACTTTTAAACCCAGTTGTGTGTGAACATCTCCAGCCTCTATTGGTGAACATGAGCTAATGGTGTTTGTTCTAATCAGACTTGATGCAGAAGCACTTTGATTGACATTCTCTCTTTGTACGTGTCATCAGAGGGGGAAAGCCCCGCCCACTAGTGACCATCATCTCTCCATCTCATTAGCATAAACAGCAGCCCTGAGTGAGAAGCAGCCGTCTGTCCATTAGCCATTAGAGTGTTTAAACTGCTGAAGATAACGTCAGCATAGACTAAGAGGATTATAGATGTGGAGTTTTAGATGAACAGCGACAGGAGCGACATAGACTGACCGAAGCATGAAGCGCACACTGAAGCACACAGCACTGACAGCACACACACACACACTGCTGTTTTACATCTGAAAGTAATGCATTACATACCAAATTGACTAATGTTACTGTGGAGTAAACTTTTGAGGAGTGTAACGCATCACTTACTAAAGTAACTTTGATTAGAGCAGATGTAAATGAGCTGTGCTGCAGTGTGTGTGGTGTTTAAGACTGAAGGAAGTGAAGCAGACCGGCTGTTCTTCTCTGCTCTGCTGACTTCAGTCTCCACATTGCTGTCAGTGATGCGGTGAATAAACCCTTTCACACTGTAATAACGGGAAATATCCGGAAGGACTTCACCGGTCAGTTCAGAAAGGGCCTGTTCACACATCATCTCTTTCTGGAGAATTGTTTCTACATTTCCGGAACAGTGTGAGAAAGGGACTAATGAGCACACGGCTAAAAACACTCATCATGATGACCTGCAGGACCATTCATTTAAACTAGTGTGTGTGTGTGTGTGTGTGTCTTGCGCTTGACTCCTCTGATCTACAAACTTGCACACACACACACACACACACTGAAGAACCAACAGCCTTTCAGTTATCAGAACAAAAACACTCTTAAAGGAACACTCCACTATTTTATTTATTCAGCTTAGTCCCTTTATTCATCAGAGGTCGCCACAGCGGAATGAACCGCCAACTATTCCAGCATATGTTTTACACAGCGGATGCCCTTCCAGCTGCAACCCAGTACTGGGAAACACCCATACACACTCATTCACACACACACACTCATACACTACGGCTAATGTAGTTGTTCAATTCCCCTATAGCGCATGTGTTTGGACTGTGGGGGAAACCGGAGCACCCAGAGGAAACCCACACCAACACAGGGAGAACATGCAAACTCCACACAGAAACACCAACTGACCCAGCTGGGGCTCGAACCAGAGACCTTCTTGCTGTGAGGCGACAGTGATAACCACTGAGCCACCTATTTATCTATCTCTATTTTCAAAATCTGCTCATTTTAGAGCTCTAACAGAGTTAATTTACTATTTTTAAAACATTCAGCAGTTCTTTGGATCCACCGGGAGCCCTTTTAGCTTAGCTTAGCATAGATCATTGAATCGGATTAGACCATTAGCATCTCACTCAAAAATTCCTAAATAATTGATCTAATTTTCCTATCTAAATCTTGACCCTTCTGTATCTACATCATGTACTATACTGACATGAAAATGTGTTATTTTCTAGGCTGATATGGATAGGAGCTGCACTCACTGGCCACTTTATTAGGTACACCTCTCTAGCAGGGGCACCTGCAGGATTTTATTCCTAGGTACGCACAAATCCAGCACCGCTGGAACCGCTGACACAAGGCAGGATGGATCCATGCTTTCATGTTGTTGAGGCCAAATTCTGAGCCGAGCATCTGAATGTGGCAGCAGAAATGGAGACTCATCAGACCAGGCAACGTTTCTCCAATCTTCTCTTGTCCAGTTTTGGTGAGCCTGTGTGAATTGTAGCCTCAGTTTCCTGTTCTTAGCTGACAGGAGTGGCACCCGGTGTGGTCTTCTGCTGCTGTAGCCCATCCGCCTCAAGGTTGGACATGTTGTGTGTTCAGAGATGCTCTTCTGCAGACCTCGGTTGTAACGAGTGCTTATTTGAGTTACTGTTGCCTTTCTATCAGCTGGAACCAGTCTGGCCATTCTCCTCTGACCTCTGGCATCAACAAGGCATTTGCGCCCACAGAACTGCCGCTCACTGGATATTTCCTCTTTGTCGGACCATTCTCTGTAAACCCTAGAGATGGTTGTGCGTGAAAATCCCAGTAGATCAGCAGTTTCTGAAATACTCAGAGCAGCCCGTCTGGCAGCAACAACCATGCCACGTTCAAAGTCTCTTAAATCCCCTTTCTTCCCCATTCTGATGCTCGCTTTGACCTGCAGCAGATCATCTTGACCATGTCTACATGCCTAAATGCAGTGAGCTGCTGCCATGTGATTGGCTGATAAGAAATGTGTGTTAATGAGCACCTGATTGAGTACCTAATAAAGTGGCCGGTGAGTGAGTGTGTATGGGTGTTTCCCAGTAAACATATGCTGGATTAGTTGGCGGTTCATTCCACTGTGGCAACCCCTGATAAATAAGAGACTAAGCCGAAGGAAAATGAATGAATGTTGTTCATATTGTTCTGACGCATTTCTTTGTTTGTTTTTTTTCACACACACTGAGGATGAATCTCCCGATCCGCCGGGTTATGGTGTTAGCAGGTGGCCTGTGTGTGCAAATCAATATCTGAAAGGTTTCGATTATTGAATTATCCCCGTCAGACATTAATGATGATGATATTTGTTTAAAGGGCATGCTGGGATATGAAGAGCTGGACGCCTGCGCCGTTTCCTAAACACCACATTACTGTCCTCTTACTCCTGCTGCTGTGTTGTGACCATGTGTGTGCTGAAGATGAAGATATCGTGGCATAAGATATGTTTGAAGATATGTTTCTGCATTCCTGTTGATGTATGTGTGTATCAGTGCAGTTTTTTACCCTCTTCATACCTTAAAGCATTGACTTATTGAGGATCATTTTCCATCAAACCTTCATGATACTCTCCTAACACAAATATCTGACTTTACTAGAAGACTGCACTGAACACTGTTGCTCAAAGTGTTTACACAAGCTGAAACTGTTACCATATTCATATTAACATATTCATTCATCATCCTCCAATGAGGGTTGGGTTTAGGGGCGGGGTTTGGAGCCACGCCTTCTTTTAAAAATCGTACATTTTCGTACGACTGACCTCATAGCCACTAAACCGACAAAGGTGAAACAGTGATGCTGGAGATCAGACTGACTTCTGGAGGTTGTGGAGGTTGTACTGTACATGTGTGTGCTGGCCTGCTAATAACACACAGGTGAGTGTGATGTGTGTGTGTGTGTGTTATCTTCAGTCACGGCTGTAATGCTGTGGAATTGGTGAAAGGGTAAAATGATAAACGCAGCGTTTGATCTGAGATTCTGCAGCCAAACTACTGTCTGACTTCAGCAGATGAGCTTCAGATGATTAATGCTCAGCCTCAGGCCACGATTAGGGCTCGCCGCAGATATCACACACACATGCACATGCACATGCCATGCAGAGAGAAACACACACACACAGATGAAGCAGATCTGCAGTAAAGTTAGCAAACACTGCGCTTCTGTTTACAGCATCACTCAGTTTTCTGCTGTGAAGTCGACATTATTTCCCAAATGTTTCTCGAGTGACGCTTTATTTAACGCTCTACACATTTTGAAATAGAATAGTTAGCAATAGTTCATTTGGCCCAGTGGTTATCACTGTGGCCTCACAGCAAGAAGGTCTCTGGTTTGAGTCCCGGCTGGGTCAGTTGGTGTTTCAGTGTGGAGTTTGCATGTTCTCCCCGTGTTGGTGTGGGTTTCCTCCGGGTGCTCCGGTTTCCCCCACAGTCCAAACACATGCGCTATAGGGGAACTGATCAACTACATTGGCTGTAGTGTGTGTGTGTGTGTGTGTGTGTCCCGGTTCTCCAGATTGGGGGTTGAGCATTGGGCTAATGACCCACCTTGTAAAAATGAGATGTTACGAAACACCAACATAAAACGTAACCTCGATATACAGTAAATGGCTCTGGGAGTAAGAGTAAGCAATAGTTCATTTAGGCCACACTACCCAGCAGGCACACAACATCAGATGTTAATATTAGGTTAGATTTAGGTCGTGATGTCAGGTGACCAAAATGGCCTAGCCAGCGTCTAAGGACGACGTTATTATGACATCCATTAACTACATCAAGGGATGTTGATATTTGGTTGATTTTAGGTTGTGTTGGAATGTCACCAAATCCAACATGGAGTCAACATCTTAAACCAGCGTCATATTGACGTCAGATACTGCAGCCTGATCTCACGAGAAAACGTAAGTATTTTAGGTTTTGTCAGTTTAGCGGCTAATTCGTATGAGTTCAGTCGTACTAAAATGTACGATTTTAAAAAGGAGGCGTGGCACCTAACCCCAACCGTCATTGGGTGATGAGCAAATCGTACTCATTTGTACGAATTAGATCATACGAATTAGCCACCAATCAAAAAGTTACGAATTGCCGTGAGATTACGTTGGATACTGACATTTATTCGTCAGGTATGGCTAGGCCCACACAGAATCTGCACGCAGAATTTCGAAGATTTTGAGCCCATCATTAATTCTGTTTATTCACTTGTGTTAATGTGTGTAAATCTAAATTTATTCAGTTTTTAAATTAATTACAGTATTATTATTGACTAATATGAAAATGTTCATCTGATTTATGTATAATGCAGTTTGTACAGTCATATTTTCTGTCTTTTAGTAGAGATATTATATGAGAGATTTGCTTTGTTTACCAAATAAAGTGAATCTAATTGGATTTGTAATTTAAACGTTAAATAAAAGTTAAAAAGGTATTATTTTTTATTTCACATATTAAGGTTTTAGTTATGAGACTCTCAAAATAATTCAGCAGAAATCCGCAGATTTTTACCAAAATTCTCCGCAGAAATAGCAAAAAACGTCCGCAGATTCCGTCTGGCCCTGGGTATGGCCACCAAAATCCAACATCTGATAGACGTCATAATATTGACGTCCACACAACGTCAAGCTGGAACATCAGTAGACGTTGATATTTGGTTGGTTTTAGATTGGACGTTAGACACGGTTCTGACGTCAACCTGATTTTCATTTCCAAACAAAATGCAGCATCCCCATGATGCTGGGGTACAACATCAATCTGACGTCACGATGACCTCCTGCGCCTGCTGGGTCACACTTTTAATGAGCCATAAGACTTTTCAACACTATCTCACGGCAATTCGTAACTTTTTGATTTAGTGGATAATTCGTATGAATGCGTATGATCTAATTTAGTACGATTTACTTATCTCCAAATGACAGTTGGGTTTGGGGGCGGGGTTTGGTGCCACCAAACAGACACAACGTGAAGTAGTTGTTTTCTCATGAGATCAGGCTCAGTAAACTACTAGTTAGCTGATTATTATTCATTCATTTTCCTTCAGCTTAGTCCCTTTACAGCGGAATGAACCGCCAACTATTCCAGCATATGTTTTACACAGCGGATGCCCTTCCAGCCGCAACCCATCACTGGGAAACATCCATACACGCTCATTCACACACACACTCATACACTATGGTCAATGTAGTTCATCAATTCCCCTATAGTGCATGTGTTTGGACTGTGGGGGAAACCGGAGCACCTGGAGGAAACCCACACCAACACGGGGAGAACATGCAAACTCCACACAGAAACACCAACTGACCCAGCCGAGACTCAAACCAGAGACCTTCTTGCTGAGGCGACCTTCTTGGTGAGGTGACATTGCTACGCACTGTGCCACCGCACCACCCCTGATCATTAATAGTTAGTAAGATAATAGTCAGGTTTAGGAATAGGCAAGTAGAGTAAGATCATATTCATAAGAGCTAATAAACAGTTCATATCATCAAGTAATAACCCAGTTCACTGCAAAGAATAAAAGCTTTTCTCACTCAGAGTTTTTGTCTCGTTTATAATATTTATTTTCATTGTAACTAATTTATTTATTTAATTGTTTGGACTTTTCAACATCAGAAGTGGTTAGAGGAAGGATCAGAGTCCAATAATGCCCAAACAACAAACATTAAATCCCAACATATGGAGTCTGCGGATGTATTTTACATTGCAGTTCTGTTGCAAGACACTAGTATTCAGCTTAAAGTGACATTAAAAGGCTTAATTAGGGTAACCAGGAGCATCATTGGACAACCGTGGGTTATTCTGAAGACTATCAAAAAATAAGAAGAGGAGGCTGATAATACTGACCTTACAACTGCTCTTATTCCAGCCAAACTAAAAGAAATAAGACTTCATCCAGAATAAAACAATACAAAGAAATTGAATAAAATAAAATAAATAAACGAAGAGGGTGGCACGGTGGCGCAGTGGTCAGCACTGTGGCCTCAGAGCAAGAAGGTCTCTGGTTTGAGTCTCGGCTGGGTCAGTTGGTGTTTCTGTGTGGAGTTTGCATGTTCTCCCCGTGTTGGTGTGGGTTTCCTCCGGGTGCTCCGGTTTCCCCCACAGTCCAAACACATGCGATATAGGGGAATTGATCAACTACATTGGTCGTAGTGTATGGGTGTTTCCCAGTACTGGGTTGCAGCTGGAAGGGCATCGGCTAACATACAGTATTATTACGACACAACAGCTGATTTACTGTACGTGTGTAGCTGTTATTGTGATGCACTTTATCTTTGACCATTGAAGAGATTCTTTATTTCAGTCTCGTTTAGGGTTTATTATTTGCTGTTGTGTTTGTGTGTGTGTGTGTGTGTGTGTGTGTGTGTGTGTTTGTTTGTTTGTGTGCTTGTTTGATTGTTTTTGTTTGATGTTTTTTGTTTGTTTATATGTGTTTGCTTTTGTTTGTTTGTTTTTGTTTGATGTCTTTGTTTGTATGTATGTAAAACATATGCTGGAATAGTTGGCGGTTCATTCTGCTGTGTTGACCCCTGATGAATAAAGGGACTGAGCTGAAGGGAAATGAATGAATGAAATGTAGACCGATAGATGGATGGAGAAATAAAATAACAAGAAAAAAGGTTAAAAAAAAAAATAAAAAAAAAAAGAAGGGATGCTGTGCTGATGAAGTGAGGAGGAGGAGGAGGAGACTGGAGCATGTGTGTGTGTGTGTGTGTGCGGTTCTACCTGTGTGGGAGAAAGAGTCTCCTCCTCCTGCATCTACACACACACAGACACACACACACACGCACACACACTCATAATGTCCATCATTATCTGAGCTCTGACCAGCTTCATCAATGCATGGAGAAGTGAGAGTGTGTCTGGAGAAGCGCTTCACCCCACACTGAAGGTACGCTTTACTTCTGTCTTTATTCCTGCAGGACGTGTGTTTGGTGGATCTCTGGAGCTCAACAGGTTCTGCTTTCCTCTCTTTATTTTCTCTCTTAGTTATTCTCATGCTCGAGTTGATCAGAATTGAGTTAAAAAGATACTCATCATCCTTGTTGGTTACTTTAATATCGTAATAAACCCTTTCATATTTAGTTTGGTTAATTCTTGATGTAGTCACTGGATTAAATCTCAGTTTGCTCATCTGTGTTTTTTTTTTGTTTTTAAATATGTTCTATATTTTGAAAAAATTGACCCAAAATGACTTAATTAATCCTTAAGTGCTGTTTTAATGTGATTAAAAGCGTTTAGTTTTGTAATAATATGTTTATTGATCACTAAATCCGGTTTTATTTTAGTTTTGAGCAAGCTCATGTTTATTAATCGGCTGTTTGAAGATCCCTTCATTTCAGAGAAAATATGCTCATTAAACATCAATAAATAAATTAGTTTTTAAATAATATTTTGATCTGAGTAAACCCAGAAACTGACATTATACCATTATTATATATGGTTTATATATTTTATCTTAAATTTGAGTTTGTCACAAATCATCCGAAACACTAAATATCCTCCTTCTTTACTATCTTCAATATGAGCATCATCATCGTGAATCCTTTTGAAATTATTTATAATAATAATGATAATAATAATATTAATGATAATAATAATAATAATAATAATAATAATAATAATAATAATATGTTTATTGATCACTAAATCCTGTTTTATTTTAGTTTTGAGCAAGCTCATGTTTATTAATCGGCTGTTTGAAGATCCCTTCATTTCAGAGAGAATATGCTCATTAAACATCAGTTTTGAATCATATTTGAGTAAAATGGTCATTTATTAATTATTACTATTATAATGTAATTATACAGTTTGTATTTTTATATTTATTAATGTTATTTATTATTATTTTATTTTTATCTTATAATTGAGTTGGTCACAAATGAGCTGAAACACTAAATATCCTCCGTGTTTACTTCAATATGAGCATCATCATCAATCCTTTAATATTTACTTTAATCAATTCTTGATGTACTAAAGAGATTAAACCAAAATTTGGTCAATTGTTTATCAAGCATGTATATTGTGCATCATTTTTACGGAGACATTTGACCCAGAATGATGTTCACAATGCAAATTGATCACTAAATGTTATTAAAATGATTATTATTTAAATTAAATTAGCCCAAGCTCATGTTTATTAATCAGCGGTTTCCATCATGCAGATCCGTTCAGTTTAGAGGCAATATGCTGTATTAAATAAATCATTTTTATGAATAATAGTTGAGTAAAACTGACATTAATTATGACCATTATAACATTATTATATAATTAGTATTTTTATGTATTTATATATTCATTTTATTTTTAATTTTTACAGTTTGATCTTATAGTTGAGTTTGTCACAAATTAGCTGAAAAGCAAGTAAATATCCTCCTTGTTTCCTTTTTCCTCAATATGTGCATCATAATCAATGTAGTTTAGTCGATGCTTGATGTATTGAAGAGATTAAACCATATTTTGGTCGCCTGTTTTCAAATATATATACGCTATAACATCCTTCTTAAGGAGAAATCTGACCCAAAATGACGTTCACAAAACAAATTGATCACTAAATCGTGTTTTATGTTATTAAAATGATTATTATTTCAGTTAAATTAGCCCAACTCATGTTTATTAATCAGCCGTTTCCATCATGCAGATCCGATCAGTTCAGAGAAAATATGCTGTATTAAACATCAGTAGATAAATTGTTTTATTAATAATATTTGAGTAAAACTGACATTTATAATTTGTATTTTTATGTATTTATATATTTATTCATTTTATTTATATATTTTATCGCATAGTTGAGTTAGTCACAAATGAGCTACACAACTAAAAACCCTCCTGGTTTACTGTCTTCAACATGAGCATCATCATCATCATCATCGATCCTTTTATATTTACTGTAGGATCATTAGTTCTTGATGTATTAAAGAGATTAAACCATATCTTGGTCAGCTGTTTATCAAACATACATATTTAGCATGCTTTTTAAGATTAAATTTAACCCAAAAGGACATTCACAATGCAAATTGATCACTAAACCTTGTTTTTCTGTTATTAAAATGATGATTATTTAAATTAAATTAGCCCAAGCTCATGTTTATTAATCAGCCGTTTCCATCTTGTGGATGCGTTCAGTTTGATCAACAAGAAATATGATTGACATGAATGAATTATTATAATTATAACATTACATTTTTTGAGGGGTTGAGTTTGTCAGGAATGAGCTCAAATATATATCTATATTAATAATAAAATAATATATAGTCACTAGATTAAATCATATTTTGTTTATCTAAAAAGGCTTCATCACTTTCACCTCTTTAAATTTTGAGAACGCTCACGTTTATTATAAAATATCAGATCAATGAGAAAACATGCCGTATTAAACATCAGATCGGGCTTACGTTGAGCTCTGATTTATGTTAATTGCAGCCTAATGAGGTGCGGTTTATTCTGATTAAACAGATCCACATGTGACGCATTTCATATTGGACTGTAGAACAGATCTGTTGAGTTTTCCGTCTGTGAGTTGATCTGTCGTTAAACATGTTTTAATCTGAGTGAAAGCGGTCCGTTCCTGACATTATAGTGTTTGCTTGAAGGAGTTTTGGTAGTAATGAATAATGCATGACATGTTCATTACAGCATAATGATTATTTTAACGCTGAACAGATGCACGCGTGACATATTTCATGTTTCATATCTGATCTGGTGTCAAATATTTCTGTTTTTGTCCTTGAATTGTCTTTAAATGTGGAGTAGATCTGGTCCGTGCTGGCGTTTAGCATTTGCTCGAATGATTTTGGCAATAAAGAATAAGTAATGAGATGTTAATTATGACAGAAGCGCTCTCATTGAACTTATCTGCAAGTGTGGTGTTTTATATTTGATTGTGGAGTAGATGTGTTTAGGTCAGTGTTTGTGGTTCAGTTTCACTGCTCAGAACAGTTCATCTGGTCATGTTTGTTTCTGCTAGATGGATGTTTATGGTAATAAATAATGTATGCCATGTTTATTATAGCCTAATAATAATAATGTATTTATGTTTGACTGTTGAACAGATTCTTTATTCAAGTCTATTAGTTTATTGGTGTATTAAATTGGATTTTCTGTTGCTTCTTGACATGTTAATTAAATAAGGATTAATTTAACACGCGCTCTCATTGACAGATCCTCAAGTGAAGTATTTTACACGTGATTGTGAACAGATTTAATTCAGCATTTTGGTGAGTGTTGGTGGTTGATTTGACTGAATACATGTTTGCTTTAATTTGAGGAAAGCCGGTTCCTTTAGGCTGGAATGATTTTGGTGGTAATAAATAACATACAGTATTATTACGACACAACAGCTGATTTACTGTAAGTGTGTAGCTGTTATTGTGATGCACTTTATGTTTGACCATTGAAGAGATTCTTCATTTCAGTCTCGTTTAGGGTTTATTATTTGCTGTTGTGTTTGTGTGTGTGTTTGTTTGTTTGTGTGCTTGTTTGTTTGTTTTTATTTGATGTTTTTTGTCTGTGTGTTTGTTTTTGTTTGATGTTTTTTGTTTGTTTATATGTGTTTGCTTTTGTTTGTATGCCTGTTTGTTTTTGTTTGATGTTTTTTGTTTGATGTTTTTGTATGTATGTTTGGTTTTGTTAAATGTTCTTTTTATGTGCTTGTTTATTTTGTCTGTTTGATGGTTTTTGTTTGTATGTTTGTTTGCTTTTGTTTGTGCTTGTTTTTGTTTGATGTTTTTGTTTGTTGCCTGTTTGCTTTTGTTTGTTTGTTTGCTTTTGTTTGCATTTTTTTGTTTGTTTGCTTACGTTTGTGCTTGTTTTTTGTCTGCTTGTTTTTTGTTTGTTTGTGTGTTTGTTTTTGTTTGACATTTTTTGTTTATTTGTGCTTGTTTTTGTGTTTATTGTTTGTTTTTGTTTGTCTGTTTTTGTTTGCTGTTTTTTTGTTTATTTTTGTTTGATGTTTGTTTGGTTTTGATTGATGTTTTTTGTTTGTGTGCTTTTTTATTTTGTGTTTGTTTTTGTTTGATGTTTTTTGTTTGATGTTTTTTGCTTGTATGTTTTTTTGCTTTTGTTTGTGCTTGTTTTTGTTTGTTTGTTTTTGTTTGATTGTTTTTGTTTGATGTTTTGTTTGTTTGCTTTTGTTTGATGTTTTGTTTGTTTGCTTTTGTTTGATGTTTTTCTTTGTTTGCTTTTGTTTGCGTTTTTTGTTTGTTTGCTTTTGTTTGTGCTTGTTTTTTGTTTTTTTGCCTGTTTATATGTTTGCTTTTGTTTGTGTGTTTGTTTGCTTTTGTTTGTGCTTGTTTTTTGTTTTTTTGCCTGTTTATATGTTTGCTTTTGTTTGCTTTTGTTTGTGCTTGTTTTTTGTTTTTTTTGCCTGTTTATATGTTTGCTTTTGTTTGCTTTTGTTTGTGCTTGTTTTTTGTTTTTTTGCCTGTTTATATGTTTGCTTTTGTTTGTGTGTTTGTTTGCTTTTGTTTGTGCTTGTTTTTTGTTTTTTTGCCTGTTTATATGTTTGCTTTTGTTTGCTTTTGTTTGTGCTTGTTTTTTGTTTTTTTTGCCTGTTTATATGTTTGCTTTTGTTTGTGCTTGTTTGTGTTAGTTTTTGTACCTTTGTTTTTGTTTATTTTTGCTTGTGTGCTTGTTTGTGTGTTTGTAAGTTTGTTTTGTTAGATGTTTTTTTGTTTGTTTGCCTTTGTTTTTTGTTTGTTTGTTTGCTTGTTTGTGCGTTTGTTTATTTTTGTTTGATGTTTTTTGTTTGTTTGTATGTTTGTTTTTTGTGTTTTTTCTTTGTTTTTGTTTGTATGTTTGTTTATTTTTGTTTGATGTTTTTTGTTTGTTTGTATGTTTGTTTTTTTTTGTGTTTTTTCTTTGTTTTTGTTTGTATGTTTGTTTGTTTTTGTTTGATGTTTTTTGTTTGTTTGTATGTTTGTTTTTTGTGTTTTTTCTTTGTTTTTGTTTGTGCGTTTGTTTATTTTTGTTTGATGTTTTTTGTTTGTTTGTATGTTTGTTTTTTTGTGTTTTTTCTTTGTTTTTGTTTGTATGTTTGTTTGTTTTTGTTCGTTTTAAAGTTTAAAATAAGCCAGCCTGTGTTGAATATTAGTCTTTTACTGGTGGAACGGTAAATGAATGGTCATTTTAGATGTTTTGATTCTAGTAAAGCAGGATATTCATTCAGACGCAGCTCCTGTTTTACATTTGTATTTTTACACGAATGCATCACATTTATCATCTTCAATCACTGTTGTGTTCTTCAAGGTTTATTCTGAGAGAACATCAGTGCTGGATTTACTTTATCCCACTTATTACACGGCTGCTGGCCACAAAATGTAAAAATTAGACACCTAACACTGTGTTTTGAGCCATAAATGATTCTAAACTCTTTAATTGAATGCAAAGACAGAGACTAAAACAGCTGATGGAGTATACACTAACCTGCACATTGTTCAGACACTAGATGGAGACAAACTAGACTAATTTTAATTCTATTTTTGTGTGTGTGTCCATCAGAGCATCTCCTCCTCAGTCTCCTGTGCGTGCCCATGCTGAGAGGCAGACCTGCGGTCACACACACACGCACACACACACACATGTCCTCCGTCAGCGGCTCCAGCAGCGCCGCCGGGCCCCGAGAGGTGGAGCTGGTGCTGGTAAAGGAGCAGAATGGGGTTCAGTTCACCTCCTCCAGCCTGCGGAGCCCTGGTGCGCACGAGCACACACACACACACACTCACACACACCCGTCCGGACAGCAGCGTGAGACCTGGGGCAAGAAGATCGACTTTCTGCTGTCTGTCATCGGCTTCGCTGTGGATCTGGCCAACGTCTGGAGGTTCCCGTACCTGTGCTACAAGAACGGTGGAGGTGGACAAACACACACACACACACTTTCAGCTTTTCTATGATCTTACCCAAATCATACTGAAAACCGTGACACAACCCAAACTGATGATTCTGTGAGCCGTCCTTCACCTATTTAGTGTTTTCTCTCGGTGTGTGTGTTCAGGAGCGTTCCTGGTGCCGTACCTCTTCTTCATGGTGATCGCCGGGATGCCGCTCTTCTACATGGAGCTGGCTCTGGGTCAGTATAACCGTGAAGGAGCCGCCGGCGTCTGGAAGATCTGCCCCATATTCAAAGGTACATCTCCAGCTCCAGAAAGCAGATGACAGGTGCTGGTTATCACACGCACTCAGATGGAAGACACACACAAATGGGCTTTTAGCGCGACACGCTTTGCAGGAACGCAGATTTGGTGTCACTTCACCATTCATTTAGAGTTTAGAGGAGATGCTGGACAACATTGACCTTCACTGCTGTTTTACACACACCTTTACAGTCTGAAGATGAGTTAAACCAGTCAAAACACACATTAAATCATGCTATATAGAAGCAAAGCATGCATTATATTATTTCACATAACTTCAGAGCCAAATATGAGTGGAATAAATTAGAGATAAAGCACATCCAGGAGGTTTTTATGATGGAATAAAGCTTGGCATATGTAACTGAAGGGTTTATCATAGAAAAGCAACCTTCTGAATCTACTTTTACAGTCTGCAAATGAGTTATAGGAGTGAAAAAACATATTAAACAATGCTAAAGATAAGCAAAGCATCCATTTTGGATAAGGTTTCAAAATATGAGTGCAATAAGTTGGAGATAAAGTAGATCCAGGAGGTTGGGTTATTATCACAGAATAAAGCTGGACATATCAGACTGACGGGTTTATTAGGCAAAAACAAGTAGCTGATTGTAGTTTTACAGTCTGCAGATGAGTTATAGGAGTCAAAAACACGAATAAAATCAGGCTATATAGAGACAAAGCAATTTGAAGAAACAAAATGAATGCTTTGCTTCTATTCAGCATTATTTAGTGTGTTTTTGACTCCTATAACTCATCTGCAGACTAAATAAGCAGAATAAAGTGTTATCGAGCTTTATCCTGCAGTTCATATTTGGCTCTAAAGTTATTTGAAACAATAAAATGAATGCTTTGTCTCTATTTAGCATGATTAAGATGTGTTTTTGACTCATCTGCAGACTGTAAAATGCATCCAGAAGGTTGTTATCCCAGAATAAACATCAACATACACGACTGAAGGGTTTATAACTGCCTGCATGCACTTTTACAGTCTGCAGATGTGAGATAGCTGTCAGAATATCACATTAAATCATGCTAAAGAGAAGCAAAGCAACCCTATTAAATAACGTATTAAGTTAAATAAATGACAGATATGCAGGGGCTTGGGTTATTATCACAGAATAAAGCTCGACATATAAGAGTTTATTCTGGAAAAACAACCGCCTGCATGTAGTTTTATAGTCTATAGATGAGTTGTAGGAGTCAAAAACACATATTAAATAATGCTGAATACAGACAAAGTGTTCATTTTAATGTTTCACATAACTTTAGAGCCAAATATGAGTGAAATAAATTAGAGATAAAGCACATCCAGGAGGTTTTTATCATAGAATAAAGCTTGGCATATGTAACTGAAGGGTTTATCATAGAAAAGCAACCTTCTGAATGTGCTTTTACAGTCGGCAAATGAGTTATAGGAGTGAAAAACACATATTAAATATAAGCAAAGCATCCATTTTAGATAAGGCTTCAAAATATGAGTGCAATAAGTTGGAGATATAGTGGAGCATGTAGTTTTATAGTCTATAGATGAGTTACAGGAGACAAAAACACATTAAATAACTCTGAATAGAGACAAAAGAGTTTGTAGATATTTGGACTAAAAACAAGACTAAACACTTTTGCAGTATAAGAGTTTAAGCTTAATTAAAGAACAAAGCCAACCCGCTCTGTCCAGAAACATCTCCTTAGTTCAGTTCCTGTGTTCGTCAGCTGTGGTTTTGTTGGACAATGATAATAAATAATAAATGTGTCAGATCTCCTCAAAGCGTTATAATGGAGCGCTGTTGTGAGCTGGAGCTTCATCTGTCAAGCTGGAGAGACGCTTTAATCAGCAGCTTGTGTCTCTGCTCCGCCTGAGATTACTGTAATTACCGCTGATCAACATGTTTGCTTCCTCAGGATCGATCACACGTGTGCTGATAATATATGATGGAGAATCCTGCTGTTTGCTCTCCTCGTGCACAGAAGAGACCCGCCAGCGTCCGTCTTTCTGTCTATGCGCTTGACTAGAGGAGTGTGACTAAACTAAACCACAGGTGTCCTTCAGCGGAGAGAGTTTACGCTGCACTCTTGACTCTTTCCACAGAGAGAGAGAGAGAGAGAGAGAGAGAGAGAGAGGGTAAAGATAACACAAGCAGGATAAATGATTTAAAGGATATAATCATACAAACATCATATCAGCAGCTTTATTCACTGCAAAAAATAAAAAATAAAATAAAAAAATGCTGTTCTTACTTAGAGTTTCTGTCTTGTTTCTAGTCAGAATATCTCAAAATTCTTAAATCAAGAAACATTTTCTAGACAGGTAATAAATATAGTCTTGTTTTTAGAAATAATGAGCCCAAATGAAGAGAGTTTCTCCTGAAAACAAGCAGAATAATCTGCCAATAGGGGAAGCAGAATAATATTGTGTTTCCTTTAGACATTAGATTACTCTGCTTACCCCATTAGCAGATTATTTAGCTTGTTTTAAAGTAAAACTCATTTAATTTTGATGTCTAGAAAATTCTTCTTGCTTTAAGAATTTTTAAGATATTTGGATAAGAAGCAAGACTCTAAGAAAGAAAAGCATGCGCAGTGTTGGGGAGAATACTTTGTAAATGTATTTAGTTACAGAATACAGAATACCTGCTTTAAAATGTATTTTGTAATGTATTCCGTTACTTTGCTTAATCCTGGTACTGTATTCTAAATACTTGGAAGCCTTCAAGTCTATTAAATGTCACACTATGCGTTGGTAGCAATTTCTGCAGGAAAACAGAGGGCCTCTAATGCCCATTATTGACTGATAAATAAATAAAACAATTTAATTATGTTTATTAAATAATGTTTATTTATCAAAGTGTCAACAAATTCAATTTCTGTTTCTATAATAAAGATAAAAAGTGCTTGAACATAGACAGCATTACTGTCTGTAATATACAGTATATGTATATAATATGCATTTTGCTTACCCTTTGTATTTCACAGTCTCCACAGAAAAAGAGATTGCACTGCACTGTCAGGTTTCGCTCACCCCTCTCATTCTTTAAAGAGAAAAAATGCTTGAACTTCCAAGTCGTGAATGCATTTTTTCCTTTACTGCTGCTAGAAAGTTGCTTCGGTTGCGGCTCCAACCCCTCGAGCCCCTGGTCTGAATCCTTCATATTTGTACACTCAAGTTAACCAGGGCTGCCAACTTTGGCTAAGGTGTCCCGCCCACATTTGTGTCAGAAAAGCGAACGTAAATTTAAGAAGCGTAAATGAAACCTCTGAAAGCGCAAACGAAACATCAAGCAGCGAATTCACGAACAACGACGGCAAAAAAACAGCAGTTTATTTGAAAATCATGGTTGCTGTCCGGTTGTTCGGTGTTTGCGATCGTCCTTTTTGCTGCGTGAGAAAATGGAGGTGTGGCGTGAGAGCGTGAGAACAGGGTCATTTGCGTGAGTCTCACTGAGTTAACGCTGGTGATAGCAGTCGGGAGTGTAGCTTCTGTTTCTATGGTTTCGGCGGCAATTTAGTAATATTATTATTATGGGCCAGACACGCATCGCCCGAAGTATTCCAATGGTATTAGGAAAGTAACTGTATTCTAAATACCCTGTTTAAAAATAGTAACTGTAACGGAATACAGTTACTCATGAATAGTATTCTAAATACGTACCGCCGGTACATGTATTCCGTTACTCCCCAACACTGAGCATGCGTAATGTGACATTACATTGCTCAGATTCTGATAACGGTTTACACACAACACAAAGGAGAAAGAAAGTTAGAAGTATAACAGTCTAATAATCTGCAAAATAATCTGCCAATACAGTAAGTAAAATAATTATATGTCATTGGCAGATTAGTGTTACATATTTGGACTAGGAACAACTCCAAGGGCTCTATTTTAATGATCTAGGCGCAAAGTCTAAATGTGTCCGAAGTGTCTGAATTCACTTGTGCTATTGTAAGGATGGCTAAATCCGCCCGGCGCATGGTCTAACAGGGCTGTGCTGATTCTCTTAATGAGTTCTGGGTGTGTGTTGAGCATAACCTGCATTAAACCAATCAGAGTCTCGTCTCTCATTCCCTTTAAGAGGCTGTTGTGTCGCTCCATGGTGCATTTGCTATTCACATGGCGACTTTGTTAGTGTAAAAACTTAAGCGAGAAAACAGTTAAACAGAGCATCTGCAGCACGAGGATAAAGAACGAGCCTCCTCCATTCAGCCTCTTTACTTTCTCTTTACTTTACTCTTTACTTTACTCTTTACTTTACTCCTTTACTTTGGGTGGAGTGAGGAAACGGTGGAAACTCACTCCACTGAACACATCCATTAGCCCACATATTTAATCTCCTTTGTTAAGCGCAAAGATTTATGTCTAAACTATTTCTAAATTCAGCTCTTATCTCCAGCAGAGGAATAAATGAACAATAATAATGAAGTGTGGTCAAACAGCTGAGTTATATCCAAACACACGTCCTGTTCTTATGGCCCATATGGTGATGCAGACGTCTCCAAAACCCCACAGCTGGACAAATCTACACTTGTGTTTCAAGAGTTCACACTTAGCTGATGATTGCTAATAAAGCTTGTTTGGCATGCTGTCCCGGGAGAGAGCCCTGAGCTTGTAAGATCCTCGAGCCCTGGGCTCCCTCCCGTTTGCAGGGCGAGAGGGGAGTTTGAGCTCAGGTAGATCTCGATAAACTCCCCATAGAAGCCTTTTACGCTCGGGACAGGAGCTGCGTATTGAAAGAACCCCCCAAGAGGCATAGGTCAATGCTATATCCGGCTGCTGGATATAACTTTGTGGAAGAAGTTAGAGTAGAGAAGCTCTTGCTAGAGCGATGTTGGAAACAGACTCCGCCAGAGTCTGGGCAATTGGTGTGGGAGGGGCTGGGAGTGACTCCTGCGGGAGTCAGAGCTGGGGTGGGTGGGGTAGATTTTTTTGGGCGGTGGAGACTCCTGCGGGAGAGGGGTGTGATTTAGAGCACTACATAAGGAACATAATGTACATCAGCACTAGTGTGTGTTTGACTTGAGGTGTGTGTTGTTTTGTCAGGCGTGGGCTTCACGGTGATCCTGATCTCGCTGTATGTGGGCTTCTACTATAACGTGATCATCGCCTGGGCTCTGTTCTACCTGTTCTCCTCCTTCTCCGGAGAGCTGCCCTGGATCCACTGCAACAACACCTGGAACAGCCCCAACTGCTCCGACCTCAACGCCACACTGCTCAACGACACATACAAGACCACGCCTGCGCTCGAGTACTTTGAGTATGTTCAACACACACACACACACACACACACACACACACACAAATACACACTGAGATGTGTGTTCTGTCGCTTCACACTCCCTCATTCTTACTGATTTATCAGCCCTTTTCCTCATGGAGACCAAATAAAATGTCCCCACAAGGTCAAATAGACTGGTATTGCTATACTTGTGGGGACGTTTGCTCCCACAGTGTGATACCATTGGCCCTCTCTCACTCACACACACACTCTTGAGTTGTCCAGCGCTCCTGACAGTGTGTGTGTGTTTGCTCAGGCGGGGTGTTCTGCATCTTCATGAAAGCTCTGGTATTGATGATCTGGGTGTGCCGCGCTGGCAGCTGACCGCCTGTCTGGCCGTGGTCATCGTGGTCCTCTACTTCAGCCTCTGGAAAGGAGTGAAGACGTCTGGGAAGGTTTGAGCTCTTACACCACAAAACACACACTCAGCCCACCTCAGGTGCACCACAAAACATTCATTCACTTTCCTTCAGCTTAGTCTCTTTATTCATCAGGGGTCCCCACAATGGAATGAACCACCAACTATTCCAGCATATGTTTTACATAGTGGATGCCCTTCCGGCCGCAACCCAGTACTGGGAAACACCCATATCTCACACACTTATACACTATGGCCAATTTAGTTGATCAGTTCCCCTATAGCGCATGTGTTTGGACTGTGGGGGAAACCGGAGCACCCGGAGGAAACCCACACCAACACGGGAGAACATGCAAACTCCACACAGAAACACCAACTGACCCAGCTGGGACTCGAACTAGAGACTTTCTTGCTGTAAGGCCACAGTGCTAACCACTGCGCCACCCCACTGCAAGGCATGCTGTTCTTTTTTAGATTTCTCGCCCTGATTTGAGTCCAAACGTCTAAAAACTCTTAAACGAAGGAGCATTTACTAGACAAGCAGATATCGAGTCTTGTTTTCAGAAATAATGAAGTGAGTTTTTCTTAAAATAGGCAAAGTAATCTGACCATGGGGGAAGCAGAATAATCTAGTTTTGCTTTAACATATTTGGCAGATTTACTGCTCCACAAACCAAACTTAAGAGCCAAGCTGAACAAGTCTTTCCAGCAGACATCAGCTGTGTTTCTCTTTAATGAGTGTAAATGATCAGTAACACAACCTGAGCGTGCTCAAACTGTGAAGCAGGGGTCTTAAAATGTCTTAAATGTCCAAAACACAATTTTAGGCCTTAAAAAGTCTTAACTTGACTGAAATATTGCGTTGTAGGTCTTAAATTGTTTTAAACTGGAGTCTGTTCTTCATAACTCACCTAAATGATCTAAGATGATTTGGCAGATCCTGGATCTGTTAATCTTCATAACTGATCTCTGGCTAATTTGGTTCTTCAAACAAGTTTGCGAATCAGATTAAAATGTCTGGATGAACTGATCTGAGATCGCTGCATGTGTTGTGAGGAACAGATATATCGATCCTCGAAATCCCCCAATATTAATAAATGTCTG
Source organism: Danio kyathit (assembly GCA_903798195.1). Classification (NCBI taxonomy): domain Eukaryota; kingdom Metazoa; phylum Chordata; class Actinopteri; order Cypriniformes; family Danionidae; genus Danio; species Danio kyathit. The sequence goes on along the minus strand of LR812534.1, from coordinate 471,027 downwards.
TTTCATCCCTTTGGGCAGAACCAGCCCGTTTTTGTACTTTTATTTTGGAGTGCAGATTGCATAAGTTTTATTACATATATGTATATAAACATAAATATTATTAATTATTTAATATTAAATCATATTAATTATTAAAAAATCTAAATGTGTATAAACTTTTTAAAACTATTTTAGCAAGTGTATATAATCTGTTACTACTGAATAAATAAATAGATAAATAAATCCGCATTCGGTACACACCTTTAGTATTACTTTTGTTTAGAAATGAGCCGATCTAATCCTGTTTATATGAAATGAGCTACCAGAATTGTTACTATGACAACCACTCTCAGATCAGTTTAGAAGAACGAAACGATACTGGATCATGTCAAATCGTCAATAACTAAATCCAGCTAACTGAGTAATCCACGTACGAAGAACAGACCCCTGGTCTTAATTTCCATATGTTTAAGGAAAGCTGCCCAATTGGGCTGACACCCAAAAATCCATCTCACCATCTCCATCTCTTATATATATATTTATATAGTTGAAGTCAGATTTATTAGCCCCCTGTTTATTTTTTTCCCCAGTTTCTGTTTAACAGAGAGCAGATTTCTTCAACACATTTCTGCACATAATAGTTTAATAACTCATCTCTAATAACTGATTTATTTTCTCTTTGTCATGATGACAGTAAATAATATTAGACTAGATATTCTTCAAGACACTTCTATACAGCTTAAAGTGACATTTAAAGGCTTCACTAGGTTAATTAGGGTAACTAGGCAGGTTAGGGTAATTAGGCAAGTTATTGTATAATGATGGTTTGTTCTGTAGACTATCAGAAATAAAATATAGCTTAAAGGGGCTAATAATATTGACCTTAAAATGGTGTTTAAAAAATTAAAAACTGCTTTTATTCTAGCCGAATTAAAACAATTAAGACTTTCTCCAGAAGAAAAAATATTATCAGACATACTGTGAACATTTCCTGAATCTGTTAAACATCATTTGGGAAATAGAAATTCTCCATATTAAATTCCCTAATCAGGGAAAGAACACTAAACCACACATTCCTTTACATGATCTTCCATTAGTACAAAACCTACTTACAGGAGTAACCAGGCTATTAGAAAATAATCCATTGTGTCTAGCCCTGTATACATCTAAAATGTCATTCAGAATGGTCTTAAAAGGGTCTTTAAAGTCTTAAATTTGATTTGAAGAATCCTGCAGAAGCCCTGTGAAGCCAGCGTCATCGTTTCTCCTCAGTAATAATGCAGTTCTACCTGATGATGATCAGTCCAGCAGCCCCTTCAATGATCAGTCAACAACTGACTGAGTAGTTTGGCAAGCGTTGTGTAAATATGATGTATTAATGTGATACAGTGATCTCTGTGTGTGTGTGTGTGTGTGTGTTCAGGTGGTGTGGATCACTGCCACCATGCCGTATGTGGTCCTGACCGTGCTGCTCCTGCGTGGAGTCACTCTGCCTGGAGCCATCGACGGCATTAAAGCTTACCTGAGTGTGGACTTCCTGCGCCTGTATGATGCTCAGGTACACACACACACACACACACACACACACACGCACATGCACACGCAGATCTGTGCATCAACTGATCAAATGGCACTTCTTTTGAAAGAGTGACAAGCCCTGTGATGCTCTTGATTGTCATCGTATATGTGTGTGTGTGGGGGTGTGCATGTATTTTTTGTGTGTGTGCTTGCATGTGTGTGTCCATATGTGCATGTGTTCATATGTATCGGTGTATGTTTGTTTGTGTGCTCATATGTATGTATGTTTTGTGTGTGTGTGTGTGTGAGTTAATATGTATGTGTGTATGTTCATGTGTGCATGTGTGTGTGTGTGTGTGTGTGTGTGTGTGTGTGTGTGTGTGTGAGTTCATATGTATGTGTGTATGTTCGTGTGTGCATGCATGTGTGTGTGTGTGTGAGTTCATATGTATGTGTGCATGTTCATGCGTGCATGCATGTGTGTGTTCATATATATGGGTCTACATTTGTTTGTGTGTGCATGTGGGAATTCCTATGTATGTGTGTATGTTTTTATATGTGCGTGCATGTGTGTGCATACATGTGTATGTGAGTGTGTTTTATATGTATGTGTGTTTGTTTTTGTGTATGTGTATGTGTGCGCCTGCATCTGTGTGTGCATGTGTGTTTTTATATGTATGTGTGTATGTTTTTGTGTGTGTGAGCGCATGTGTTTGACAGGCTCATCAGAACACTCATGTCTCATCATCATCATCATCACAGGAGTTGTTGTTGTCGTCTTCAGCAATGTGTGTCTGTGTGTGTGCGTGTTTGTATTACATCACAAGTGAGTTGTTGTGGTCATCTGGTCATCTGTGGTCATGAATTGAATTGAATCTTCAGTATTGTGTGTGTGTGTTTGTGTGTCATCATCCCAGGTGAGTTGTGGTGGTCATCTCCAATAATGTGTGTGTCATCCAAGGTGAGTGGTGGTCTTCAGTAATGCGTGTGTGCTCATCCCAGGTGAGTGGTGGTGGTCTTCAGTAATGCGTGTGTGCTCATCCCAGGTGAGTGGTGGTGGTCTTCAGTGAGCTCCTGGTGTATCTGCAGCAGCTCTGGGCACACACACAGAGCTCAAAGCGGCACTTTGAGAATTAGATTAGACACATGTGTGCAGCAGCAATTTGCAAAATTACCCCGCATTCAGCAGTGTCTTTCATCTTTGTGCTGAATGAGTTTCCTGCAATTATCTCTAATGACAGCTGTTGTGCGGCCCTTTGTGTGTGTGTGTCGCAGGTCTGGATCGAGGCCGCCACGCAGATCTGCTTTTCTCTGGGAGTCGGGTTTGGTGTGCTAATCGCCTTCTCCAGCTACAACAAATTCAGCAACAACTGCTACAGGTGAGCGACACACACACACACACACTTAGAGACTCTGATGTTGCTGCGCACAGAACTAATTCTTGTGCGGTGTGTGTGTGTGTGTGTTTCAGAGACGCCATCATCACCAGCTCCATAAACTCTCTGACCAGCTTCTTCTCCGGCTTCGTCATCTTCTCCTTCCTGGGATACATGTCACAGAAACACAACGTGGCCCTGGATAAAGTGGCCACTGATGGTCAGTGTGTGTGTGTGTGTGTGGACAGAATATTCGGTCTGTACAGTATAGAAGTTGAGTAGATGCAGATGATGAGGGGGCAGTGATGGGTACGTCACCACACTACTCTACACCATCCGCAGGTGATCACTGCTGTCCTCCTCTGGTCTCCAGCACCGCTGCGGAGTCCCCTGTTGTATCTGAGAGTGTATCAGTCAGGTGTGTGTCCTCCTCAAGCATCTCCTGTGTGTAGCACTAGTGTCCTCCACAGCCTTCTGGTGTGTTCTGGTGTGATTTTTCTCTGTGAAATAACTCCAAATATCCAGTGGAGTGATATGAAGATATATGCGCTCTCAACCTGCCGGGACTACTTTAGCGGTGCCTTTATACAGCTGGCAGATTTTTCAGACGGATCATCTGTTGATCTGCATCAATCATCACACATACTGCAGAAGCCCTACTGGAACCGGCATGGACCGAAGATTCTCACGGATATCAGTCAAGTTTGGTGAAGGAAACATCATGGTTTGGGGTTATATTTAGTATGGGGGCGTGCGAGAGATCTGCAACATCAACAGCCTGAGGTATCAAGACATTTGTGCTGCTCATTACATTACAAACCACAGGAGAGGGACAATTCTCCAGCAGGATAGCGCTCCTTCTCATACTTCAGCCTCCACATCAAAGCTCCTGAAGGTCAAGCTGCTCCAGGATTGGCCAGCCCAGTCACCAGACATGAACATTATTGAGCATGATGAAGGAGGAGGCGTTGAAGATGAACACAAAGACTCTTGATGAACTCTGGGGGTCCTGCAGGAACGCTTTCTTTGCCATTCCAGATGACTTTATTAATGCGTGATTTGAGTCATTCAGAGATGTATGATGCAGTCCTCCAAGCTCATGATGGAGTCAGACACAATATTCATTCTGTTTCCACTGCAGCATGACTTTATATTCTATACTGGACATTATTGAAGGTTCAGTGATGAGACTTTAGTCTAAGCAGAGTCAGACCTTACTGTCCTAATGAAATCATTCAACATCAACACATGATCAGATTTTATTGTGCTCAAATCAGCAAAATCTAGAGGCCTTTGCCTTTCATAGAGACACTTCTGACAGCAAATCATCAACTAGAAGTCCAGGTATTATCTGCTGTTCTTAAAACTTGGATAGGCCACAAGACTGTTGTCAGGCGGTGTACATGACACGAACATTATTTTTAGATTATTTATTATTTGCCTGTCAAATGAAGGCGTGTTAAATCTGCTAGAGTTTCAAGCTGGTCTACTTCTTTGTGCAATATTCTTCATAAACCCCTGTGAATAATTCCTCTTCATCCTGAGAGGAGAATCAATATGAAAGTAGCCGCTGAATGCCAGAAACCCGTCGATCTGTCTGCTTCTCACAACATTTCACAAACACACTGCTCATTATCGCCTTCTTGTGCTCTTTAAGACATTTCCATCGTCAGACTCCTGCTCAAATCTTGATTATTATTATTTTAGATCATCTTAAATGTTCTTGAAAGTCTCCACTGATAGGCAAGTCTGCAATAATTTGTTTTAAAATACAATAAAATGACTGTGAGCTACTTTTGTAGTAGTAAATCTCTGATCAATGTGAGGATGTAGTGAACAGTCATTTTTCTCTGTGATGTAAATCTGAATTTTCAGCATCATAACTCCGGTCTTTACCGTCACATGATGCTTCAGAAATCTGAAATATGAGCAGTTTATGATCAAGAAACATTTATTGATATCAGTTTTATTTTTATTGTTTAAACATTTTTTTACTTATGTAACGCATGCTTAATAAATGTAGGATTAATTTCATTATTGAAAAATATATACATGACAGCAGCATTTTTAATGGGTTGAAAACTGTGCCTGTGTGTGAATGTTTTTATTAACGATATTTCAATAATATTTTAAATTCAGATTTAATTTCTTTTTTAAAATATATATAATTTCTGTTTTGAGACGACGCGGTGGCGCAGTAGGTAGTGCTGTCGCCTCACAGCAAGAAGGTCGCTGGTTCGAGCCTCTGCTGGGTCAGTTGGTGTTTCTGTGTGGAGTTTGCATGTTCTCCCCGTGTTGGTGTGGGTTTCCTCCGGGTGCTCCGGTTTCCCCCACAGTCCAAACACATGCGCTATAGGGGAATTGGGTAGGCTAAATTGTCTGTAGTGTATGAGTGTGAATGAGTGTGTGTGGGTGTTTCCCAGAGATGGGTTGTGGCTGGAAGGGCATCCGCTGCGTAAAACATGTGCTGGATAAGTTGGCGGTTCATTCCGCTGTGGTGACCCCGGATTAATAAAGGGACTAAGCTGACAAGAAAATGAATGAATGGATGATTTAATATTTTCTGTTTTAAATTAAACTTTTATACACTCACCGGCCACTTTATTAGGTACACCTCTCTAGTACCGGGTTGTTCCCCTTTTGCCTTCAGAACTGCCTTAATCCTTCATGGCAGAGATTCATCAAGCTACTGGAAATATTCCTCAGAGATTTTGCTCCATATTGACATGATAGCATCACACAGTTGCTGCAGATTTGTCGGCTGCACATCCATGATGCCAATCTCCCGTTCCACCACATCCCAAAGGTGCTCTATTGGATTGAGCTCTGGTGACTGTGGAGGCCATTTGAGTACAGTGAACTCATCGTCATGTTCAAGAAACCAGTCTGAGATGATTGGCGCTTTATGACATGGTGCGTTATCCTGCTGGAAGTAGCCATCAGAAGATGGAGACACTGTGGTCATAAAGGGATGGACATGGTCAGCAACAATACTCAGGTAGGCTGTGGCGTTGATGCTCAATTGGTACTAATGGACCCAAAGTGTGCCAAGAAAATCTCCCCCACACCATTACACCACCACCAGCAGCCTGAACCGCTGATACAAGGCAGGATGATCCATGCTTTCATGGTGTTGAGGCCAAATTCTGCAGACCTCGGTCGCACTGGATATTTCCTCTTTGTCGGACCATTCTCTGTAAACCCTAGAGATGGTTGTGCGTGAAAATCCCAGTAGATCAGCAGTTTCTGAAATACTCAGAGCAGCCCGTCTGGCACCAACAACCATGCCACGTTCAAAGTCACTTAAATCCCCTTTCTTCCCCATTCTGATGCTCGCTTTGACCTGCAGCAGATCGTCTTGACCATGTCTACATGCCTAAATGCAGTGAGCTGCTGACATGTGATTGGCTGATTAGAAATGTGTGTTAAAGAGCAGTTGAACAAGTGTACCTAATAAAGTGGCCGGTGAGTGTGTATGTATGTCATATTTCAGTAAATGTTTTGATCTGAGGTCATGAGGAGTTTGTTGATGGTTGTGTCTGCAGGTCCCGGTCTGGTGTTCATCATTTACCCAGAAGCCATTGCGACGCTGCCGGGCTCATCAGTGTGGGCCGTCATCTTCTTCATCATGTTGCTGACTTTAGGAATCGACAGTGCTGTGAGTATAAAAGTTCAGTCTGAAGCAGGAGAAAACTCTATAGATATACCTGTACTGCACATACCTGAACAACACTGTTCACTGGCATTACGAATGGGGTACAGTACAACGATCAGTATGGCTGCCACAGTGAAAGAAGTCCTGCCTTCTGCTCGAATTAGCCAATTGTCAATGTATTTTAATTGTAAGTTCAGCGAGTGGTGGTCTCAGGAGTCCCCTATTCATTTAAACCGTTGGTTTTGTCTGAACCCGAGGCATTGCAGATATCTGCTGTTTTTCAGATGGGAGGGATGGAGTCTGTGATCACGGGACTCATCGACGAGTTCAAATTCCTGCACAAACACAGAGAGCTCTTCACACTCTTCATCGTGGTGTCCACCTTCCTCATCTCGCTCATCTGCGTCACCAACGTATGTGAGACTCTGACCACCATTGTGTGTGTGTGTGGGTGGGTGTGTATGGGGTGTTTGGGTGTGTACCTTTTATTCCTCTATAGCATAACAATACCAGTATATTTTGAATTGGTGGGACATTTCTTTTTAACCCTCATGAGGAAAAGGGCTTGAGTTTAGGGGGAGAGGAGAGAATATACAGTCTGTACAGTACAAACATCAGTACAACGGTGTGTGTGTGTGTGGGGGGGTATCTTTTGTGTGGAGTTCTCCATGGTGGACGTCCAACGTTCTCCAGCCACTGGTGCCTAGACTAGCCAGAGGAGAAATGGTCGTGCTCCAGGTTTTCTCTCCTTCACTTTGGTCAATTGGTGAATTTAGTTCCTCCACTGTCCTGCTTGGTTTGGGTCTTGTGGAGCTGCGCATGGATGGATTACTCTTCAGTGTTTGGACTTTCAGCAGTGAAGTTTAAACCACACTGAACGGAACTTCATCTCTGAACACTGAACCACCCAGTCCAGAGATACTGTCCCCGATCTCCCTGCGATATTGTAGAGTGTCAGCTTGGGTGATGGACCAATCCACCCATGTGTCCCCGTCTCTGCTTCCACAATGGAAGACATGTCTGTGGGATTGAGGAGATCCTTCCACTGTCTGACAACATCCCCAGTCGAGGTCAGCAGCTCCTCACTTCTGCTGTAAACAGTGTTGATGAACTGCTTTCCCTTCTTGAGGCGCAGAACAGTTTCAAATTAAATCAATGTTTATTTTAGGAACAGCCGGTGTTTATCAAAGTTCTCCACAGGCATGAAACTCACTACAATAACAAGAATAATGAAAACATAAATAAATAAAACATGGTTCATTTCAATCAGTTCATGTCGATGGTTTGGCTGAATCTCTTTGAAGCTAATTCTTTTTCTTTGGCTGGAATAATGACTATTATATATTAGGTCAATATTATTAGCCCCTTTATGAAATGTTTTTTTTTTTCCTGATTTCTACAGAACACGGTGGCTCAGTGGTTAGCACTGTGGCCTCACAGCAAGAAGGTCTCTGGCTGGGTCAGTTGGTGTTTCTGTGTGGAGTTTGCATGTTCTCCCCGTGTTGGTGTGGGTTTCCTCCGGGTGCTCCAGTTTCCCACACAGTCCAAACACATGCGCTATAGGGGAATTAATCAACTAAATTGACCGTAGTGTATGAGTGTGTGTGTGTGTGTGTGTGAGAATGTGTGTGTGTATGGGTATTTCCCAGTACTGGGTTGCAGCTGGAAGGCCATCTGCTGTATAAAACATATGCTGGAATAGCTGGTGGTTCATTCCACTGTGGTGACCTTGGAAATAGACTCTAAGCCAAAGGAAAATTAATGTATTTATGAATGTCTACAAAACAAGCCACTATTGTCCAGTGACTTGCCTAATTACCCTAACTTTACCCAATTAACCTAGTGAAGCCTTTAAATGTCACTTGAAGCTGAATACTGGCACTTTGCAAAATAACTAGTGAAATATTATGTGCTGTCATGATGGCAAAGATTAAAAAAACATGTGTTACTAGACCATTTTGTTTAAACAACCTATCTCCATTAAAATGCACTTGGGAAATATTTCCTAGTAGGGTTAATCATTTTGTCTTCAGCTGTATATTTGTCTTCATCTCTCTGTTGCTCTCTCTGTAGGGTGGTATCTACATGTTTACTCTGCTGCTCTCTCTGTAGGGTGGTATCTACGTGTTTACTCTGTTGCTCTCTCTGTAGGGTGGAATCTATGTGTTTACGCTGTTGGACCACTTCGCTGCAGGGACGTCGATTCTCTTCGGAGTGCTGATTGAGGCCATCGGCATTGCCTGGTTTTACGGTGAGCTGCAGCACTTTCTCCTGCAAGCTGATGCTGCGATAGACACTGATGTGTTTTCTGATGCTGCATTAGAGACTGATGTGTTTTCTGATGCTGCATTAGAGACTGATGTGTTTTCTGATGCTGCGATATAGACTGAATATGTATTTTCTGATGCTGCGATAGAGACTGGGTATGTGTTTTCTGATGCTGCATTAGAGACTGACGTGTTTTCTGATGCTGCATTAGAGACTGATGTGTTTTCTGATGCTGCATTAGAGACTGACGTGTTTTCTGATGCTGCATTAGAGACTGACGTGTTTTCTGATGCTGCATTAGAGACTGATGTGTTTTCTGATGCTGCATTAGAGACTGACGTGTTTTCTGATGCTGCATTAGAGACTGACGTGTTTTCTGATGCTGCATTAGAGACTGACGTGTTTTCTGATGCTGCATTAGTGAGTGATGTGTTTTCTGATGCTGCATTAGAGACTGACGTGTTTTCTGATGCTGCATTAGTGAGTGATGTGTTTTCTGATGCTGCATTAGAGACTGACGTGTTTTCTGATGCTGCATTAGAGACTGACGTGTTTTCTGATGCTGCGATATAGACTGAATATGTGTTTTCTGATGCTGCATTAGTGAGTGATGTGTTTTCTGATGCTGCATTAGAGACTGACGTGTTTTCTGATGCTGCATTAGTGAGTGACGTGTTTTCGGACACTGTAACAGAGACTGACGTCTTTTTTGATGCTGCAACGGAGACTGGCATGTTTTCTGAAGCTGCGATAGACACTGATGTGCTTTCTGATGCTGCATTAGAGACTGATTATGTGTTTTCTGATGCTGCATTAGAGACTGATTATCTGTTTTCTGATGCTGCATTAAAGACTGATTATGTGTTTTCTGATGCTGCATTAGAGACTGATTGTGTTTTCTGATGCTGCATTAGAGACTGAATATGTGTTTTCTGATGCTGCATTAGTGAGTGATGTGTTTTCTGATGCTGCATTAGAGACTGACGTGTTTTCTGATGCTGCATTAGAGACTGATTATGTGTTTTCTGATGCTGCATTAGAGACTGACGTGTTTTCTGATGCTGCATTAGAGACTGATTATGTGTTTTCTGATGCTGCATTAGAGACTGACGTGTTTTCTGATGCTGCATTAGAGACTGAATATGTGTTTTCTGATGCTGCATTAGTGAGTGATGTGTTTTCTGATGCTGCATTAGAGACTGATTATGTGTTTTCTGATGCTGCATTAGAGACTGACGTGTTTTCTGATGCTGCATTAGAGACTGACGTGTTTTCTGATGCTGCATTAGAGACTGACGTGTTTTCTGATGCTGCATTAGAGACTGATGTGTTTTCTGATGCTGCATTAGTGAGTGATGTGTTTTCTGATGCTGCATTAGAGACTGATTATGTGTTTTCTGATGCTGCATTAGAGACTGACGTGTTTTCTGATGCTGCATTAGAGACTGACGTGTTTTCTGATGCTGCATTAGAGACTGACGTGTTTTCTGATGCTGCATTAGAGACTGAATATGTGTTTTCTGATGCTGCATTAGTGAGTGATGTGTTTTCTGATGCTGCATTAGAGACTGACGTGTTTTCTGATGCTGCATTAGTGAGTGACGTGTTTTCTGATGCTGCATTAGAGACTGATGTGTTTTCGGACACTGTAACAGAGACTGACGTCTTTTTTGATGCTGCAACAGAGACTGGCATGTTTTCTGAAGCTGCGATAGACACTGATGTGTTTTCTGATGCTGCATTAGAGACTGATTATGTGTTTTCTGATGCTGCATTAGAGACTGACGTGTTTTCTGATGCTGCATTAGAGACTGATTATGTGTTTTCTGATGCTGCATTAGAGACTGACGTGTTTTCTGATGCTGCATTAGAGACTGATTATGTGTTTTCTGATGCTGCATTAGAGACTGAATATGTGTTTTCTGATGCTGCATTAGAGACTGATTATGTGTTTTCTGATGCTGCATTAGAGACTGAATATGTGTTTTCTGATGCTGCATTAGAGACTGGTTATGTGTTTTCTGATGCTGCATTAGAGACTGATTATGTGTTTTCTGATGCTGTATTCGAGACTGACGTGTTTTCTGATGCTGCGATAGAGACTGAAGTATTTTCTGATGCTGCATTAGAGACTGATTATGTGTTTTCTGATGCTGCGATAGAGACTGATTATGTGTTTTCTGATGCTGCGATAGAGACTGATTATGTGTTTTCTGATGCTGCATTAGAGACTGACGTGTTTTCTGATGCTACATTAGAGACTGATGTGTTTTCTGATGCTGCATTAGAGACTGATTATGTGTTTTCTGATGCTGCGATAGAGACTGATTATGTGTTTTCTGATGCTGCATTAGAGACTGACGTGTTTTCTGATGCTGCATTAGAGACTGACTTGTTTTCTGATGCTACATTAGAGACTGATGTGTTTTCTGATGCTGCATTAGAGACTGATTATGTGTTTTCTGATGCTGCGATAGAGACTGATTATGTGTTTTCTGATGCTGCATTAGAGACTGACGTGTTTTCTGATGCTGCATTAGAGACTGACGTGTTTTCTGATGCTACATTAGAGACTGATGTGTTTTTTGATGCTACATTAGAGACTGACGTGTTTTCTGATGCTGCATTAGAGACTGACCTGTTTTCTGATGCTGCGATAGACACTGATGTGTTTTCTGATGCTGCGATAGAGACTGGTTATGTGTTTTCTGATGCTGCATTAGTGAGTGATGTGTTTTCTGATGCTGCATTAGAGACTGACGTGTTTTCTGATGCTGCATTAGAGACTGACCTGTTTTCTGATGCTGCGATAGACACTGATGTGTTTTCTGATGCTGCGATAGAGACTGGTTATGTGTTTTCTGATGCTGCATTAGTGAGTGATGTGTTTTCTGATGCTGCATTAGAGACTGATGTGTTTTCGGACACTGTAACAGAGACTGACATCTTTTTTGATGCTGCAACGGAGACTGACGTGTTTTCTGAAGCTGCGATAGACACTGATGTGTTTCTGATGCTGCGATAGAGACTGAGTATGTGTTTTCTGATGCTGCGATATAGACTGAGTATGTGTTTTCTGATGCTGTATTAGAGACTGGTTATGTGTTTTCTGATGCTGTAATAGACACTGAAGTCTTTTCTGATGCTGCAATCAAGACTGGTGTTTTTTTTATGCTGCATTAGAGACTGATTATGTATTTTCTGATGCTGCATTAGAGACTGACATGTTTTCTGATGCTGTATTCAAGACTGATGTGTTTGCTGATGCTGCGTTAAGGACTGATTATGCATTTTCTGATGCTGCATTAGAGACTGACGTGTTTCTGATGCTGCATTAGAGACTGACGTGTTTCTGATGCTGCATTAGAGACTGACGTGTTTCTGATGCTGCATTAGAGACTGAATATGTGTTTTCTGATGCTGCATTAGTGAGTGATGTGTTTTCTGATGCTGCATTAGAGACTGACGTGTTTTCTGATGCTGCATTAGTGAGTGACGTGTTTTCTGATGCTGCATTAGAGACTGATGTGTTTTCGGACACTGTAACAGAGACTGACGTCTTTTTTGATGCTGCAACAGAGACTGGCATGTTTTCTGAAGCTGCGATAGACACTGATGTGTTTTCTGATGCTGCATTAGAGACTGATTGTGTGTTTTCTGATGCTGCATTAGAGACTGATTATGTGTTTTCTGATGCTGCATTAGAGACTGAATATGTGTTTTCTGATGCTGCATTAGAGACTGGTTATGTGTTTTCTGATGCTGCATTAGAGACTGAATATGTGTTTTCTGATGCTGCATTAGAGACTGGTTATGTGTTTTCTGATGCTGCATTAGAGACTGATTATGTGTTTTCTGATGCTGCGATAGAGACTGATTATGTGTTTTCTGATGCTGCGATAGAGACTGATTATGTGTTTTCTGATGCTGCGATAGAGACTGATTATGTGTTTTCTGATGCTGCATTAGAGACTGACGTGTTTTCTGATGCTACATTAGAGACTGATGTGTTTTCTGATGCTGCATTAGAGACTGATTATGTGTTTTCTGATGCTGCGATAGAGACTGAATATGTATTTTCTGATGCTGCATTAGAGACTGGGTATGTGTTTTCTGATGCTGCATTAGAGACTGACGTGTTTCTGATGCTGCGATAGAGACTGACTTGTTTTCTGATGCTACATTAGAGACTGATGTGTTTTCTGATGCTACATTAGAGACTGACGTGTTTTCTGATGCTGCATTAGAGACTGACCTGTTTTCTGATGCTGCATTAGAGACTGACGTGTTTCTGATGCTGCATTAGAGACTGAATATGTGTTTTCTGATGCTGCATTAGTGAGTGATGTGTTTTCTGATGCTGCATTAGAGACTGACGTGTTTTCTGATGCTGCATTAGTGAGTGACGTGTTTTCTGATGCTGCATTAGAGACTGATGTGTTTTCGGACACTGTAACAGAGACTGACGTCTTTTTTGATGCTGCAACAGAGACTGGCATGTTTTCTGAAGCTGCGATAGACACTGATGTGTTTTCTGATGCTGCATTAGAGACTGATTGTGTGTTTTCTGATGCTGCATTAGAGACTGATTATGTGTTTTCTGATGCTGCATTAGAGACTGAATATGTGTTTTCTGATGCTGCATTAGAGACTGGTTATGTGTTTTCTGATGCTGCATTAGAGACTGATTATGTGTTTTCTGATGCTGTATTCGAGACTGACGTGTTTTCTGATGCTGCGATAGAGACTGAAGTATTTTCTGATGCTGCATTAGAGACTGATTATGTGTTTTCTGATGCTGCGATAGAGACTGATTATGTGTTTTCTGATGCTGCGATAGAGACTGATTATGTGTTTTCTGATGCTGCGATAGAGACTGATTATGTGTTTTCTGATGCTGCATTAGAGACTGACGTGTTTTCTGATGCTACATTAGAGACTGATGTGTTTTCTGATGCTGCATTAGAGACTGATTATGTGTTTTCTGATGCTGCGATAGAGACTGAATATGTATTTTCTGATGCTGCATTAGAGACTGGGTATGTGTTTTCTGATGCTGCATTAGAGACTGACGTGTTTCTGATGCTGCGATAGAGACTGAATATGTATTTTCTGATGCTGCATTAGAGACTGGGTATGTGTTTTCTGATGCTGCATTAGAGACTGACGTGTTTCTGATGCTGCGATAGAGACTGACTTGTTTTCTGATGCTACATTAGAGACTGATGTGTTTTCTGATGCTACATTAGAGACTGACGTGTTTTCTGATGCTGCATTAGAGACTGACCTGTTTTCTGATGCTGCGATAGACACTGATGTGTTTTCTGATGCTGCGATAGAGACTGGTTATGTGTTTTCTGATGCTGCATTAGTGAGTGATGTGTTTTCTGATGCTGCATTAGAGACTGATGTGTTTTCGGACACTGTAACAGAGACTGACATCTTTTTTGATGCTGCAACGGAGACTGACGTGTTTTCTGAAGCTGCGATAGACACTGATGTGTTTCTGATGCTGCGATAGAGACTGAGTATGTGTTTTCTGATGCTGCGATATAGACTGAGTATGTGTTTTCTGATGCTGTATTAGAGACTGGTTATGTGTTTTCTGATGCTGTAATAGACACTGAAGTCTTTTCTGATGCTGCAATCAAGACTGGTGTTTTTTTATGCTGCATTAGAGACTGATTATGTATTTTCTGATGCTGCATTAGAGACTGACATGTTTTCTGATGCTGTATTCAAGACTGATGTGTTTGCTGATGCTGCGTTAAGGACTGATTATGCATTTTCTGATGCTGCATTAGAGACTGACGTGTTTCTGATGCTGCATTAGAGACTGACGTGTTTCTGATGCTGCATTAGAGACTGACGTGTTTTCAGACAGTGTGACCCGCCGCTCGTCTCCATCATTACAGTATCCACTCTCTCATCAGCACCACAACACTCCACAGTGAGAGATATTGATCCACATTGAGCTGAAATAGCATTACAAACTCAAAAACAAGAGCACGCAACAGCATTACTGACGGTTTGATGATAATTAAAGTAAAACAAATAAACAAACAAACAAATTAAATAATGATTAAAATCCATACTGTTATTGTTTTGACTTTTGTCATTAAATGGATGCATTTTTTTTTTCATTTTTTTATTTCATAGCTTTAAAGTGTAAATTGATTTTCAACCTTTCCTCCATATTGACTCTTTTTATCTAGTTGTATTACCCATCACACATCTCAAATGTGAAGAGTTTTGACTTTAAAATAAGAGCTAGTAATATTAGTTATAATAATGGTGATTATTATTGTTTTATGTAGTCCAGTTTTATTTATCTAAATGATACTGAAATTTCAATAATTCATAAAATAAATTAAAAATAAATAAATAACCTTACTTATTACCATATTTGACCCAACATTGGTTTACGACAGCCCATAACCTCATGCTAAATAACGATGAACAACTGCATTTTCATCATTAACATGAACAAACGCTATAATAAAGGCATTGCTCCTTGTTTGATGTTAGTAAATGCACTGACTAATACAACCTTACTGTACAGTGCTCGGATTGTTCTTAAATAGCCATGTCTCTGAGGGTTTCTGTGTATTCTGCGCTCTGCTGATGTCCTGGAAAGCCGCTTCTCGGCAGCGGGGCTTGGGTGTGAACTCTGCGGCTCTCCCTGCGGCGTGGAGCGGCTCCCGGAGACCTGAACTTCAGCATGACCCGGTGAGTCCGCCCGGGGGATCAGAGCAGCACTGAACCGCGGATCCAGAGACGGCGGGTCACGGCAGAAGCAGCACCCCAGGCCGCTCTGGCCTTTCGGAGAGCCGGAGACCCGCAGCTCCACCAGCCGACACATGCAATTCAGTCACAGGGAGCTCAGGAGACACAACCTGCAGTCACTCCAGAGCACCGTGGATGCAGGAAACTGTCGTGTTCACTGTGATCATCTGCTGCAAATATTCATCTAAAAATGTAGTAATGTGTAGTAAGAAGCAGACTATAATATAATAGAGTCCTTGAACTAATCTGCTGTGGTGATTCTACAGTTGCTACGGTAACAAAAACTACAGTAATTGATTTTTGTGGTGATTATCTACGTAGTTGCTATGGTAACATGGCTATTATAGTAATTGATCTGTTGTGGTGATAATCTAGTAGCTATGTTAACATGACCACTATAGTAATTTATTTGCTGTGGTGATTCTACAGTTGCTATGGTAACACAGGAGTTATAGTAATTGGCCTGTTGTGGTGATTTTATAGTTGCTATGGTAACATGACCACTATAGTAATTTATTTGCTGTGGTGATTCTAAAGTTGCTATGGTAACACAGGAATTATAGTAATTGGCCTGTTGTGGTGATTTTATAGTTGCTATGGTAACATGACCACTATAGTAATTTATTTGCTGTGGGTGATTCTACAGTTGCTATGGTAACACAGGAATTATAGTAATTGGCCTGTTGTGGTGATTTTATAGTTGCTATGGTAACATGACCACTATAGTAATTTATTTGCTGTGGTGATTCTACAGTTGCTATGGTAACAAAGGAGTTATAGTAATTGGCCTGTTGTGGTGATTTTATAGTTGCTATGGTAACATGACCACTATAGTAATTTATTTGCTGTGGTGATTCTACAGTTGCTATGGTAACACAGGAATTATAGTAATTGGCCTGTTGTGGTGATTTTATAGTTGCTATGGTAACATGACCACTATAGTAATTTATTTGCTGTGGTGATTCTACAGTTGCTATGGTAACACAGGAATTATAGTAATTGGCCTGTTGTGGTGATTTTATAGTTGCTATGGTAACATGACCACTATAGTAATTTATTTGCTGTGGTGATTCTACAGTTGCTATGGTAACAAAGGAGTTATAGTAATTGGCCTGTTGTGGTGATTTTATAGTTGCTATGGTAACATGACCACTATAGTAATTTATTTGCTGTGGTGATTCTACAGTTGCTATGGTAACACAGGAATTATAGTAATTGGCCTGTTGTGGTGATTTTATAGTTGCTATGGTAACATGACTACTATAGTAATTTATTTGCTGTGGTGATTCTACAGTTGCTATGGTAACACAGGAGTTATAGTAATTGGCCTGTTGTGGTGATTTTATAGTTGCTATGGTAACATGACCTCTATAGTAATTTATTTGCTGTGGTGATTCTACAGTTGCTATGGTAACACAGGAGTTATAGTAATTGGCCTGTTGTGATGATTTTATAGTTGCTATGGTAACATGACCACTATAGTAATTTATTTGCTGTGGTGATTCTACAGTTGCTATGGTAACACAGGAGTTATAGTAATTGGCCTGTTGTGGTGATTTTATAGTTGCTATGGTAACATGACCACTATAGTAATTTATTTGCTGTGGTGATTCTACAGTTGCTATGGTAACACAGGAGTTATAGTAATTGGCCTGTTGTGGTGATTTTATAGTTGCTATGGTAACATGACCACTATAGTAATTTATTTGCTGTGGTGATTCTACAGTTGCTATGGTAACACAGGAGTTATAGTAATTGGCCTGTTGTGGTGATTTTATAGTTGCTATGGTAACATGACCACTATAGTAATTTATTTGCTGTGGTGATTCTACAGTTGCTATGGTAACAAAGGAGTTATAGTAATTGGCCTGTTGTGGTGATTTTATAGTTGCTATGGTAACATGACCTCTATAGTAATTTATTTGCTGTGGTGATTCTACAGTTGCTATGGGAACACAGGAGTTATAGTAATTGGCCTGTTGTGATGATTTTATAGTCGCTATGGTAACATGACCACTATAGTAATTTATTTGCTGTGGTGATTCTACAGTTGCTATGGTAACACAGGAGTTATAGTAATTGGCCTGTTGTGGTGATTCTACAGTTGCTATGGTTACATGACCACTATAGTTATTAATTTGCTGTGGTGATTCTACAGTTGCTATGGTAACACAGGAATTATAGTAATTGGCCTGTTGTGGTGATTTTATAGTTGCTATGGTAACATGACTACTATAGTTATTAGTTTGCTGTGGTGATTCTACAGTTGCTATGGTAACGCAGGAATTATAGTAATTGGCCTGTTGTGGTGATTTTATAGTTGCTATGGTAACATGACTACTATAGTTATTAGTTTGCTGTGGTGATTCTACAGTTGCTATGGTAACGCAGGAATTATAGTAATTGGCCTGTTGTGGTGATTTTATAGTTGCTATGGTAACATGACCACTATAGTTATTAATTTGCTGTGGTGATTCTACAGTTGCTATGGTAACACAGGAATTATAGTAATTGGCCTGTTGTGGTGATTTTATAGTTGCTATGGTAACATGACCACTATAGTTATTAATTTGCTGTGGTGATTCTACAGTTGCTATGGTAACACAGGAATTATAGTAATTGATTTGCTGTGGTGATTCTACAGTTGCTATGGTAACATGACTACTATAGTTATTAATTTGCTGTGGTGATTTTACAGTTGCTATGGTAACGCAGGAATTATAGTAATTGATTTGCTGTGGTGATTTTATAGTTGCTATGGTAACATGACCACTATAGTTATTAATTTGCTGTGGTGATTCTACAGTTGCTATGGTAACACAGGATTTTTAGTAATTGGCCTGTTGTGGTGATTATATAGTTGCTATGGTCAGAGGCGTAGCGCAAAATGCTATGGTAACATGCCCTCTATTGTGATTGATCTGTTGTGGTGATTCTATAGTTGCTATGGTAACACAACAACTATCGCAATTAATTTGTTGTGGTGAATAATTTTGACTTCATTTGTGCGTGTGTGTGTGTGCGTGTGTGTATATATAGGAGTGGATCGTTTCAGTGATGATATCGAGGAGATGATCGGTCAGAGACCAGGCCTGTACTGGAGACTGTGCTGGAAGTTTGTGAGCCCATGTTTCCTCCTGGTGCGTCTGCAGTCTTTTCTCTCTCTCTCTCTCTCTCTCTCTCTCTCTCTCACACACACACACACAGTCACTAAATGATGCTGGTTTTCTCTTGATCTCAGTTCATGGTTGTGATCAGCTTCGCCACTTTCAATCCTCCCAAGTACGGCTCCTATTATTTCCCCACGTGGGCGACGATGGTGGGCTGGTGTTTGTCCATCTCCTCTATGATCATGGTGCCGCTCTACGCCATCTACAAGTTCTGCACGCTGCCCGGAAGCTTCTGTGACGTGAGTTTTCCAGTCTGACACTCAGCGCTGCGTTGAAAGATAACATATGTTTATTAATTATGCATTAAAGTGGATTAATGCTGCAGAATCCATCAGGAAACTGCTGCTCTGATAGTGTCATTCAGCTACAAAATGTTGTGTTTGATCAGTTATGAAGTGCATTCAGTTCATTTGAATGTTGATTCAGTTCAGTTCAATAATGGTCCTAAAGAAGCCCATTTAAGTGTTAATTTAAGTGTCAAAGTGTTGATTAAATGTTGATTAAATTCAGTCGATTAATTGTCCCAATGTTGTAAATGTATTCAGTTCAGAAAGTGGCAGCGTTGCCAATCTGATCAATTATGAGTTTAATTTAATAACAAGTACAGTGTTGCACATTCACCAGCTTTTAATAAATTCAATTCAGTTCTGTTTATTACAATGTGATGATGTTTAATTTAGAAAGGCGTGGTAAACTGAATCAATTATGAAGCAGCTCAATTCAGTCTAATGTGTGTTCAGGTCAATAGCATACAGCTATGTGCTTTAAACTTGCTCATTACTAAATGACCATAGTGTACACATCATCACCCAGATCTGAATCTATTAAAATAATGTGTGTGTGTGTGTTTTCTGGATGTTTCTCTCTGTGTGTGTGTGTGTGTGTGTGTGTTCAGAGACTGGCATACGCCATCACTCCTGAGACTGACCATCACCTGGTGGAGCGCGGTGAGGTGCGGCAGTTCACGGTGAGCCGCTTACACACACACTCACACACACACTGCTGTTTCATGTGTTTGTCCACACCACAGAGATTACATAAATTTAATGGGTGAACTTTCAATTATGCTAAACATGACATTTTCCTGCGCTGTTATCACAGATAGAGCGCTTTTAGTGGTGATGAGCCTCTAAAGCTCCTCGATAAGAGCAGAGCTAAACAGTGCTGAACACCAGCTACACTTCTTCCTCACTGCTGCATTTAAGAGTGCCATTTCACTCTAGGAAACTTACTCCTACTGCACTACAGTTCCTTACAGTTGAGTAAAAAGTGATTGTGAAGTGGAGAAATCAACACCTGATATGAGATATTAACACTTGATTGGTGAATGAGCTGAATCCCGTCAGTTAACCTGCTGCATTAAACAAGCCAGTCGTGAGTCAGACTGATCAAATCTGTTCATGAGTCAGTGATTCACTAATTCAAATCATCTGTCTGGAGTGAGTCTTCAGTAAACAACTCACTGAGTCAAATGATTCATTCAGACTGAGTCTCCAGTCACAAACTTACTGGTTCAATTGATCCATTTAGAGTGAGTCTCCAGTCAACGACTGAATGATTCAAATGAGTTGTTCAGAGAGTCACCAGTAAACAACCCACTGAGTGAGAGTCTTCAGTTAACAACTCATTGATTCAATTGATCCGTTCAATCTGAGATTTCATTAATAATTCATAGATTATCTTGCTAACAACTGACTGATTCAAATGATTCATTTTTGGTAAAACCACCCACTGATTCAAATGAAGCTATAGGGGTTGTTCTCTATTCAACAACTCACTGATTTAAATGATCCATTCAGAGTGATTTTGCAGTAAACAACCCATTGATTAAAATGATTTGTTCAGAGTGAGTCTCCAGTCAACAACTCATTGATTCAAATGATCCATTCAGAGTGAGTGTCCTGTAAACAACTCATTGATTCAAATGATCCATTCAGAGTGAGTCGGAGTAAACAACTCACTGATTCAAATTATCTATTCAGAGTGAGTCGGAGTAAACAACTCACTGATTCAAATGATCTATTCAGAGTGAGTCTCCAGCAAACAACTCACTGAATCAAATGATCCATTCAGAGTGAGTCGGAGTAAACAACTCTCTGATTCAAATGATCCATTCAGAGTGAGTCGGAGTAAACAACTCCCTGATTCAAATGATCCATTCAGAGTGAGTTTACAGTAAACAACTCACTGATTCAAATGATCCATTCAGAGTGAGTCGAAGTAAACAACTCACTGATTCAAATTATCCATTCAGAGTGAGTTTACAGTAAACAACTCACTGATTCAAATGATCCATTCAGAGCGAGTCTCCAGTAAACAACTCACTGATTCAAATTATCCATTCAGAGTGAGTCGGAGTAAACAACTCCCTGATTCAAATGATCCATTCAGAGTGAGTTTACAGTAAACAACTCACTGATTCAAATGATCCATTCAGAGTGAGTCGCCAGTAAACAACTCACTGATTAAAATGATCCATTCAGAGTGAGTCGCCAGTCAACAACTCACTGATTCAAATGATCTATTCAGAGTGAGTCTCCAGTAAACAACTCACTGATTCAAATGATCCATTCAGAGTGAGTCGCTAGTAAACAACTCACTGATTCAAATGATTTATTCAGAGTGAGTCTCCAGTAAACAACTCACTGATTCAAATGATCCATTCAGAGTGAGTCGCTAGTAAACAACTCACTGATTCAAATGATCCATTCAGAGTGAGTCTCCAGTAAACAACTCACTGATTCAAATGATCCATTCAGAGCGAGTCTCCAGTAAACAACTCACTGATTCAAATGATCCATTCAGAGTGAGTCTCCAGTAAACAACTCACTGATTCAAATGATCCATTCAGAGTGAGTCTCCAGTAAACAACTCACTGATTCAAATGATCCATTCAGAGTGAGTCGCTAGTAAACAACTCACTGATTCAAATGATCCATTCAGAGCGAGTCTCCAGTAAACAACTCACTGATTCAAATGATCCATTCAGAGTGAGTCGCTAGTAAACAACTCACTGATTCAAATGATCCATTCAGAGCGAGTCTCCAGTAAACAACTCACTGATTCAAATGATCCATTCAGAGTGAGTCTCCAGTAAACAACTCACTGATTCAAATGATCCATTCAGAGTGAGTCTCCAGTAAACAACTCACTGATTCAACTGATCCATTCAGAGTGAGTCGCCAGTCAACAACTCACTGATTCAAATGATCTATTCAGAGTGAGTCTCCAGTAAACAACTCACTGATTCAAATGATCCATTCAGAGAGTCGCTAGTAAACAACTCACTGATTCAAATGATCCATTCAGAGTGAGTCTCCAGTAAACAACTCACTGATTCAAATGATCCATTCAGAGCGAGTCACTAGTAAACAACTCACTGATTCAAATGATCCATTCAGAGTGAGTCGCCAGTCAACAACTCACTGATTCAAATGATCTATTCAGAGTGAGTCTCCAGTAAACAACTCACTGATTCAAATGATCCATTCAGAGAGTCGCTAGTAAACAACTCACTGATTCAAATGATCCATTCAGAGTGAGTCTCCAGTAAACAACTCACTGATTCAAATGATCCATTCAGAGTGAGTCGCTAGTAAACAATTCACTGATTCAAATGATCCATTCAGAGCGAGTCTCCAGTAAACAACTCACTGATTTAAATGATCCATTCAGAGTGAGTCGGAGTAAACAACTCTCTGATTCAAATGATCCATTCAGAGTGAGTCTCCAGTAAACAACTCACTGATTCAAATGATCCATTCAGAGTGAGTTTACAGTAAACAACTCACTGATTCAAATGATCCATTCAGAGTGAGTCGGAGTAAACAACTCTCTGATTCAAATGATCCATTCAGAGTGAGTCTCCAGTAAACAACTCACTGATTCAAATGATCCATTCAGAGTGAGTTTACAGTAAACAACTCACTGATACAAATGATCCATTCAGAGTGAGTCGGAGTAAACAACTCACTGATTCAAATGATCCATTCAGAGCGAGTCGGAGTAAACAACTCCCTGATTCAAATGATCCATTCAGAGTGAGTTTACAGTAAACAACTCACTGATACAAATGATCCATTCAGAGTGAGTCGGAGTAAACAACTCACTGATTCAAATGATCCATTCAGAGCGAGTCGGAGTAAACAACTCCCTGATTCAAATGATCCATTCAGAGCGAGTTTACAGTAAACAACTCACTGATTCAAATGATCCATTCAGAGTGAGTCGGAGTAAACAACTCCCTGATTCAAATGATCCATTCAGAGTGAGTTTACAGTAAACAACTCACTGATTCAAATGATCCATTCAGAGTGAGTTTACAGTTAACAACTCACTGATTCAAATGATCCATTCAGAGTGAGTCGCCAGTAAACAACTCACTGATTCAAATGATCTATTCAGAGTGAGTCTCCAGTAAACAACTCACTGATTCAAATGATCCATTCAGAGTGAGTCGCTAGTAAACAACTCACTGATTCAAATGATCCATTCAGAGTGAGTCTCCAGTAAACAACTCACTGATTCAAATGATCCATTCAGAGTGAGTCTCCAGTAAACAACTCACTGATTCAAATGATCCATTCAGAGTGAGTCTCCAGTCAACAACTGAATGATTCAAATGAGTTGACTTGTGAACATGTCTTGTTTCTCACAGCTTCATCACTGGCTGGTGGTTTGAGCGACTCTCCGTGATGAAGATGATGATGATGATGATGATGAAGATGATGATGATGATGATGATGAAGGCCTCGGCTGGACGCGTGCCGCTGCGAACAGAAGAGTGCTACTAGTTGTTTCTTTCCTGCGTAATCGGCTGTGTGCTGTTTTCGTGACTCGATCACACTGTGGTTCTGTCAGTATCAGTTCTACTCTCAATATACGATGACTGTTATGATGGCTGATGTTGTCCCCGCTGACCCTCCGTCTGTCCGTCCGTCTTATCTTCTGTGACCTGAGCCTTATTAATAAATGTGACCTGAGTCTACAAAACACAACTGAAGCTTAGAAAGTGTAGATAGTGCAGAAGTAACTCCCCCCGTCGTGTCTGAGATGTGCAAATGCAAATATATAACTATAGATGATGTGCTGAGTTTCATGCTTGCTTACAGTACCCATCAGATGTGTGATATACGTGAGCGTCTCCTCAGCGATGACTTTAGATCACAGTAATAATCAAGTGTACCGCTGGTCTCTCTGGATCAACAGCCGCTTCTAAACTCACGCAGGGACCCCAGATTATTCACAGAGCTGCCCATCTCGCAGTATTGATCCAGCAAATGAACAAACACTGCAGGATGTACGGGGTTTCTGTCGCGCTGAGTGTTGTAGTCCACTACTGTATTTCAGTTTTATTTACATCACAGTTTATTACAGATGATCAGAGTCTTTACATGGAGTCATTTCAGTGGCTGCTGGAACGCGTCCACTACTGAAACATGTCAATAAACAGTGTTTACGTAAAAAATACAGGAGTGTGTTATTTGAGTCGGTATTAGTGGACATTTAGTGACTGAATAAGCATACTGTGTGCTCTAAAACACAATGTTGGGTTATTCTATTACACTTATATTACACTTTTAGTTTTTAACCTGATGGTTGGGTTTGTCTATATTTGACCCAATCTTGAGTTATAATATTCATTCATTTACCTTCGGCTTAGTCCCTTATTCTTCAGAGGTCACCACAGTGGAATGAACCGCCAACTATTCCAGCATATGTTTTACACAGCGGATGCACTTCCAGCCGCAACACAGTGCTGGGAAACACCCATACACACTCACACACTCATACACTACAGCCAGTTTAGTTGATCAGTTCCCCTATAGCGCATGTGTTTGGACTGTGGGGGAAACCGGAGCACCCGGAGGAAACCCACACCAACACGGGGAGAACATGCAAAAACTCTACACTGAAACACCAACTGACCCAGTCGAGACTCGAACCAGCGACCTTCTTGCTGTGAGGTGACAGCACTATTTAATTTAAAATGTTAACCCAATAGTTAGGTTTGTCCATATCTGACCCAAATCAAGATTTAAACCACCCAACATTTTCAGAGTGGCTTTATTTCTGTGCACAAAATGTAAAATAAAATAATACTGTGTGCATCTTGGGCATCACGGTGGCGCAGTGGGTAGCATGATTGCCTCACAGCAAGAAGGTCTCTGGTTTGAGTCCCGGCTGGGTCAGTTGGTGTTTCTGTGTGGAGTTTGCATGTTCTCCCCGTGTTGGTGTGGGTTTCCTCCAGGTGCTCCAAACACATGCGCTGTAGGGGAATATATGAAGTAAACTGGCCGTAGTGTATGTGTGTATGTGTGTAAATAATTGTGTATGGGTGTTTCCCAGTACTGGGTTGCAGCTGGAAGGGCAAGGTTGAAACAACCCATTATTTTTAGAGTTACTTACAAAATAAATTTTCCTCATGAGTTAGAGTTAGGGTTAGACTTGGGTTAAATTGACCCGAAGGATGCCCATTTTACCCTAAATGTGTTAAGCTTTCATGAAAATATTAAATACCTTTTTTTCTTAATGTTGGGTCATTTTAGAAAGTCACCAAACTTCAAAATAAATATAATAAAAATTCAAAAAAACATGGTTGTTTTTTTCTGCTGTGAAATGATGCCTGGGTCATTAAATAAACATCAGCTGTGTTTGCCAGTATTTCACTGTTAAAGATACGGTACAAACTCTATTTATTTTAAGTGTGTTGGGTAAACTACAGTCTTTCATTAATGTATAGTGTTAACCAGTGTTGGGGTGACGCATTACAGGTAACGTGAGTCATGTAATAATGTGACTTCTCTAAGTAACGAGTAAAGTAATGCATGACTCAAAAAAATATATATATATATTTGAGGGCAGCACGGTGGCCGGTGGGTAGCACGTTCGCCTCACAGCAAGAAGGTCTCTGGTTTGAGTCTCGGCTGGGTCAGTTGGTGTTTCTGTGTGGAGTTTGCATGTTCTCCCCGTGTTGGTGTGGGTTTCCTCCGGGTGCTCCGGTTTCCCCCACAGTCCAAACACATGCGCTATAGGGGGATTGATGAACTAAACTGGCCGTAGTGTATGAGTGTGAATGAGAGAGTATGGATGTTTCCCAGTGTTGGGTTGCAGCTGGAAGGGCATCCCCTGCGTAAAACATATGCTGGATAAGTTGGCGGTTCATTCCGCTGTGGCGAACCCTGATTAATAAAGGGACTAAGACAAAAAGAAAATGAATGAATGATTTGAGTTACTTTTTAGATTAATTTGCTTTTAAAAAGTAATTGCTGTAATAAAATTAGTGTAATCACATGGAATCACACTCAATAAGAGAATGAGCTACCCGCAAAACCAAGATGACGGAGTCTAACATTTCTGTTATGGAAGTATTCTCATTATGTTGAACACATGGAAGAAAAGGGGATTATAGTCTCGATGTACACTGATTTACTGAACTAATGAGACAAAAAAGCAGCAAACACAACTTTCATTGATCTGTATATGCGGCATGTATAGCGTCAGGAAGCTCTCAGAAGGTAACAATACTCTAAACTTTATTTAAATTAGTTTTCATTAAAGGTTAATGAAGCTGTGGGTTATACAGGGTGCCGTTACATGCAGAGCTCCTCTATTTATCAAAGAAAAGAAAAGAAAAAACCCCTGCAAATTCTGAAACAGATCAAGCCTCAGGCAGGTATGAGAAAGTAACTCAAAAGTACCGTAATCCATTACCTTCCATTAAAAGTAACTAAGTAACGCAACTAGTTACCTTTTTGGGGAGTGACTCAATATTGTAATGCATTACTTTCTAAAGTAACGTTCCCCAACACTGGTGTTAATAAAGCAGTGTTCTGAAGTCATCTACACGTCATATCTCTTGTTACACAGGCATAAGCATATGGGGTTGAGAAAGTGAAATAATGAACTGAAGCTCATCACAAACAGAGAAACACATCACTGTAACACACACACACACACACGATGCAATAATCAATATTGATCAACATTAGACGTCAGATTAAGCTCCACAGTCCATCACTGACAACAAACAGCATCAACAGTGAAGCGTCATTCCACAGAATTAAAAGTCAATTTACAGTTCTGCACCATATAGGGAACACATAACATCAACCAAGGTGGCGCAGTGGCGCAGTGGTTAACACGTTCGCCGTATAGCAAGAAGGTCTCTAGTTTGAGTCCCGGCTGGGTCAGTGTGTGTTTCTGTGTGGAGTTTGCATGTTCTCCCCGTGTTGGTGTGGGTTTCCTCTGGGTGCTCCGGTTTCCCCCACAGTCCAAACACATGCGCTATAGGGGAACTGATCAACTAAACTGGCCGTAGTGTATGAGTGTGTGTGTGTGTGTGTGTGTGTGTATGGGTGTTTCCCAGTAATGGGTTGCAACTGGAAGGGCATCCGCTGAGTAAAACATGTGCTGGAATAGTTGGCGGTTCATTCCACTGTGGTGACCCCTGATAATTAAAAGGACTAAGCCGAAAAGAAAATGAATGAATGAATGAATAACATTAACCAAGTTACTGATACAGCACACACACACTCATTCATTTATTTTCCCTCAGCCTAGTCCTTTTAATTATCAGGGGTCAACACAGCGGAATGAACCGCCAACTATCCCAGCATGTTTTTACGCAGCAGATGCCCTTCTAGCTGCAACCCAGTACTGGGAAACACCCATATACACTCCTTCACACACACACACACACACACACACACACACACACACACACACACACACATTCATACACTGCGGCCAGTTTAGTTGATCAGTTCCCCTATAGCGCATGTGTTTGGACTGTGGGGGAAACCGGAGCACCCGGAGGAAACCCACACCAACACGGGGAGAACATGCAAACTCCACACAGAAACACCAACTGACCCAGCCGAGCCGATAACCAGCGACCTTCTTGCTGTGAGGCGACAGTCCGACACCACTGAGGGGTGTAATTGCCTTAAATATCCCTTTGAGTGTAATCATTTCATTAATACAAGTACGAAGTGTAAATATTGATGGGATGAATGTCATTCACAACCATGAGAGTTATGACAGCATGAGGAAACTACCGTTAATGAGCTCATGAAGCAACTCCTAATCAGCTTCATAAGTGAAATATCTGAAATGCATGAGATATTTATAAAAACGCTGCTGTTAGATGAAACCCAGCACCACTTTATGTGTGTGTAGTGTGTGTGTGTGTGTGTGTGTGTGTGTGTGTGCTCCACATGGTCAGATTGGTGTCAGTTTGTCCACTGAGTGTCAGCAGCTGCCGATCAGCTTCAGTCAATGGCAGTTAGTGTGTGGTTTGTGCGTCTAAATCAGCTCATTTATTAGCCTAATGTCAGGCTATGTGTGTGTGTGTGTGTGTGTGACACCTCTGAAGATAGCAGACGACCAGACATCTCCATCTGTTCTCAGGTGTGTGTGTGTGTGTGTGTTGGTCCTCCATGGATTGAGGCGTCCTCCATGATTGAGGCGTCTCTCCTAATGAAGACTCGGCATTCAGGAACACACAAGTCATCTCCAAAAAGGCCAAAACAATTATTGAGCAGCGCTGAGGCCAGCGGAGCATCTGCTTTTACCTTTATTAAGTGCTTGATCATTTGTTATGTAGTAATCCGACCTTTCTGTCTGATGGTTTATCGACTGACCAAACACCGCAGAAAATAGGAGCGCCAGAAAAATGGCACCTGTCTGTTTATCAGCAGTAAACAGAGAAGCATGTGGACTTACTCTGCTGTGTCTGTGGAGGTGAACACATCCATCATCTGAGTGTGCAGGAGCTTCTGCACCGTCAACATGCTGAGCAGATCACTGCAAATGATGTGTTTTCACAAATGAAGTGAGATTTGCCTTAAAGACAGGCTAAATAATTGTAATGATTTGACATAACATTATTCTGCTTGTTTAAGGAGAAACTCTCTTCATGTTGACTCATTATTTCTGAAGACAACACTATATGTTTTGCTTTTCTAGAAAATGCTTCTTGATTTGAGTTTTTAATCAAGCGTCACCCTCCAATACGAAAGTAACTGAAAGTGCAATTCATTAACTGGCCACTGGGGGCTGGCTGCAGCAGCTCCAGATGTTCACTGACTGCAATGCTAAACTGGCCATTTTTACAGCTGATATAAACATGTTTACAGCCTGCTACAACAGATGGTGTTGGTGTATATAGCTATGATCACCCCTCATGACCACTGTGAGGGGGTGAATTTTTTTAAAACTCATCTGTTTCGTGTTTATCAAGTCTGCATAATTAAGAGCGTGGCCACTTTAGTTACAGCTAGATCTCGCTGGTCGCCGTCATGTCAGATCAGCCGCTGAGCTCGGCATATTCATTGTATTTTTGTGTTGTTTATTGTGGCTTTACACAGTCAGTTGCCTTTCGGATTTATTTCCTGCAATTATCAGATGATACAGCATGCTGTGTGCACTTAATAGTGCTCCCAAACCATTCACGTGGCCTCCATTTCCCAGCTGAGTGAAATTATACACTCATATAGCATCTCTATAAATGTGTTTGCTTTATTTAATATAATTTATCATGTTCTTTTTTGAGCTGTAATGCACTCCAGAATCTGATTGATTAGCTGTAGGCTCTAGACCAGTCATCTGAAGCGTTGTCATACAGTGTTCTGCTGGAGTTCATCAATAGTCCTGCGTTTACTAACACACACTATATTTATAGTATTTAGAAGTAATTCATGCTTTCCTCAAAGTGTTCCAGCAGTGCTTCTAAAAGTCTAAACACTTTATTAATATAGTGTACAGCCAAGCACATGTGCTCAGAACACAAACGAGTCGCAGGTCATGAAGTATTCATTGCTCCGCCTCTTTGCCCTTGTTTGGTATCCCGCGGTTGGTGCAATGACAAAATGGCAATGGTTGGCCACACCTATACGTGTAGCTTCTTTTGCGTTATTCAGAAACCAATAGGTGACGTCACGGACACTATCTTTTACAGTCTATGGTATTTATACTGTATATTTGGACTAGAAACAACACAGAAACTCTGAGTGAGAGAGTCTTTACTGCTGAGTTCCTGCTGTAGTGTTCCACTGACGCGTGCACTGCTGCAGAAACAGCTCTACAGTAATTCAAAGCTTTCATTATCATCTCAAAGTGATTTACAGCCTGTAACGTGTTGAAGAAACACACTTTTAAAATGTGAGCTATCCTGAACAACACATGGCTCAGTGGTTAGCACTGTCGCCTCACAGCAGGAAGGTCGCTGGTTCGAGTCCCAGCTGGGTCAGTTGGCATTTCTGTGTGGAGTTTGCATGTTCTCCACAGCGGAATGAACCGCCAACTATTCCAGCATATGTTTTACACAGCAGATGTCCTTCCAGCTGCAAACCAGTACTGGGAAACACCCATACACACACACTCATACACTACAGCCAGTTTAGTTGATCAGTTCCCCTATAGCGCATGTGTTTGGACTGTGGGGGAAACCGGAGCACCCGGAGGAAACCCACGCCAACACGGGGAGAACATGCAAACTCCACACAGAAACACCAACTGATGGGGCTCGAACCAGATACCTTCTTGCTGTGAGGACACAGTGCTGCCCTGCTGCGCTCATTTCACCTTTAATATCTGAGGTCTGATTGGTCATACACAGTAAAGGGTGCTGTCTGGCCCCGCCCATTTCTCAAATTACTCACGCCTTTCCTTTCCACATGCCCCACCCCTACACACATGCTCCTCCCATCATGCTCCTTTTTATTTTCAGCAAGCACACACACACACACACACAGATGAACACGGGCTCTATATCTCAACATGTTTCAACAACATTAACATCAGAATGAGCTGAGAGTGTGCTGCTTATGTGTGTGTGTGTGTGTGTGTGTGCGTGTGTGTGTAAGGGGTATTTTTCACTGGAGGATCTGTTTATTGAGTGACTGATATATTAAAACGAGAGAGTGTGTGTGTGTGTGTGTGTGTGTGTGTGTGTGTGTGTGTGCTGATTGTTTACGTTTGAGGAGTAAAGCTGTGTGGTATTGTATGTTGATAAGTGTGCGTGTGTGTGTGTGTGTTGTCAGTGCTTGTGTTGTCAAAGAGCCTCAATTATGAAGCACTTTAGGCCGGAGTGTAAACGCTGCCATTACTCCTGCAATACAGCCGCAATTACCCGTCAGAGTCTGAGTCTAAAAGCAGATTCACAGAGGACAACAACAAGAGCACAAGCTCCTCATCTGTTTACTCATCAACACACACACACACTCGCACAATTTCACATCAAACACGTGCACACACACACACTTTCACACACACACTGTCCCTCTTTTCCCTGTGAACCGTTCATTTGTATACGCTGATCATAGTGGAATATTGGTCATTATAGGCCCTCTATTTCTGTTTTGAATAATCATTTTCCATTGGCTGATGTAACCCAATGATCCAACCCATATTTTTCCAAAATGTTGTCCTACCCAATGGCTGGGTTAAAATGGGTCAGTCCATATTTCACCCAAATATAATTGACTGTTAATGTCTTTATAACATGAATTCCAAACTGCAGAGCTCGAAGGGTTGTGGTGTGTTATTGCAGCGCTGTTGCTCAGGCTTCAGTAGAGCTGAACACAGTGCGCCATCTAGTGCTCAGACATGATCATGCACATCTCACTTACTCGGATGCAGAATAAGAGAGAGCTTCCTTAAAAGTTTACACATACGGGGACTGACGTTTCCAGACAGAATGACACAGTGATAGGACAAACAGACAGACAAAGAGTAAATAAATAAGTACAATTTGATAAATAGGGGTCACGCAGTGGTGCAGTAGGTAGTGCTGTCACCTCACAGCAAGAAGGTCGCTGGTTCGAGCCTCGGCTGGGTCAGTTGGCGTTTCTGTGTGGAGTTTGCATGTTCTCCCTGCATTCGCGTGGGTTTCCCGCACAGTCCAAAGACATGCGGTACAGGTGAATTGGGTAAGCTAAATTGTGTGTGTGGATGCTTCTCAGAGATAGGTTGCAGCTGGAAGGGCATCCGCTGCGTAAAACATATGCTGGATAAGTTGGCGGTTCATTCCGCCGTGGCGACCCCTGATTAATAAAGGGACTAAATGGCGTCACAGTGGCACAGTAGGTAGCACGATCATCTCACAGCAAGAAGGTTGCTGGGATAGGAAAATTGATGAACTAAGTTGACCGTAGTGTATGAGTGTGTGTGTGTGTGTGTGTGTGTGTGTGTATGGGTGTTTCCCAGTATGGGTTGCAGCTGGAAGGGCACCACTGTTTTAAACATATGCTTGAGTAGTTGGTGGTTCATTCCGCTGTGGCGACCCCTGATGAATAAGGGACTAAGCTGAAAAGAAATGAATGGATTTGACAAATGTATGTACAGTATACTACTACATGTCATATTGTATGCACACTAAACATGCCAGGCTATTTCAATCCAATTATGGGTGTAATAGGGACTGCTGGGTTATTTATTTATTTAACAAACTAATAGGACCAAATTTAACCCAGTGTTTGGGTTAGTCCATATTTTGCCCAGTGTGTTTAAATAACCCAGCATTTCTTAGCATGTATAGCTATATTATGTGCAAATTGAAACATGTACGCTGTTAAATAAGTAAGTGTATTTGTGCATAAATACTGTGTGTTCTGCTATTATTATCATCAAGTGTTCATGACATGACTGCCTGAGGGAAGGAACTGTTCCTCTGTTTATACAGATGACAAGTATCATTCATTCATTTTCTTTTCGGTTTTTTCCCTTCATTAATCAGGGGTTGCCACAGTGGAATGAACCGCCAACTTATCTAGCACGCTTTTTGCAACGGATACCCTTCCAGCTGCAACCCAGTACTGGAAAACACCCATACACTCTCATTTACCCACACCAACACTGGGAGAACATGCAAACTCCACACAGACCCAGCCAGGATTCGAACCAGAGACCTTCTTGCTGTGAGGCGACAGCGCTACCCCTACTGCCAGAGACACTGCCTACCCCACTGCCAAAAGGGGGTCCAACCCGGCACTAGTAAGGTGTACCTAATAAAGTGGCCAGTGAGTGTACTGTGCCCTGTTAGCTCTACAGCCTACTAATTCTGATCTCTAGGGAATGCCGCAGAATGTAGTGCGCACTATAGAGGCGTTGAACAGTCGGATGTTCCCTACAGGACTGCTAGCAAGAGCACACTGTGCTCACTTTAGCAGTGGCTCTGGTTTAGTGTGATGTGAGTGTGGAATGTGTTCAGTTTGATGATCATCAGCTTACAGACACTGAGAATGAAATGAAACGCTGTCATCAATCAGGGAAACACACCGAGTCTGAACAAACCTGTTCTTGTGTCAGAGCATCTTCAAAAGTCTACGAATGTCTTAAACCTATGTTTAGGTCTTAAAAAGTCTTCAATTCACTTAAATATTGATTTGTAGGTGTCAACTATTAAGCACATTTCTGAAAACGAAGAAACAGCCAAATGTGCAGATGAGGGTCGCGGGTGAGTGAGTGCTGAGCTCCACCTGCTGGCCAACTGAGGGAACTGCAGGAATAAATGAATAGTCCACACACACACTGAGCAAGGTCACTGGTTCGAGTCCCGGCTGGGTCAGTTGGTGTTTCTGTGTGGAGTTTGCATGTTCTCCTCGTGTTGGTGTGGGTTTCCTCCGGGTGCTCCGGTTTCCCCCACAGTCCAAACACATGAGCTATAGGGGAATTGATCAACTAAACTGGCCGTAGTGTATGAGTGTGTGTGTGTGTGAATGAGTGTGTATGGGTGTTTCCAAGTACTGGGTTGCAGCTGGAAGGGCATCCGCTGTGTAAAACATATGCTGGAATAGTTGGTGGTGAATAAAAGGAAAATATTCATTAATTTGTTTAATTTGTTTCTCATCTGCCTGTCAGGACACTGATACTACATAAGTTACCATCTTCTCTGCATACTTGTTTCAGTTATGTTCCTTAACCTACACTGTAAATAATATCCGTTAATGAACAGCTTCTTCAGTTTAGTGTGTATTTGCGGTGGTGAACTGCATTATGGGATGTTCCACTTCTGATGGTGTAAATTCAACTCTACAGTTTAACAAAGTGACTTTTATTGACATTTGAGTGGTTTGGGATAATATAATAAATAATATGTAGAGAAATAAGTGTGTTAAATAGCAGGAAATGTGCTGCAGGTTATTACAAGGCTTCTGTAGTGTAATATACAACACCAACACACACACTATAGCACTGCACATATCACACATGTGCAGGAAACACACTTTGTACAACCTTTTTAAGGTTTAAAGTTGTCTGAAGTAAGATTAACATCCCATAATGCAATTCAATACATGGAAGAAATAAAAACAAACCACAAAATGCCAAAACCTGCTGATTTAGGGATTATTTTCACAGTGTATCTCTGGAAAATAATAAAACATGTTGATCACAGAACGAGAGACGCTGTTGTGAACCGTAATCTGTGCAGTGATTGAGTAATGCTGCCGGTCTTCCCTCGACACTGATCTGGCGAAAGCGCTTCACACACTGTTGTTACGCGACACACACACCAAACAAACATGTTTTTTGTTCCAGGATAAAAGTAGGTTTGAGCAACCAGGGGCTGCAGTTGCACATCAGTCCCTCAGTGTCCAATTAGGCGGTTTATACTGTACATCCTCAGATATTCAACTCTGAATCTAGAGTCAGGTCTGATGCTGCACACTGTAAACCAGGGGTGCTCAACCCTGTTCCTGGAGATCTACTTACCTACAGAGTTCAGCTCCAACCCTGATCAAACACACCTGAACCAATTAATTAGGACCTGAACAGCACTTGATAATTACAGACAGGTGTGTTTGATCAGGGGTGCAAATGAAATCTGCAGGAAGGTAGATCTCCAGGAACAGGGTTCACACTGGAAAACATGGCTGAACATGTGTAAAAATGGTACAGTAAACATAACCTGTTTAACAATTAGTTTAGTTAATATGTACACTCACCGGCCACTTTATTAGGCACACCTGTCCAACTGCTCGTTAACACACATTTCTAATCAGCCAATCACATGGCAGCAGCTCAATGCATTTAGGCATGTAGACATGGTCAAGACGATCTGCTGCAGGTCAAAGCGAGCATCAGAATGGGGAAGAAAGGGGATTTAAGTGACTTTGAACGTGGCATGGTTGTTGCTGCCAGACGGGCTGCTCTGAGTATTTCAGAAACTGCTGATCTACTGGGATTTTCACGCACAACCATCTTTAGGGTTTACAGAGAATGGTCCGACAAAGAGGAAATATCCAGTGCAACCGAGGTCTGCAGAATTTGGCCTCAACAACATGAAAGCATGGATCATCCTGCCTTGTATCAGCGGTTCAGGCTGGTGGTGGTGGTGTAATGGTGTGGGGGAGATTTTCTTGGCACACTTTGGGTTCATTAGTACCAATTGAGCATCAACGCCACAGCCTACCTGAGTATTGTTGCTGACCATGTCCATCCCTTTATGAGCACAGTGTCTCCATCTTCTGATGGCTACTTCCAGCAGGATAACACACCATGTCATAAAGCACCAATCATCTCAGACTGGTTTCTTGAACATGACGATGAGTTCACTGTACTCAAATGGCCTCCACAGTCACCAGAGCTCAATCCAATAGAGCACCTTTGTGATGTGGTGGAACGGGAGATTGGCATCATGGATGTGCAGCCGACAAATCTGCAGCAACTGTGTGATGCTATCATGCCAATATGGAGCAAAATCTCTGAGGAATATTTCCAGCAGCTTGTTGAATCTACAACATGAAGGATTAAGGCAGATCTGAAGGCAGAAGGGGTCTGACCCGGTACTAGTGAGGTGTACCTAATAAAGTGG
>LR812534.1:427959-430459 GCA_903798195.1 Danio kyathit | reverse complement strand
AAACATTACGTATTATGGTGCTTTTCTGAAGTGATTGCTATAAATATATATATATATGTTTTGCTTGTTTTGTGAAGCTAAGCAATGTAAATAATTTCACATATTTAAGAATTAACTTTATAATACGTTTCTAATTAAAATATATGACTGCAGTAGCGCCGCTGTTTTATTGCAATTAACGAGAACATCACAACATCTCCAAAAACACTTGACTCTGTTGTAGTTAGTTTCATTTGTTTTTTGCAGTTATTCGCAGATAGGAACCAGAAAGAAGAGAACGCTTCAGCTCAATGGAGTGGTGAGTAGAGCTCTGCAATATGAAGATATACATAATGTAGACAAAATAGTCTATAGGTTCATGTTATGCTCTATCATTTCTTTCATGGTGTCACAAAATACATGGTTTGCAGTAAAACTGATTCATAATTTATATGAGTGCAATATTATACTGCATTACTGAACAACATGAATAACAGCATTGCAATCTTGTTTACATATTACATGTTATTATTATTATTATTATTATTATTATTTTATGTTGGACCTGTAATCAGTAGAAGAGTGAAGAGTGTTTATTAATATGTATGTTATATTTCTATTTTAAATCAAACATGTGCACTGAATGTTATAGAAAAAGTGAGAAATATGATGTCATATACACGAGTGAATACTTTAAAATGTAAAAAAGAAATAGTCCCTTACATGTGGTCAATATACACTGACCGGACACTTTATTAGGTACACCTGTCCAACTGCTCGTTAACACAGATTTCCAATCAGCCAATCACATGGCAGCAGCTCACTGCATTTAGGCATGTAGACATGGTCAAGATGATCTGCTGCAGGTCAAAGCGAGCATCAGAATGGGGAAGAAAGGGGATTTAAGTGACTTTGAACGTGGCATGGTTGTTGGTGCCAGACGAGCTGCTCTGAGTATTTCAGAAACTGCTGATCTACTGGGATTTTCACGCACAACCATCTCTAGGGTTTACAGAGAATAGTCCGACAAAGAGGAAATATCCAGTGAGCGGCAGTTCTGTGGGCGCAAATGCCTTGTTGATGCCAGAGGTCAGAGGAGAATGGCCAGACTGGTTCCAGCTGATAGAAAGGCAACACCGAGGTCTGCAGAAGAGCATCTCTGAACACACAACACGTCCAACCTTGAGGCGGATGGGCTACAGGAGCAGAAGACCACACCGGGTGCCACTCCTGTCAGCTAAGAACAGGAAACTGAGGCTACAATTCACACAGGCATGGATGTGCAGCCGACAAATCTGCAGCAACTGTGTGATGCTATCATGTCAATATGGAGCAAAATCTCTGAGGAATATTTTCAGTAGCTTGTTGAATCTCTGCCATGAAGGATTAAGGCAGTTCTGAAGGCAAAAGAGGGGTCCGACCCGGTACTAGAGAGGTGTACCTAATAAAGTGGCCAGTGAATTTATATTATGTATAATTAGTGCTAAAAAAAGATTAATTGCTATTAATCACATCCAAAATAATAGTTTGCTTTGACATAATATATGTGTGTGCTTTATATATATATATATATATATATATATATATATATATATATATATATATATATATATACTCACATACAGTATGTAATACAAATACATACATAAAATACTATACAAAATGTTTTGTTTGCATAGATATTAAAGTTTATATGTAAATTGTATCATATATTTTATATCTATCTAAACAAACATTCTCAATTATATGCATGCACATGTCTATTTATATATACATAACAACTATTCACAAACACATATATTATGTCAAAACAAACAATTGAATTTACAGAAATGGTACTATACTGTGATATATTATTATCTGTATAGGGTTATCTGTATATTATTGTCCATCCCTAGGGGAGATAACAATTATTTTCACTTTTTAAAGGATCTGAAATCTGTTGATTTATTGGTAAGCTCAACTTCTGTGTGTAACACTCATTAAAGCTCCTGTTAATGAAGAGCAGGGCAGTAAATACACTGAGCTTGTTAATGCAGTCAGTCGGGTATATTCATGTTCATCCACACGTCTCTCAGGAATATAAAGCATCAGCAAACAGATGATTTAAAGGAGACCTATTATGCCCCTTTATACAAGCTGTAGATGCGTCTCTGCTGTTTGTAGAGTGTGTGTGTGTGTTTGAGTTTGAGCTGAGAATATCACACAGATAATGTTCTCCAGCTCTCTGAAACTGACCCTTTCAGGCTTTGATCCTAACTGTGGTGTTTTGGTGACTGTCGCTTTAAATGCAAATGAGATTATGCTCTTTTCAGAAGAGGGCGGAGCTACAAATGCATATGCATAAGCATAGCGGCAGATGTAAAACAGCAGTGTGTGTGCACGTGTGCTTCATGCTTCTGTCAGTCCTGTCGCTGTTCATCTAAAACTCCTCATCTATAATCCTCTTAGTCTATGCTGACATTATCTTCAGCAGCTCAAACACTCTAATGGCTAATGGACAGACGGCTGCTTCTCACTC
>LR812534.1:400459-422959 GCA_903798195.1 Danio kyathit | reverse complement strand
CGGTAAGCAAAATACACTCATGTTCAGTTTAATATATGTTTATTTCACACACCGCTCGCAGATGATTCTGCTTCTTTTAAGGAAAAACTCACTTCATTTGACTCACTATTTCTGACAACAAGACAATATTTTGCCAGTGTCTATAAATCCACCAGATAGACAGATGATAGACAGATGATAGACAGATGATAGACAGATGATAGATAGACAGACAGACAGACAGACAGACAGACAGACAGACAGACAGACAGACAGACAGACAGACAGACAGACAGATAGATAGATAGATAGATAGATAGATAGATAGATAGATAGATAGATAGATAGATAGATAGATAGATAGATAGATAGATAGATAGATAGATAGATAGATAGATATTTGGACTTGAAACAGGACATAGCTCTGAGTATGAGCGCACACAGAATCTGCTGTGATTGGCTATGTGTTTTCTTCCTTCCTGCTGATTGGCTGAAGGCTCTGAGAAACTCCTAGTTACCAGCCAACAGCAAACCCACGGAGACCACCAGCCAATCTCTGCCCAGCAACTGTTACACGGCTGCGTCTCAGCCAATCACAGACAGCAACTTAAATTTGTAAAAAACAATTAAGGTAACCCCTGTGGTGTAAAGTAATAAGTTGCAAATACTCAAACTACTGTAATTAAGTCGTTTTTCTCAGGAATTGTAATTTACTAAGTAGTTTTATAGATGTGTACTTTCACTTCCCCTTGAGTGCATTTCTACTGCAGTATCAGTACTTTTACTCCACTACTGTCCTTCAGTCTTCAGTCACTACTGTATTATTTATAGTCTAAGGGGATTATACACATCAGTCCTGTGATTCCTGTCCAATCAAATCACACATAGAAGGTCAATCCCACCATACTGAACTACCTCAAGACATGGGCGATTTATAATCGCAGCAAACTCTTTGGAAGCATTAAAAGTGTCCAAGAAGATGTCCAAAATCCTTACACACATTGACCCAGAGACTGTTTAAAGGCATGTCACTGATGAGAAGATGACGGATGTTTACTGTATGATGAGCGAAACGGCCTTAAACACCCAGCAGGCACAAGACGTCAACATGATATTGGCTCGATGTTATATTTTGGTCACTTTCTAACACAACCTAAAATATGAACGTCATTTGGGTCATTGGACATCAAAATAACGTTGTCTTTAGATGCTGGCTAGGCTATTTTGGTCACCTGACAACACATCCTAAATCTAATGTCTTATGGCGTTGTGTGCCTGCTGGGCAATAACTAAACACACTACAGAATATTACGTTTACACACATCCACAAATGACATGTAAATGCATCAGCTTATTACAGCGTAACACTCACTACTCTAGAGTACTTTTAAAAGGTCTACTTTCACTCATACTTGAGTAATATTTACAGCAGACACTTTTACTCTACCTGCACTACATTTTTAGACAAGTAATGCTACTT
This sequence comes from Danio kyathit, assembly GCA_903798195.1. Classification (NCBI taxonomy): domain Eukaryota; kingdom Metazoa; phylum Chordata; class Actinopteri; order Cypriniformes; family Danionidae; genus Danio; species Danio kyathit. The sequence goes on along the minus strand of LR812534.1, from coordinate 421,500 downwards.
ATACTTAAGTATGATTTTCAGTACGCTTACTGAACTCAATCGATTTGTGTTGGGACAACATGAAGGAGTTGTGTGGAAGCCAGCATTCACATTAAGTTGAATGTTACTACATTTATTGGTTTAAATTCAGGCCATATAACTCATTTGCATGATCGCCTCACAGCAAGAAGGTCTCTGGTTCGAGTCCCGGCTGGGTCAGTTGGTGTTTCTGTGTGGAGTTTGCATGTTCTCCTCGTGTTGGTGTGGGTTTCCTCCGGGTGCTCCGGTTTCCCCCACAGTCCAAACACATGCGCTATAGGGGAATTGATCAACTAAACTGGCCGTAGTGTATGAGTGTATTTGAATGAGTGTGTGTGGGTGTTTCCCAGTACTGGGTTGCAGCCTTGGTGGGCATCCGCTGTGTTAAACATATGCTGGAATAGTTGGTGGTTCATTCCACTGTGGCAACCTCTGATAAATAAAGGGACTAAGCTGAAGGAAAATTAATGAATGGAATCATTTGCAACCGCTTACCTGAAAAACAGGAGTAAATCTAATGAATCATTTGTTCAGTGTGGACAGTGTTACAGCCGTGTGTGTGTGTGTGTGTGTGTGTGTGTGTGTTTATAGTGCTGTTACAGCTGTGATTAAAAGCACACTCATTAATCCGGCTATCAGAGAGTTAATATTCTCCGACTCTCTTATAAAAGGAGACGCTGAAGAGTGAATGAAGAGGACTCAACACTGCTCTTACTCAGAGTTTCTGTCCTGTTTCCAGTCCTAATATGTAAAACTTCTTAAATCAAGAAGCATTTTCTTGACATTTAGTCTTGTTTTCAGAAAGAATGAGTCAAAATCAAATGAGTTTTTCATTAAAACAAGCAAAACAATCTTCTATCAGAAGGAAAAAGCAGATTCATTCACTTCATTGTCAGATTATTTTGCTTGTTTTAATGAAAAACTCTCTTCATTTAGACTCATTATTTCTGAAAACAGGACTATATCTTATATTTTTTATAGAAAATGCTTTTTGATTTAGGACCTTTGAGATATTTGGACTAGAAACAAGACTCCGTTTGCAGCTTTTATTGCAGTGTTTCTGTGTGTGAATGTTTGACCTTAACTGTAAACTGTACATCAATATAATCGGAGAAAGGTCTAATATCTCCATCAATAGTGCGCTCATATTGAGATGAACACCTCACCCTCTGCGATTAAACCGCTTCTGTCAAACATATTTCACAGCGTTGATGATGACGAGGTCATGAATATGATGATTCCTCCTCATTTGCATAAACGCATCATCATTAAGGCTTGTGACGCGGCTGCAGCACAGAGCAATCACATCTGCAGGTTGTATGAGTGCGTGCTGATCTCCATCTCCTGTGCTGCGGCTGATTTGCATCTGATTGATTATGCGTCATGTGACCTGACGGAGGTGCATCTGATGATGGCTGATATGGGTGTAGATTTGCATGCTGATATTGCTGTATGCAGATGAGCGGACACTATAGCCAGCGCTGGTGTTTAATCCTCATCAGTAGATTACAGACAGCAGGAGGAGTTGAGGAGATCACTGGAGTTTGAGCATGTGAAATTCTGTAAATAACCTCTGCATTTCGCGTGTGTGTGTCTGCGGTCCTTCACTGACTCGGTAGGTGAAGCTTCATAATGTTGGGTCAAACAGCCATTGTGTATAGACTATCCTGTCGCAAAATGCAGCAGCAAGTCCTGCATGACAGTAATAGTTTGATTAGGATGTTTCCATGTCTGTGCTGCACTTCAATAATGCCACTAAAATCAGCATACTCCACGTGTCTTAACCCTCCTATTATCCTCGGGGTCAATTTGACCCCATTCAATGTTAAATGTATGTGCATATATAGTTGACATTGTTTTTTGTGTGCTTCATATTGAATGACTTTTCCCAATTTAATGGGAACATACAATTAACATAACCCAGTGGCGCAGTAGGTAGTGATGTTGCCTCACAGCAAGAACGTCGCTGGGTCGTAGGTTCGAACCTCGGCTGGGCTGGGTCAGTTGGCGTTTCTGTGTGGAGTTTGCATGTTCTCCCTGCGTTCGCGTAGGTTTCCTCCGGGTGCTCCGGTTTCCCCCACAGTCCAAAGACATGCAGTACAGGTGAATTGGGTAAGCTAAATTGTCCGTAGTGTATGAGTGTGAATGTGTGTGTGGAAGTTCCCAGAGATGGGTTGCGGCTGGAAGGGCATCCGCTTTGTAAAATCGTGCTGGATAAGTTGGCGGTTCATTCCGCTGTGGCGACCCCGCAAGGGACAAAGCCGACAAGAAAATGAATGAATGAATACAATTAACATGATATTACTTTTTCAATGCCCTGTTCACATTTTGTAACATCTGTGTTCTTTGGGGTCAATTTGACCCCAGGGTCTTTTAGCTGTATTATACATAAGAAATATAAAACAATTATACATATTTATTTTGGGTGATATTGAAGTCACTTTAACATTCTATGATGTTAAAATATGTACTAAATCTTTATATGTGAAGTAATAATCCTTCTCAGATGAGGATGACACTCCTAGCGTTGACCCTCCTCTGTTGTCTCTCAACCACAAGCAGACACATTACCACGATTATGACCTTAAATCGGATTAAAAAAAGTTGTTTTTATTGTATTAAAATCTAATTATTGGTGTCCATGTAAACATCCTCAGTGTTAGCTCAGCAGCAGTGAACTCTCCTCAACACCAGCGATTGTGTTGAAGACGCTCTAATGAAGGACTCTTCTAAATGTGATCTAGCGTTTACATGAGTCGAGCTCGTCTCTCCATCACACTGCGCTGTTTACTGCAGACTGCGCTTAATAAACGTGAGCGATCTCCATCAGATATTCACAGAAGCCCATTACTGCTCGTCTCCTGCGTCTGAAACACCATCATCTGCAGGGCAATATTATTACAGCCTGAGCCGCATTAATTCTGCTCTTTAATTATTCAGACTGTATTGATTTCACACGCAATCTCTGGATTTATTACTCATTAACTATTTAAAGACTGCTGTAACGTTCCTGTTTACCAGCGACTACAATGGTACGGCGGTAAATCTGGCACAGAAAATAATTACAGAAGCTCGGGAAGCTAATGGTCATCTTAACAGCCGCTCTGTAGTTAATTAATGAGGCGTTTTAATATGTGGACACACTTGAGACTGAATCAAACATGTCTGCCTTACGCTGATTACAAAACTAGCGCACAATTTGCAAATGCTTGAATTGTTTCACAAATAATGTAATGTTCAGTGTTTAAACTAGAACAGTGTTATCTCTCATAGACATCTCCGACCCTAATGCCGCGTTCACATCAGAGGCTGATGAAAAGTCAAGCGCGACTGATTTTCATGTTAAGTCTATGCAAAGACGTGAATAGACATCCTGCAGCGTGATACATGCAAGTTGGAAAATCTGGACTTCAGTGGACATTCGTTAATCCATCAGGAGCTTGCTCTTGTAGAGGAGTGATTATGACGTAGCGCTTGTTGTTGGTGTCCCGAGGGGAAATCCTCCTGTCGACACCGGGCAACAGTTCACAATACATAATCCTGGACTAGCTCGTATCCTGAGCAGCTGCTGTGGTGGAGAGCTTGAAACTGACTGAGCGTCTAGACTGCAGCTCTGCACCAGAAGTTTGGCCAGAGGAGAAATGGTGGAGCCCAACTGAGCCTGGTTTCTCTCCAGGTTTCTCTCCTTCACTTTGGTCAATTGGTGAAGTTTGTTCCTCCACTGTCTCGCTTGGTTTGTGAAGCTGCGCATGGATGGATTTGCTCTTCAGTGTTTGGACTCTCAGCAGTGAAGATTATACAGGTCATCATACTGGGCTCGGCTCAGTCTGAAGCACCATTAAAAGCCTCCATCATCCAGGTTCAGTTTCTGGAGGAGTTGATGAACTCAGAGCTGCCTAACCTCTGAAAGGATCTAGTGGACTCAGACATGACGTTGAACCAATGTACGCTGTTTTTCAGCCTTCCAAAAGCACATAAACACAGCTGTTCACTCTAGTCCAGGGATGTCTAACTCAACTCCTGGAGGGCCACAGCCCTGCACAGTTTAGTTCCAGCCCTGCTTCAACACACTTACAGGTAGGTTTTAAACAAGCCTGGAGGACTCAATTAGTTTGATCAGGTGTGTTTAATTAGGGCTGGAACTAAACTGTGCAGAGCTGCGGCCCTCCAGGAATTGAGTTTGACATCCCTGTTCTAGTCCATATTAGCCATTTGGCAACGAAACTAGAGTCACCATGCAGACAGACGCCCTGCTCATGACAAGAATCCACATCTATTGTGAAGTGACTTTGACGAGTGTATGAAGTACGCTCAAAATATTCACGTCCATTTATGCACGAATATCGTGATTTATTTGCACACTTCGCATCTGGTGTGAACACAGCATTACGCCACCAGGAGGGTAACGTGTGTCTTATTCAACACAGGCTCATTGTGAATACGTACCCCCAGGGCTTTATTTGTGCCTCATGTTCAATTTTTACCTCATTTTACCGATCCCCCTCCTCAACCGCCCTTCTCCCCTGTCCGCTGTTCACTTTCAATTTCTTCCGCGACTCCCCAACCCTCTTCACTTTTGTCTGCGACACCCCTCTGCCATCCACGCACCAACAACCCCCTGCTCCCCACTTTCATGCGCGAAACCTCTCCATCCTCGGGTAACATGCCGGATCTGTTACCCCGATCTGTTCTGGGACCTCTCAATTCACAAATTAAGCACTGCGTACCCCTGTATATGTTTCTGGAGATCGTGAAGTATGTAGCCCGAGGCATGTATGGCTGCATTTCGTCTTTAAAACGAACAGTATGACGCACCGACAGCTTCTGTTTCTTTTCGTGCAACCAGCTGACCGCCTACCTCTGTTACCAGTTTCAGTTTGCCTAGTGGCTTGCCGCGTACGTCAATGGACAAGAGACGCAGAGTTGACCACGAGGACGGGGTTCGAGTCCAGTTCAAAGAACGGTTCCAAAAAGCAGAGAAGACAAATCAAAAAATGAAATAAACAAGTAAACAACAGGGTGAGGATGTGGTAAAATCTGAAAACGTGGTCAAAATCAGATGAGGGCTTTTCTTTTTCTGGATTGCTTTTCAAAACACTGTGGGTTGTATTTAGGGAAGTGGGTGGAGTTATCGGTTATTGTCAGTCAGTCAACAGCGGGATCTATACATGTTAAATATTAAGAGTTTCCCACCGTCTCAAAATATTTATTTATAACAATAATATATGACAATTCATCCATTCATTTTCCTTAGGCTTAATCTCTTTAATCATCAGGGGTCACCACAGTGAAATGAACCACCAACTTATCCAGCACATGTTTTACACAGCGGATGCCCTTTCAGCTGCAACCCAACACTGGAAAACACCCATACACACACACTCTCTCGTACACTACGGCCAGTTTAATTCATCAGTTCCCCTATAGCGCATGTGTTTGGACTGTGGGGGAAACCGGAGCACCCGGAGAAAACCCACACCAACACGGGGAGAACATGCAAACTCCACACAGAAACACCTACTAATATTAGTATCTGTACTCATCACTTTGTATGCAATTCTAACAAATTCTGATTAATGACCTCACAGTTTAGGAAAGTCTTGGTTGTTCTCTAAATCAATGATATTGTTTTGTTTGTTTAAGTTTTGCTCTTTTTAACTGAGAGGTGAAGCCATGAAAGGGGTTTGAGATTGTTTTTGCAACTGATGTTTAATTGAAGCATCCATCTAGTGTGGATGTAATGAGAGCTGCTGTTCACTACTTTATTCCATCCCTCATCAACACACCGCAGCATTGTGAGGGGGGAAGGGGAGAGGCGGACTATGGGGACACCGGAGGTAGTGAAAGGGGCGATGTGCAGGTTTACAAGTGCCATCCAAATAAATGCAAATGACTGCAAAAAGAGTTCTCAAAATACGCAAATTCACAATTATTAAACAAAATCCTTAAATAAATTAAAAAATGATGATATAATCTGAAAATATTATAATTTTAACAAAATGCATTTCTAACTCTGTTACATTGAGGTGTGTGTGTGTGTGTGTGTGTGTGTGTGTGTGTGTGTGTGAGTGAGTGAGAGTGAAATCCAGCAGCTCTTCAACTCCTGAGCCTGCAGTGCTGGATGGGAGCAGCAGGTGGTGCTGATGCTTCATCTGTTTGTCTGTGTGTCTGCATGTGTGTGTGTGTGTGTGTGTGTGTGTGTAGATGATGGAGAGGACGGAACAGCAGAGGATGAGAGCAGGCCTGCAGCAGTGGAGCAGGTGAGCAGAAACACACACACACACACACTCGTCATGGAAAACATTGTGAGCAGAAAACACACACATCAAGAGTATTTCATGTAAATCTATATTAGAGTGACAGAACGGCATCACTAATAGATCTTCGGTACTGTATTATAATCCTGAGTGCTGCTGGATGTGAAGAACAGGACTCACGCACGCACACCCTCATCAAACTTCATCTTCTTTTGTTTTCAATAATGCGCCCTCTGGTGGAGCAAACCTAACCTATTGTGCCTTAAGTAGAGTGTGTGCCTGCGCTTCAGCAGTCTCAGTGCTTTAGTTTGTGCTGATCAGATGATCTGACAGATATAAATGTGTGTGTGTGTGTGTGTGTGTGTGTGTGTGTGTGTGTGGGTTTTGCATCATTAATGTTGGTTTCCAGCTCTCCACTGTTGCAGGTGTGAAATGTTGTTGTGCTGAAAGGCCTCAGTCCTCCGTCAGTCCGTCATCACAGTGCTTCAGTATTCTTCTTCTATTATTATTCCCTCCAGAGCCGTCTTGAGCAGGGCTGCCTAAACTCGGTCCTGGACGGCCGGTGTCTTGCATAGTTTAGATCCAACCCCAATCAGACACACGTGGGCCGGCTAGTCAAGCTTAAAGTAGTCTTGCTAGAAATGTCTTGACAGGTGTGTTGAGGCAAGTTGGAGCTAAACTCTGCAGAACACCAGCTTTCCAGGACTGAGTTTGGGCACCCCTGGTCTCATGCCTCCAGAAGCCACCACGTTCACCAAAACAAACACCCCAGTGGAGGATCCCAACAGTGCAGCAGACTCCACTCCTCTCAGTGATCTCTGTGCAGGTTTAGCTGGAGTTCATGATTTTCCTCATTGATGGAAACGCTGCTTTATCTGCTGATGTTGGATGAGATATTCCAGTTCAGCACATAAATCTAGTGCACATCTTTAGATGGAAACAGGTAATGAGTGTAAACACTGCTGTCTTCTGCAGGAGCTCAGTCCAGATGTAGAAGACGCCTCCAAACATGAGACCGAACCAGCGGACGGAGAAGAGAAGAAAGAAGAGACGGAGGTGGAGAAACAGGAAGAAGAGGAGGAGAAAAAAGAGGAGGAGGAACAGATAAACGACAGTGGAGAAGAGAAGAATGAAGAAGCTGAAGGAGAGAAAGAGGAAGAGGAGGAGGAGGACCAGAGCGCAGAGAACCCGGAGGAACCAAACACTGAAGGAGAGAATTGATCATATCTACATGATGGAGATGAAGAGATTATTCACAGATCAGCTCATTCATTTATTCTCATTCACACACACACACACACACACACTCCACACACACACACACACACACACACACACTCCACATCTCCTTTATTGTACACAGAATGAACTTTTAGAGCACAGATTGATCGTTTTAATTGTTACTCATGTATTCCTATGATCTATATTTGCTTTGAGATGATGAAACTGATGTGAGTGAGTTTAATAGCGCAGCTCGTTTGGTTTAAATCAATATATTCTTCATACAGGAGCTGAACTCTGATCACTGAACCTGTTATACACTGATAGAAGAGAAGATTATCTTAGAGGACTTTATGTTAAAGAGGGATGAACATGCGGATGTTGTGTTTGACGTCTGCTCTGGTGTGTGTGTGTGTGTGTGTGTGTGTGTGTGTGTTGTTGTTTCTGACCTGATGAACATCAGTCCTGAAGGATAAGCTCTGCAGATTTAATACAGATTTAACAGCTCATGATGTGATTGTGTTTATTTTTACACTGATGTTGAACACACTTATACACAGAGATCACACACACACACACACACACAATATATATATATTCTGCTGTGTAATTATATTCACCCCAAAAAATGATGACAATACTTTTATTTTAACTTTTAGTATAATGTAATATAGGTGACACAGTGGCTCAGTGGTTAGCTCTGTAGCCTCACAGCAAGAAGGTCACTGGTTCGAGTCCCGGAGTTTGCATGTTCTCCCCGTGTTGGCGTGGGTTTCCCTCACAGTCCAAACACATGCGCTATAGGCGAATTGATGAACTAAACTGGCCGTAGCGTATGAGTGTGTGTGTGAGTGGGTGTGTATGGGTGTTTCCCAGTACTGGGTTGCGGCTGGAAGGGCATCCAATGTGTAAAAAAACATATGCTGGAATAGTTGGTGGTTCATTCTGCTGTGGCAAGCCCTGATGAATAAAGGGACTAAGCCAAAGGTAAATGAGTAATGAAATATAATATGGTTATATGATAGTGTAATACTCAAATAAACACATTGAGAGGGTGGGAAACTACCTTCATATTGAACAAATCTAAATTAATTACACCTCCACATTGAGGAACAGATGCAGTCACACAGGTTTGTTTTGGTTAATTGTAGGGGCGTTCCATAAACCACCACGTCACCCAATATAGATATATACACACACACATTTTTTTTTTTTAATGCAGACATTAGCAATTGCATAACCCATATTTCCCCAGTACCATGCAGCGCTAGTGTGCGCAGTAATGCATTTATTATTGAAAAATATATAAATAAATGACTGAATAAAAATAGCTTTTTCCAGGGAAATGTTACATCTTAAGTAACATCGTTATCGCAATACTCAATATTTTGCCAGTATCATGCCACCCTATCATGCACAGTAATACAGTAGTAAAAAATTCAACCATGTAGATCAGAGATGCCTAAACTGTGCCTAAAGCAGGCCAAAGTTGTCCCATGGTAACCTTTGATTTGGCCCGCCATCCCATCTGAAAAGAGATTGAGAATGATGGGGCAGGTTGGGGCGAATGCCTTCAACACAGATCATCATTTCTAATTGATCATAACCTTTAGTTAATTTAAATGTTGAGCTACAAAAAAGCAAAGCGTCATTAAATGATTCAATTCAGTGCTGAGAATAAGTCAGATTTGTGATATGCACTGTCAGACATAATGAGTCAAAATGAGGTGAGTTTAACCTTAAAACAAGTGAAATAATCTGATAATGGGAGAGGAGGAATAATCTTATGTCAAAAGGAACAAGTTTATTCTTCTTCCCCATTGTCAGATTGTTTAGTTTGTTTTAAGGTGAAATTAAATGACTCAGTTCAGTGCTGTGAATGCTTCAGATTAGTGCTATGTACAGTCATTCGACAGCTCGAGGACAATGCAGGAGATTTACACGAGGAAATCAGGCAAGGCAAAGGCAGGCGTAGCTTGACTCGTGTACACCGTATTGAACTCCATTGTGTTATAAATGAGATTGTTTTTATTGTAATAAAGTTCATTGCAAAATATAAAGATGCATATCGAATTATTGATACGATTAACATATTTTCTCAATTTATTTTTACATATGAATAAATTAGGAATTCACCATGCCAACTTTACTGTAATAGTTTGGTATATTTACCTTCAGCCCACCACCCTCAATCAAGTTTGCTTTTTGGCCCGTCATAAGAAAAAGTTTGGGCACGCCTGATTTAGATTAAATAATGCAAAGGTAAATGATATTAGAACTTTATTCATTCATTCTCATCTGTTTTTTTCTGGGGCCGAGTCACGGGGGCAGCAGTCTTAGGAGAGAACCCCAGTCTTCCCTCTCCCCAGACACTCCCTCCAGCTTCTCCTGAGGTGTTCCCAGGCCAGCCAAGAGGCATAGTTCCTCCAGCGTGTCCTGGGTTTTCCCGGACGCCTCCTCCCAGTGGGACATGCCTGGGATAGCTTACTTCCTAGGTAGGCGTTCAGGAGGCATCCAAAACAGATGCCCGAGCCACCTCAGCTGACTTCTCTCTCTACTCTGAGCTCCTCCCGGGTGACAGAGCTCCTCACCCCATCTATAAGCATGCGCCCTGCCACCCTGCAAAGGAAACTCATTTCAGCCGCTTGTATCCGAGATCTTGTCCTTTCGGTCAGACCCAAAGCCCATGACCATAGGTGAGAGTAGGAACTTGGATTGACCGGTAAATCGAGAGTTTACCTTTCGGCTCAGCTCCTTCTTTACCACAACAAACCAGTACATAGACTGCATTACTGCTGCACCGATGTGCCTGTCAATCTCATGCTCCATCCTTCTCTCACTCATGAACAAAAGCCCAAGATACTTGAACTCCTCCACCTGGGTTAAGGACTTTCTTCCAACCTATTATAGGGAAATTTCAACACTTGCATAATAAACTGCATTTTCTAGGGAAATGTTATATGAAGTTCTTGACTGCAAATGTTTCCCAGTATTGTGCAACAGAAATGTTCTAACATGAAAATAGCATTATCACATTACTCAATACTGCGATATTTTGCCATTGTATTTTGATGAAATAGTGAATATTAGAGTGAAGAATGAGCCGGTGACGGTCACAGACAGCTGTTTTATTCAGTTTGCTGAAAACATGAGAACAGCTCAGTGCCTTCAGTCTCCTTCCCAACAGCAGACAAACCAAACCACAGTTCAGACACTCACCAGCACTGCAACAACACATCCATATACACTAGATCATCTATACAACACCAACACTCAGTTCCTGAAGCAGCTGAGACACACGTGTCACGGTAAGACTTCATTTAGACCTGTCTGACTGACTAGATTATTAAATATCCCATGACTTGTGTGCAGGAAGTGTTCTGTCATCTGAATACACACACTGAAGAACATGCTTTAGTCTCGTTTCTAGTCCAAATATCTGGACAATCTTAAAATCAAGAAGCATTTTATAGACACGCAAACAATATAGTCTTGATTTCAGAAATGATGAGTCAACGTTAAGTTAGTTTGTCCTTAAAACAAGCAAAATAATCTGACAACGGGGAAGAAACATAACCTTACGTCAAAAGGAACAACAAGATTATTTCACTTCCCCCATTGTCAGATTATCCTGCTTGATATAAGGAGAAACTCACTTCATTTTGACTCATCGTTCTTGAAAACGAGACTATATTGTTTGCTTGTTTAAAAAGTTCTAGATTTAAGAATTGTTTGAAATTTGGACTAGAAACAAGACAAAACCTCAAGCATTGTTTGTATGCGATATATGCTCAATCTATAATAATGAGTAACACAAAAGATTTACACTCACAGAAGCAGCTACGCTTTCCACTCTGATCAACCCTCCTAAAAGCACTTCACGATGTTTAACTGAACGGTGTGATCATGCAACATTTGCACTAATCAAAGTAAACATGACCATAATTAGATTACGTTCTTGAAGGAATGAGTGGAACGCTCGAAGAAGAAACGAGAGAGTGGTGCGAGCGTGAAGCCGAACGGCAACACTACACGCAAGAATAAACCTGTGATCATCTGCAGAACATTAGCAGAAGTCCTGATGGGTTTGGATGAGTGTAATTACCATCAGACAGCGAGCTCAGAAAGAGTGATGTGCTACACAACCAGAGGATATTACATAATCCCACAGGCGCATCTAGACGCTAATCTATTTCTGTCCTTGATGTATTGGCTGTGTGTTATCGGGATGCTGTGCCATTGTGTCCGCGATGCGCGCCGTTCTGTCAGCTCACTATTGATTGACTGCAGCAATAGAGCGGGAAGCGTTCGTCGGAGAGATCTGCTGAAATATCGCGCCGGCAATGAAGCTTTCTGAATAAGCAATGACAAATCTTCATGTTTTCTGTTGACGTGTTAGTAAGACAGCGGTGATGAATTAACACGCGTTCTGCTTGTTTATGACTGGCTCTGTCTCATATATCTCCATGTGATTACAGTCTGCGAAGCATCATTCGGGTGGAATGGAGACACTATTCCTGCTTACTCGGGATTAATATGCACATGCCAGAAGAGTGTGAAGCTCTTTGGAAACAGCTGCCTAAAAGGGTTGTGATTTCTAGCCGTTGTGTGTTTGTGCTGTGTGTCTGTGTTCAGGAGCACCGCTGAGGATCTACAGGTAGGCATGGGACGATACCCAGAGTCAAGGTCTACCATGGTTTGGTAAAGTCAGGGTTTTAAAACTGCTTAAGTGTTATGTTATTCCCTTTCAAGGTATTTAAATGTGTTTTATGTGATTATTTTAATGATTTTGTTAGGGCAACAGTATCTCCACATTAGCTACTGACAATCTTACGCACCAACATCCAATCATGCTATAGACCTGAACAGTGCCGTGGCTTACTTTAGATCCACAGAGAAGAAAGATCTCCTTTATAATCTGTGTTTTTGAAACTAAGATAGCAGACGCCAATGATTTATTTGAGATATTTAGCCTGACATGTTTACTATTCCAAAATATTTCTCAAAATAAAATATATTGTGTTCAGCAGACATTTAAAACGAACTCAATTTAGAGCAGTAATCACAATACCGTGATGTTTTTATCCACGGTTATCAGAATCCTATACCGTCCCATGCCTATCTACAGGGTACGGTTACATTAATCGCCATAAATACTCTGGGTACAGACGAATGATATGCGCCAGAGGAAGTGCAGTGGTATCTATCTCTACTGTTCCTGGAACTGCTGTAGTGTTTTAACCCGGCGTGTAGCATCATATATTCTCAGGTTTCGGCGCCCGGCTGGACGTTCTGCACTTTGGAAAGTGTGACGGGCACCTTGGCGTCTCCGGGTGTGGGCGCGCGGGTAACGGGCTGCACCGAGGCCTGGATCTCAGCCAGTCGCTCTTTGAAGCGCTGCTGCAGACGGAGCTCTTCTTTGGAGCTGTTCTGAGAGCAGGCGGCCAGCAGGAGACCCACCGCCATCCCACTGCCGCCCACACAGAACAGCACCGCCCCGGCCAGCTTGCAGGCATCCAGAGCCCGGTTGAAGCGCACCGCTCGCCCATCTACAAACAGCAGCTCGTCTTCACCAAACGCTTCCAGACGCGGTGGCGTAGCATAGCCCACCAGCAACACAGACAGGCCCGCCACCAGAATTAGAGCCCCCAGCGCGAGACAGACCTGAGGATGAGAGAAACACATCAGGCGTATTAGTGGAGTACAGCAGATTCAGCAGGGCTGACATTATTCATTCATTCATTCATTCATTTTCTTGTCGGCTTTGTCCCTTGCCGCCAACTTATCCAGCACGATTTTACGCAGCGGATGCCCTTCCAGCCGCAACCCATCTCTGGGAACCACACACACATTCACACTCATACACTATGGACAATTTAGCTTACCCAATTCACCTGTACTGCATGTCTTTGGACTGTGGGGGAAACCGGAGCACCCGGAGGAAACCCACGCAAACCCAGGGAGAACATGCAAACTCCACACAGAAACGCCAACTGACCCAGCCCAGCCGAGGTTCGAACCTGCGACCCAGCGACGTTCTTGCTGTGAGGCAACAGCACTACCCACTGCGCCACTGGGTTGCCAGGGCTGACATTATTTACTTACTTAATACACATTATTGTCCCCAATAGGGACATTTGTCTCAGACCCTTGCATACACTGAACAAAACAGACAACACAAATCAACACAAACATTCACGAAGAGAAAAACATGGCAACTCCGTGATACTTGTAATACACTCGGGCACTGACGCAAAACTTGTCCATTTTCTATTTTAAAGAGAGTATATTCGGTCAGGTCGCGGGGGCAGCAGTCTCAGGAGAGAACCCCAGACTTCCCTCTCCCCAGACGGGTGGGATCCTGAGGAGTTCCCAGGCCAGCCGAGAGATATAGTTCCTCCAGCGTGTCCTAGGTCTTCCCCAAGGCCCCAAGGGACATGACTGGAACACCTCCCTAAGTAGGCGTCCAGGAGGCATCCGAAACAGATGCCCGAGCCATCTCAGCTGACTTTTCTGGATGTGGAAGAGCAACAACTCTACTCCAAACTCCTCCCGGGTGACAGAGCTCCTCACCCTATCCATAAGGATGCGCCCTGCCACCCTGCGAAGGAAACTCATTTTGACCGCTTGTATCTGAGATCTTGTCCTTTCGGACGTGACCCAAAGCTCCTGAGAGTAGGAACATTGATTAAACAGTAAATAGAGAGCTTTGCCTTTCGGCTCAGCTCTATCCACACCATGATATGTTTATCCAAGATTTTCATCCAGCAATATCTTAAAGCTACTGTTGTTGAATAACGTGTTACAGGGTGACTGACAACTTATTTATAGCAAAAATCATAATCATGATTATTTTAAACTCATTTTACTGAATTTAAGACTCACTAGCCATGCCATTATGTACACTTGCCATAATGCAAATCAGTCAATAACAAGGCAGAAACTCAACAACTCAACAAGGTCAAACTGAGAATCAGTTAATCATGATGTTATCAAAAAAGTAGTACTGTTTTATTCCATTGTATACTCCCATGTGTTGGGTTCACCGGGTTCAAGAAGCACTGATTCCAGTTTTTAATAGCTGCTTAGGCCTACTGCAGGGGTGTCAAAGTCAGTTCCTGGAGGGCCACAGCTCTGCACAGTTTAGATCCAGCCCTGCTTCAACACACTTACCTGCAGGTTTCAAACAAGCCTAAAGCACTCGATTAGTTGGATCAGATGTGTTTAATTAGAGTTGGAACTAAACTGTGCAGAGCTGCGGGCCTACACGATCTGAGTTTTACACCTCTGGTCTACTGTATTTCTTATAGCAGGGGTGTCCAAACCTGGTCCTGGAGGGCCGGTGTCCTGGAGAGCTTAGCTCCAACCCTAATCAAACACACCTGAACCAGCTAATCAAACTCTTACTAGATATAATAGAAACTTCCTGGCAGGTGTGTTGAAGCAAGTTCGAGCTAAACTCAGAGGACACCGGCCCTCCAGGACAGAGTTTAGACACGCCTGTCTTATAGTCAGTCATTATTATGAATACCCCTTGATTGGTTGCTGCTCATATCAGTCAGGATACAACTCAACATGAGGCAACATTCATGTAAACCTTAAAGGCCTGAACCTGCGGGTCCTCACCTTCCAGAGCACGGAGCTCCAGCGGCTGGCCGATCTCTGTGTCTGAAAATCCTCATCGCGCTCCCAGATGGAGGCCGTGCACTCCTCGTAGAACTGGTGCAGGTATGAGCGCACACCGTAGCCCTGATAACCACTGCTGACGGCACCGTGAGTCTGCTCAGCGTAATCTGAGCCGCAGATCTCTGAGCACGAGGTCATCCTTCACACCTGCGCGCACACACACACACACACACAATCAGGACAGAAATCAACACACAACCCTAGATAACAGCATTCAGATCACTGGATCAAGATGTTTCAACAAGATGGATTGTCATTTTTCTTATACTCACCGGCCACTTTATTAGGTACACCTGTCCAACTGCTCGTTAACACACATGTCTAATCAGCCAATCACATGGCAGCAGCTCAATGCACTTAGGCATGGTCAAGACGATCTGCTGCAGGTCAAAGCGAGCATCAGAATGGGGAAGAAAGGGGATTTAAGTGACTTTGAACGTGGCATGGTTGTTGCTGCCAGACGGGCTGCTCTGAGTATTTCAGAAACTGCTGATCTACTGGGATTTTCACGCACAACCATCTCTAGGGTTTACAGAGAATGGTCCGACAAAGAGGAAATATCCAGTGAGCGGCAGTTCTGTGGGCGCAAATGCCTCAATCCAATAGAGCACCTTTGGGATGTGGTGGAGATTGGCATCATGGATGTGCAGCCGACAAATCTGCAGCAACTGTGTGATGCTATCATGTCAATATGGAGCAAAATCACTTTATGCCACCAAGGATTAAGGCAGTTCTGAAGGCAAAAGCGGGTCCTTCATTTGTCATCACATTCATCTTAAATAAAGCTGTAAACACACACACAGCATGTGCTTTAAGATGACATCCACCATGTTAGCTAGATTGGTCACATGACTGCATCACATGACTGTTTACCAAAGCGTCCGTTTTCACTTTGCACAGCATTTCAAAATGACTTGTTTTTGTTACCTAAAAGCCTAATTTCAGTGTGGACGGAAGGTCAAAAAAGGGAGAAAATGGCAGGGGAAATGAGGCTGCTGCTGTTTCCTGCAGAGCACAGTAATTAAATCAGGGCCGGCTGTGAATCTGCTGAAATGAGTCAGCTCTGACGCTCACACACTCACGCTGTTCAGAGAATGAGGACGCGGTCACTCATACACACACCACTGCATAACTGCATACACTATAGCCTCATACACACCCAGTCATGTATCGCTCATGCTTATCAACACATTCATGCCCCTTGGTGAATGTGCAAAATCACTCCCTGACACTAGATGGCGCTTAATGAAGCACAGAGAAACTCCAGTACACAGGGTGGCGCTGCTCAGCTTTACGCTTCACCACATGTTGAAGTTTGGCAGTGTTTATAAGATGAAACAGATGATGACATCTTTAAATGACAGGTTCCTATTGAAAATCTCCCCCATTTTTGTGCTTGAGCGCCACCAAGTGGAACAAAAGCACCGATCTCATTGGTCAGACAGTTTTAGGATGCTTCACACCTGCTTCATTTCAGCTCCCTTGGTGTGGTTGCTTTGGGAAGGATTAAAAGTGGCAGATGTACTCGGCTACACCAAAGTGGACTAAACATAGCTGGAAGAGGTGGAGCGCTACACTCTCAGAACAACCCTGGAGTGATCAGTTTGTTTGTGGTGAGAACGTGACGAAAGTACTTTGCTTCATTGGACTAAATCAGCCGCCATATATTTTGCTGACGCTTTACTGCAGTTATGGTACGGATGTGGAGTTGTCAGGAGCTCCATACTGCTGCTAATTGTTCCTCTGCTATTTGATTACTTCCCCGTGTTGCGCACGTCAGTTTCCCACTCGTTAATGCTGACCAATCAAAACGCAGTTCAGGAAATTCAATCCTGGAGCCATCTGGATGACTTTTTGGTTAGTTCTGACCGTTTCGAGGTCAGAGCAGTCAGTCTGGTGTGAATGGAACCAAAATGGCTGCAGTATGTATAACTTTAAACCTTTCACCCAAATGAAACGCACTGCAGGTGTGAATGCCAAAGCAAAGTAATGAGCCCTTGCAGTTTTTAAATAATTACATTTCTGTGTCTGTTGATTGGCGCATTGATGTGCACACTCGCATTAGCGCCCTTTATTCAGTCACGACACATTAAACGTCAGTGATATTCACACACAGTTATCGTCATGGTGTGCGTGAGCTTTAACATGTTCAATTATTAATTCGTTCACAGAATAGTGTTTACAGAGGCGTTTACCCATGGGGATTTTAGAAACTCTGTGTTTATAAGTCATAATTAGACAAAGACAGAATATGCACTGCAGAAATCTGATTAAATGAGTGTAAATATACTATTATTCACTTTTCAGATTATTTTCAGTAACATTATGGAATAATATGCAGATATTTACATTATTGCTGTACTAGAGAGTATAGTCATTTACTATTTGTACAGAAATAAAGCACTTTCAGTCTTTTCTTGGATGTGTTTTATGAGTTCTGTTTCAGCTCTGTTTACCAAACAAGTGCTTCTCATTTATCTTAAAACAATGTTACGTTTTTGTTGTTTTACTATATTTTTAGCTCCAATAGGCTCAAATGAATTCCACATAATATTTTTTTTTACACAATTCTGTGCAGAAATAGCAAATAAAATCCACAGATTCCGTCATAATAAATGAATCTACAGCTCAGAGGGAAATCACAGTAAATCTGACAGCAAGACAAAGACTCAGCAACATTAATGAGGGAAAAACTACAATCCCATAAAGCATTCACAACTTAATTACTCATTATGAAATTATTAAATTATTTATCTATATGGACACATTTTCTGTACATTATATTAATGGTGATTCTACAGTTGCGAGGGTAAAAACAACTATAGTAATTGATCTGTTGTGGTGATTCTACAGTTGCTATGGTAACAACAACTGCACTAATTGATCTGCTGAGGTGATTCTACAGTCACTATGATAACAACAACTATACTAATTGATCTGCTATGGTGATTCTACAGTTGCTATGGTGACACAACTACATTAACTGATATGTTGTGGTGATTCTACAGTTGCTATGGTAACAAACTATAGTAATTGAACTGTTGTGATTCTACAGTTGCTATGGTGACAACTACATTAATCAATCTGTTGTGGTGATTCTGCAGTTGCTATGGTAACACAACAACAATAGTAACTGATATGTTGTGGTGATTCTACAGTTGCTATGGTAACAACAACTATAGTGATTGATCTGTTGTGGTGATTCTACAGTTGCTATGGTAACAAACTACAGTAATTGATCTGTCGTGGTGATTCTACAGTTGCTATGGTAACAAACTACAGTAATTGATCTGTTGTGATGATTCTACAGTTGCTATGGTAACAAACTACAGTAATCGATCTGTTGGGGTGATTCTACAGTTGCTATGGTAACAGCTATTATAGCAATTGATCTGTTGTGGTGATTCTACAGTTGCTATGGTAACACAACAACTATAGTGATTGATCTGTTGTGGTGACTCTACAGTTGCTATGGTAACAAACTACAGTAATTGATCTGTTGTGGTGATTCTACAGTTGCTATGGTAACAACAACTACAGTAATTGATCTGTTGTGGTGATTCTACAGTTGCTATGGTAACAACAACTACAGTAATTGATCTGTTGTGGTGATTCTACAGTTGCTATGGTAACAACAACTACAGTAATTGATATGTTGTGGTGACTCTACAGTTGCTATGGTAACAACAACTATAGTAATTGATCTGTTGTGGTGATTCTACAGTTGCTATGGTAACAAAATCTACAGAAGTTGATCTGTTGGGGTAATTCTACAGTTGCTATGGTAACAACATCTATAGTTGTTGATCTGTTGTGGTGAATCTACAGTTGCTATGGTAACAACAACTACAGTAATTGATCTGTTGTCGTGATTCTACAGTTGCTATGGTAACAACAACTACAGTAATTGATCTGTTGTGGTGATTCTACAGTTGCTATGGTAACAAAATCTACAGTAGTTGATCTGTTGTGGTGATTCTACAGTTGCTATGGTAACACAATCTACAGTAGTTGATCTGTTGTGGTGATTCTACACGTGTTCTCATATATCAGCTATAATTATATCTATGCTCATATATTGCAATGTATCACATTTCTGTACACTATCAAACATCAGCTCCACTATAAAGGAGATAAATGGGGTTTGTACTTGATATATCTCTCTTTAGTCTCCATAAACGTCTTAATGCTTTGAGGGAATCTTCAGTGTGAATCTGATGCCACTGTGGATGATGTGTGTATATTTCAAAAATGAAATCCTTCTGTAAACGCCAACATCTGAGAGAGAGACATGCTGAATGTTCTGTCAGTGTCTGTCTCGTCATCAGAAATGACGCCAGAGCTGCTCCTGATCGTGTCCTCTGCTGTTCAGAGACACTCTGTACCCACACACACACACACACACACACACACACACACACACACACACACACACACACAAACACATAATCATCATCATCATCTAATCGTCTGATAATAACAGTCCGATGGTGTTTTCAGTACAGAATCACGCACATCATACAGCAGAGATCATCATTCTCCACACATCTGTCATCGACACGTCAGCAGATTGATCGAGCTGTCAGTCTAACGCACAAACCCGACACACACATCATCCCCGACGGTGTGTGTGTAAGTGTGGAGTATGAAAGGCGTCGACGGATCAGAGTTCTGATACCTGTAATGAGTGAATAAAAGCGAATACCTGTCATAACCGGTCGGAGCTGCTGCTGTTCCTCGCTCCGCTTAGCCGCCGATGCGCTGGATGATGCAGTGCGCATGCGCAGCTCAGCGCTTCTGTGAGTCACCTGGAGGACAGAGAGATGCTTTGCTCTTTTTTTCTTTCCTTTATTATGAAATACGGTTGAGGACAAAATTATTCGCCCTTCTGTGGAATTTTATATCTTTAAAAATATTTAAAAACATCTTAACTGTTGTTTAATGGTGAGAAGGCTTTTTCAGCACATTTATAATCATAATAGTGTTAATATCTCATCTCTAATAACTGATGTCTTATCTCTTCGCCATGATGACAGCACATTATAGATATTTTTCAAGATACTAGTGTTCAGCTTAAAGTGTAATATTAGAAACTTAACTAGGTTATCATTAGGTTATTTATATATGCCCAGTGTAAAATAATGATAATAATAATAATAATAAACATTTAATTAACCAAATTAAATCTACATAATACTTCATATGTTTTTTTTCTTTCTGTTTCTAATATTTTACAGTGTTTTGTTTAATTTCTTGTACACACACACACACACACACACACACACACACACACACACACATACACACACACTCATACACTACAGCCAATGTAGTTCATCAATTCCCCTATACCGCATGTGTTTGGACTGTGAGGGAAACCGGAGCACCCGGAGGAAACCCACGCCAACACAGGGAGATCATGCAAACTCCACACAGAAACACCAACTGACCCAGCCGAGACTCAAACCAGCGACCTGAGTGCTGTGAGGCCACTGAGCCACCGTGACGCCCCAATATTTACATATAATATGTTCAGTATATTTCAATATATTCAATGTTTCCCTTGTGGATACTGTATATTACACTTCTATATGACCATCACTTACATCTCCTCATCAATAACGCATCAAACCACCTACAGCATTGTTCAATCCTGTTATCAGTATCTAGAGAAGCACACTTTAAAATTACAATTTGATGTAGTTTATGTTTGAATGCATATCTGATATATATATATATATATATATATATATATATATATATATATATATATATATATATATATATATATGGTAAAAACAACTGTAATAATTGATCTGTTGTGGTGATTCTGCTGTTGCTATGGTAACAACAACTGTA
>LR812534.1:197959-395459 GCA_903798195.1 Danio kyathit | reverse complement strand
CTTTCTATGAGCATGATCTGATTATAACTGCAGATCAATAACAGTGTGACATAGCCTACTGTAACGTCTGCAGTTATATAAAATAAATAAATTAATGAACACACACAGACCCTTACAGTCTCTGATATGTTACCAATTACAGATAAACTACACACAGCAGACATTTAGTCCTTATTTGGGTTCAAAAAACAACAGGAAATATAGTCCAGAGTCAGAGCAGAGCTGTCATCTGTGTGTGTCATCTTCAGCAGCTAGTGTGGCTTCTGTTAGAGAGTCATTCGGTCATTCATAATAGTCTAGAAGCTGATGATAACAGTTAAACATGGCCGTGTGCTCATGTTTAAGGTTGCAGAAGCATCATTTTCTGCTGTTTTGTCAGGCTTCTCCTTTGTTTTTTCACTCTTCACTCTTGCGTTTGTCTGCATCTGAATGGAGCGCTTCAATAATCACACACACGTTATTATCATCAGCTCAAGAAGTTCGTTATATCAAATATAGACGCGATCGCGAGCTCTCTGGAAAAAGTGAAACCGCTCGCACTTTTAGAAAAGCAACAACAGGACAAGGCAGATTTTGTTCTTCTTGGCTTTGTGGCTGTTCATCAAGACGACGACAAGGTTTGTCTAAGCTCAGGTCATCCATGGCTCGCATATAGTGTTATGGTGTAATGTCTCGGCTGTGTATTAGAACGGTTCCTTTGTTTTCATTCTGGCTAGCTCCACGAGCTCATGACGTATCTCTGTAACCAATCAGCGTTCAGCTGCGCGTGTAGCTCCACCTTTTGGTACCTTTTTGAAAGGGTGCTGAAAAGTGGTACGGTACCGAACCATACCGTACGGGCCATTAATGCACACCCCTAACCCCGCCCCTCACAGTGACATCAGTAGCTCCATTAAGTGTCTGACTTTGGTCTTAGCTGGTCAAGCTGGTTTTAGCTGGATTTAGCTGGTCATAATGGCCAACCCCCTCTAAAACCAGGCTGGTCGACCAGCTAAAACCAGCCAAGCAGCTTAGGCTAGTTTAAGCTGTTTTTCAGAATCAGAATCAGTTTTATTGCCAAATGTGCTTCACACACACAAGAAATTTGTTTTGGCTACAGAAGCTTCCAGTGTACATAAAGTGACAACACAAAATTAAATATGAGAAAAGAAAAAGACGATAAACATTAGACATTAAACAGAGATGCAGTAAGTAAGAAATATCTGGATGTTGAGTTGTGTGTACAGATATGTTGTAAATATACAGGTTATAAGGTGCTGTGTACCAATGCGAATGGAGAAAGTATTGCATGTTGTCACAATCACTGCTGTTCCTCTGGGTTTATTTATTTGAGCATGTTTTTGTTCACTGCTGTTCTTTTGGCATCTCTGTGTTTTTAATCATGGCTGTGTCTCGGTGTTCCCGTCGGCTGGTGTTGCTCCGACTGAGTCTCTCAGTGTTTCTATGGCTACAGTCAGACAAAGGTGACCTTCTGGATCCGCATGATGACTCTTTTATAATCACACACACACACACACACATGCACACACACACACACACACAAACATTTCTACATGACAGCTTAAACACATTCACACCTCACACATGTACACACAGTACAGATAGACCACCTGGCACAGTTCATCAATGTGTACACTGCAGTAATGCTGCTCTTACTGAGAGTTTCTTCTTGTTTCTAGTAAAAATATCTAAAACTCTTAAATCAGAAGCATTTTCTGGACATGCACAACAGTGTTGTTTTCAGAAATAATGAGTCAAAGTGAAGAGAGTGTTAAGGTAAAACACACCTAATCTTGCCTTATTATTCTTGGAAACTATTCAGATCTGTGTACAGGAAACAGGAAAGCAGCAGTTGCCGCAGTGTATCTGTGTGTTAGTGGTGGCTTTTTTGACTCCACCTGCAATTTCAGCTACAACTGCCATGTTGCACAGTTGTAACACGATATGCTAATATGCTAAATGCTACCTAATCATGCAGATCATTCTATAGGAAACGCTTACAATTGTTACAGCACATGATATGCTATATATTGTACATGCTATCATTGTGTTACTCTAGAAAAAAAAAAACAAGTTAGCATTCCTGCTAGAAACACACAGGTCATGTGTTAAAACATGCTAGAAATATGCAAACCATGTGGAAATGTGTGTCTTATTTAGAGTTTCTAGTCTGAATATCTCACAAACCTTCACCTGATAGCAGGACGATTCTGTTCACTTCACTATATTGCAATCAAATTGTGTTAGCAACATGCTAAAACACTAACATCTTAGCACTGTTAATCTCTAGTGCAAATCAACACAATGCTAGCATCTTCTAGTTAATGCTTTGCTAGCATATTTTAACATGTTGCTAACATGATTTTTCATTGTTAACATTTTCTTGTGCAAATCAACACATTGCTAACATGTTCTAGTTAGCACTTTACATTAATATCCTAATCTCTGATGTCTCCATGGTTTGAAGTCACGCTCAGAAATCAGCCAGTTCTCCTGCGCTGTGCAATATCCCTTACGCCAGACTGAGAGTACAGTTAGTCATATAGAAAGATAGTAACTTTTCATTCTCTGTCAGTCTTCTGCTCAGTGTAACTACAGCAGACTCCAGCTATGAGCTATAACTATGACAATAACCATGAAAATCATCAA
This sequence comes from Danio kyathit, assembly GCA_903798195.1. Taxonomy (NCBI): domain Eukaryota; kingdom Metazoa; phylum Chordata; class Actinopteri; order Cypriniformes; family Danionidae; genus Danio; species Danio kyathit. The sequence goes on along the minus strand of LR812534.1, from coordinate 392,810 downwards.
TTATCTCTTTTTGAAACTTTTGAACATAATGCTAACGGTCTAATCCGATTCAATTCACTATGCTAAGCTAAAAGTGACCCTGCCAGAACAAGAAATCGGCCGAATGGACTCAAGAATTGTTTGAGTACATTATTTAACTCTACTAGAATTGTAGAACAAGCGCTCCTTGACATAGCAAAAAGACTGAATACAGATGGCACGGCTTCCACTGTCTGTGAGTGCAGTTCTGTGGCCTTCAGACACATTTTATCATCCACAAGTTTAAAACCGTGAAGGATTTACAGTATGCAACAAGTGGCCAGATGATGAAGAGCTCTTCTTTTTAATGAGGAATGTGGAGCGTCTCTTAAACACCTTTAAATATGACGTGATACAATATTTCCTTGAAGAATAAAAACATTTTTTTAATACTACAAATGATAATATTCCAAAAAAATGTGTTTCTTTTAATGAGACACTCTCCAGTCATTAACACCAAAAAAAGGCCTTTATTCTGTAGCCCTGAGAAAATCTCAAATAAAATCAACAGTTTTTTTTTTTAAAACAAATTAAATTCTATATGCACTCACAACACACCTTACTAGTATCGGGTTGGACCCCTTTTGCCTTCAGAACTGCTTTAATCCTTCATGGCAGAGATTCAACAAGCTACTGGAAATATTCCTCAGATATTTTGCTCCATATTGTCATGATAGCATCACACAGTTGCTGCAGATTTGTCTGCTGCACATCCATGACGCCAATCTCCCGTTCCACCACATCCCAAAGGTGCTCTATTGGATTGAGCTCTGGGGACTGTGGAGGCCATTTGAGTACAGTGAACTCATCGTCATGTTCAAGAAACCAGTCTGAGATGATTGGCGCTTTATGACATGGTGCGTTATCCTGCTGGAAGTAGCCATCAGAAGATGGAGACACTGTGCTCATAAAGGGATGGACATGGTCAGCAACAATACTCAGGTAGGCTGTGGCGTTGACATGATGATCAATTGGTACTAATGGACCCAAAGTGTGCCAAGAAAATCTCCCCCACACCATTACACCACCCCCACCAGCCTGAACCGCTGATACAAGGCAGGATGATCCATGCTTTCATGTTGTTGAGGCCAAATTCTGAGCCGAGCATCCGAATGTGTCAGCAGAAATGGAGACTCATCAGACCAGGCAACGTTTCTCCAATCTTCTCTTGTCCAGTTTTGGTGAGCCTGTGTGAATTGTAGCCTCAGTTTCCTGTTCTTAGCTGACAGGAGCGGCACCCGGTGTGGTCTTCTGCTGCTGTAGCCCATCATCCGCCTCAAGGTTGGACGTGTTGTGTGTTCAGAGATGCTCTTCTGCAGACCTCGGTTGTAACGAGTGCTTATTTGAGTTACTGTTGCCTTTCTATCAGCTGGAACCAGTCTGGCCATTCTCCTCTGACCTCTGGCATCAACAAGGCATTTGCGCCCACAGAACTGCCGCTCACTGGAGATTTCCTCTTTGTCGGACCATTCTCTGTAAACCCTAGAGATGGTTGTGCGTGAAAATCCCAGTAGATCAGCAGTTTCTGAAATACTCAGAGCAGCCCGTCTGGCAGCAACAACCATGCCACGTTCAAAGTCTCTTAAATCCCCTTTCTTCCCCATTCTGATGCTCGCTTTGACCTGCAGCAGATCGTCTTGACCATGTCTACATGCCTAAATGCATTGAGCTGCTGCCATGTGATTGGCTGATTGGAAATCTGTGTTAACGAGCAGCTGGACAGTGTACCTAATAAAGTGGCCGGCGAGTGTAGCATTGCTGTAGAGTCAGTACAGTATCGTAGACTCCTGCAGTACAGGCTTGTTTTCTGCTTCCAGATGAATAAAATCAGAGATATAGATGCAGACGTCGTCTGAATCTGCTCAGTGTCTTCACTCGGGAATTAGATTTGACCCGCATCATTATTCTGTCTATTCCGAGTTCAATATTTCCATTAACACATGATATTGCCTTTTCAGGGAGGAATGCTCTCTGTCAGTCTACGTCTGTATTCATTTCTTTTTTTTTCTTATTCTAACCTGATTCCCGATCCGCAATAACCCGCTCAGAGTCTGAGAGAGCATCATTCACCCTGACTCTGGCGGAGACGCTGCCGTTTTCATCTCCCCTGGCACTGTTCATATTAACAATACAGCTACTGATGCTGCATGGCTGTGTGCTGTGAGTGATGCACATACAGAACACACACACACACACACTGCATTTTCTTCATCTGACCCCGAATACACACACACTTCATCAATGATGCAACTGTTTATTGTGAAGGCCTGTTCACACCATGCAGGATAATGATCAATATAAATAAGGATCAATGTATTAGTGTCCACACACACACACACACACACACACACACACACACACACACACACACACACACACACACACACACACACACACACACACACACGCACACATGAACTAATAATCTGTTAATCAGATTAGATTTTGCTGGCAATAGTGTATTCTCGGTAGTGTCCAGCAGGTGTCAGTCTCAGTGTGCTGCAGCGCATCTGAACACACTGTTGATCTGCTGACTGGCCATCAAACTGGCCCAGTTTAGCTTTAACACTAATTAAACACACCTGGTCAAACTGATCGAGGCCTTCAGGCTTGTTTGAAAGCTCCAGGTAAGTGTGTTGGAGCAGGGCTAGAACTAAACTGAGGAGCTGTGGCCCTCCAGGAACAGAGTTTGACATTCCTGGTCTAAACCAGGTTTATAACAGTAGGGATTGTAGAGTGAATCCCTCGGTGGTGACTGATGAGTACTGGTGCTGTTCGCTGGTCTGGTCTCCTGTTGTGAATGAGAAAGTAGACACTGCCTCCTGCTGGAGCAGAAACACACTGTTCCTCCCATCCATCCATCTCATTTGACTTGCCGTTCGTCTGTTTGGTGTGTTCATGCGCAGATTGTTGGTCCAGACAGAAGCAGATGTAAACACAGTTGGGTTTCGTCTGTGCTAGTTGTTTGGTGATGAACTTAGAATCATGCCAAGCAGCATCCCTGCCAACCGCTAATACTGTAGTTCTGTATTAATGCAGAACAGCAAAGCCTGAAATAATCTATTACAGCCCAATCTGGAAGCCCACATGCCACGGACCGTAGCAGCTCAAGAGCGCTCCCTCACTGAAGCTGAGCAGGGCTGAGTCTGATCAGTGTCTGGATGGGAGAGCACATGGGAACACTAGGCTGCTGTTGGCAGTGGTGTTAGTGATGTCAGCAGGGGGGGCTCAACCTGTGGTCTGTGTGAGTCCTAATGCCCCAGTATAGTGAAGGGGACACTATAGTGTCAGTGAGCACCGTCTTTTGGAGACGTTAAACTGAGCTCCTGACTCTCTGTGCTTATCAATAACCCCATGGCACTTCTGGTAAAGAGTAGGGGTGTAACCCCGGTGTCCTGGCCAAACTCCCTCCATCAGCCTCCCAATCATCCCCATCCCCTGAATGGCTCCATCACTGTCTCTCCACTCCACCTGTAGCTGGTGTGTGGTGAAGCACTGGTGCTGTTGTCCTGTGGCTGCCGGAGCATCATCCAAGAGGAGCTGCACACTGGTGGAGGTGTGGAGAGACCCCCCTCATGATGGTCAAGCGCTTTGGATGCACATCCATACACTATACATGCGCTATATAAACACACACATTACTTGCATACTAACACACTGTGCAGCGAGAAGCCCATCACTGCTGCTGAACATCAAAGCCTCGTGTTGGAGTGTGATCATGGATAAAACCCAGCCGTCTGAGTGTCTGAGAGATGGAGGAGATACTGCTGCTTTAACACTATTATTCATCAGGTTCGACACGCTGGGGGATCTTCACGCCTGATGGAGATCATATAGAGATATGCAGGAATCTTCATCTCGGCTGTTTAAGCTCAGCTCTGCTCTAATGAGCTAAATCAGCTTTATTTTAGTGCTTCAAAGCAGCTGATAAACAGGACAATGACCAGCATCAGAGATAACACATATCTGTAAATATGAAACTATTTCACACATGGACGTTTCATGCCTAAATAACGATGCCCTAAGGGAAAACAAGGACACAGTTACACCGTGCACATAACATTTATTTTGCATACTCTACAATCATTTAAGGCAGCACGGTGGCGCAGTGGGTAGCACGATCCCCTCACAGCAAGAAGGTCTTTGGTTTGAGTCCCAGCTGGGTCAGTGTGTGTTTCTGTGTGGAGTTTGCATGTTCTCCCTGTGTTGGCGTGGGTTTCCTCCGGGTGCTCCGGTTTCAGTCCAAACACATGCGCTATAGGGGAACTGATCAACTAAATATGAGTGTGTGTGTGTGAATGAGTGTGTATGGGTGTTTCCCAGTGTTGGGTTGCAGCTGGAAGGACATCCGCTGTGTAAAACATATGCTGGATAAGTTGGCGGTTCATTCCGCTGTGGTGACCCCTGATGAATAAAGGGACTCAGCTTAAGGAAAATGAATGAACAATCTTCACTGCTGAATTCTACAGGAGGGAAAACAAACACTATGGAAGTCAATGGTTACAGGTTTCTAACATTCTTTGAAATATCTTCTGAAGTGTTCCCCACAGTTGAGTGGGCTTGACAAACCACCTGTAGAAACTCTCTTCTCCCTCTGAGAAAACACTCCTCATCCTGACTCTAGCTTGTATTCCCGGAGCACACACAGCTCCTCTGTTTAATCAGCAGTTGTTGTGTGTGTTGCCTCTTGTTGTTGAATCACTGAACGCCTCCTCAGTTGTAAGTGTCTCAGGACAGAAGCGTCTGTTCAATGACTGAATATAAATGTGCAGTACATGTAAACTGTGAACATATCAGGCTGTATACTGTTCCACCAGGTTAGTTTAGTGTCTGCATCTGCATTAATTATGCAGCATTTACTGTTATTAAAATGTGACGCATGATGAACCGCCAAAAAACTGCACACAATAAAAGGTCCTCTGTGCAGTAAGTGTGTGTGTGTGTGTGTGTGTGTTTGGGTACAGAGTGAGAGATTTTGTGTTTGTCGGCATATACATGTGTGCGCATGTGTGTGTGTGTGTGTGTGTGTCCTCCGCCAGGTGATCTGTTACTCATGAGTCCTCCTCTCTCCACAGTTACAGCAGATCCTCCACTGGTGAAGGCCTGTAGTGGAGAAGACAGATGAAGCTTCATCTCTTCATTATCTGCGGAGTGTGTGTGTGTGTGTGTGTGTGTGTGTGTGTGTGTGTGTGTGTGTGTGTGTGTGTGTGTGTGTGTGTGTATGAGAATCTATCAGTGAGGTAAATGAGCAGGTCAGAGCAGCTGCTGGAGGCTCTGTGTTTAATATGGACACCTAGTGTGATCGTGTGTCACTGGCGACCACAGCCATACCTCACACTCACACTTACACACACACACACACACACACACACACACACACACACACACACACACACACACACACACACACACAGCAATAAGGCTGTTTTCTGTAGTATGCATCCACACGTGTGTTGTCAGCAGTCCAGCACAAAGTCTCTCCATGGTGAAGTGTGTGTGTGTGTGTGTGTGAAATATTCCTTATATGGCATTTATGCTGTAATTCAAGTTTCAGCGTGCACACACACACACACGCATCAATGAGGACACACTGCTGCAGCATTTGACACTAGATGGCAGTGTGAGCCCAGTCAGCACAGTGTGTGTGTGTGTGTGTGTGTGTGTGTGTGTGTGTGTGTGTGTGTTAGAGAGAGAGTAGGTGGTGATGTAATCCACCAGAAGTGAATGGAAATTCTCTCTCTCTCTCTCTCTCTCTCTCTCTCTCTCTCTGCAGTAAGTGTGTGTTTCCTCATCAGACGTGTACGTCTCTCTCTGCTGTCTGTCTGCGAGAGGTCAGGACACACATTACTGCCATGCCTCATGCTGAACTGAAGCTTATTATGGATGAAAAGCATACATCGGTATTCTGTATTCATGAAATCTGAAACCACTGCAGTCTTTGCAAGGTATGAATATGGATATATTAGGGTCATTTAGAGCAGAATATACATTTAGCACACGATACACAAATTACAAATGACTCTTTATACACCTAACAGATGTGTTGTGTGAAATAACTGATGTTGCACAAGATACAGTATATACAATACACACCATAGCTGAGCCTGACTTATGTGAGTGTGTCCAATACAGACCAGGTGAATACACTAAACATCAATGATGTGTTTCCTTCTTCATATACACTCGCCGGCCACTTTATTAGGTACACCTGTCCAGCTGCTCGTTAACACACATTTCTAATCAGCCAATCACATGGCAGCAGCTCACTGCATTTAGGCATGTAGACATGGTCAAGACGATCTGCTGCAGGTCAAAGTGAGCATCAGAATGGGGAAGAAAGGGGATTTAAGAGACTTTGAACGTGGCATGGTTGTTGCTGCCAGATGGGCTGCTCTGAGTATTTCAGAAACTGCTGATCTACTGGGATTTTCACGCACAACCATCTCTAGGGTTTACAGAGAATGGTCCGACAAAGAGGAAATATCCAGTGAGCGGCAGTTCTGTGGGCGCAAATGACTTGTTGATGTCAGAGGTCAGAGGAGAATGGCCAGACTGGTTCCAGCTGATAGAAAGGCAACACCGAGGTCTGCTGAACAGACAACACTTCCAAACTAGCCTTCTGATGGCTACTTCCAGCAGGATAACGCACCATGTCATAAAGCGCCAATCATCTCAGACTGGTTTCTTGAACATGACAATGAGTTCACTGTACTCAAATGGCCTCCACAGTCACCAGATCTCCTTGGCATCATGGATGTGCAGCCGACAAATCTGCAGCAACTGTGTGATGCTATCATGACAATATGGAGCAAAATCTCTGAGGAATATTTCCAGTAGCTTGTTGAATCTCTGCCACCAAGGATTAAGGGAGTTCTGAAGGCAAAAGGGGGTCCAACCAGGTACTAGTGAGGTGTACCTAATAAAGTGGCCGGTGAGTACACATTCTGCACATACAAATCTGACCTTGATTTATGTAATTGTGTGCAACACATGCACAGTGAACACATTACACAAATAATGTGTTTCTTTCTTTATACAGGTACATAGGTATAGTCACTACTGTCACTACAAAAAGTTGCTCTTACAGTTTTAGTCTCGTTTCTAATCCAAATATCTCAACAATAATTAAATCAAAAAGCTTTTTCTTGACAAGTATATTATATAGTCTTGTTTTCAGAAATAAGGAGTCAAAATGAAGTGAGTTTTTTTTTCCTAAAACAAGCAAAACAATCTTGAAGTAAGTAGAAATGTTTCCCCCATTGTCAGATTATTCTGCTTGTTTTAAGGAGAAACTCTCTTCATTTTGACTCATTATTATTTCTGAAAATCAAACCATATTTTATACTTGTCAGGAAAAAGCTTCTTGACTTCAGAGTTGTTAGATATTTGAACTATAAACAAGTGGAAAAGTCTAAGCCAGAAAGGCATTACAGCAGTGTTGTCAGAGGCACGCTTCTCAGCTCAAGCTACACAGCCAATTTACAGAGAAACACGAGCAGCGACAAGAAAATCATTACCACCAGATTCATATCGATAGCTGTAGCTTTAATGCTCAGAGACCAAAGTTTAGCCTTAAAGTCCTGCAGCCGAAAGACTGAAGGATAGATCAATGTCAGACACACAGCTTCAGGCGCGGAAACTCATATCAGGACGTCTGGCCGCACGCTTTCATTTCATGAATTCTTTAATGTGCAAAGTCCGAATGGTCCCAAACGTCCCCTATCGCGCGCCAGTCTAAAATAATTGAGGAGTTTTCCAGCAGGTTTCTCTGGAAATGACACGCTCTGATGGTTTGAGGCGTGCGACGATGATGATGATGGAGCTGCGGAGGGCCGTAATCTACAGATGTAGTGGAAAATGGGCCCTCGGAGAACGGCCCCGCATCATTTATCCCGCTGTCCAATCACTGCGCTCGTAGATCAATATTACAACCACAGAGCAGAAAAAGCCAACGTGTTAAACGAGCGCTGAGAGAAAGCTGTCCGTGTTTGTGTTTCTGGAGATCTAAATGCTGGAAGAAAGCAAACACTGGAGGACCATGCTAAGGAAATACGTCAGATCTGTTCTGCGATCGCCGAGTTAGCTAGCTGAAGAGGCTTTTACATGGCAGAAAATCATTTTCTTACTTAGAGTTTGTCTAGACAAGCATAAAAGATGGTCTTATTTTCAGAAATAATGAGTCAAAATGAAGTGATTTTAAATAATCTGCCAATGAGAGATGCAAAATAAATCAGTTTTCACTTTAGAAAAACATCATTCTGCTTGTTTTAAAGAAAAACTCACTTTATTTTGACTCATTTCTGCAAACAAAACTAGATTTTATGCTCATCTAGATTCTTGACTTGGATAATTGGACTAGAAACAAGACAAAAACTACACAGGAAAGCATTCCCAGCAATCATTTTGTGTATGTGTGTGTGTTTAAAAGTAGATGTCTAAACATAGACAGCTTGGCATAGATATCTAAATATACGCAGCTTGGCTAAAACAAGGCTAAATTTGGGCTGTTAGTGAACATCTAATAGACATCTAAGAATTGCTCAAAACTAGACCAGTCATCAGGACATTTGTGAAGTCAGTCTAAAGTGTGTATTTGATTATTAGGGTCATTCCAGGCATTGTTTAGACATTTATTAGGTATTTTTATACCTGATAAAATACCTGATAACTCAAATTGAGCCTTGTTTTAGCCAAGCCGTGTATATTTAGATGTCTATTAAACACAAAACTGCCTGCTGGATGGTATTTTGTGTGGAATATATCGCTTGTGTGAGTTAGTGCACGCATAATTAATAATAATTGTGCATTTTTTTATTTGTTATTTAATTAAATTCTTGAAAAGGACAGCTAACCTCCCCAAAACATCCAGTAAAAATCTATTACACTTCTGTCATCATTTCCAAACCCGCTTTGAGTTTCTTTCTTCTGTTGAACACAAAGCAAGACATACTGGAAAATCAGCCCCTGACTTCCATTTTATTTCTATTGACTGTGAACTGTGCTTTTCCCAGCATTCTTCAGAATATCTTCCTTTGTGTTCAACAGACGGAAGATACTCATAAAAGTTTACAGCCATTTAATTGAGTAAATGATGAGGAATGTGTGTATGTGTGTGTGTGTGTGTGTGTGTGTGTGTGTGTGTGTGTGTGTGTGTGTGTGTGACCTGTGGCTTTAATCAAACCTTGGAGATATACAGTGAATGAATCTTTTGAGCAGTGCTTTTCTGTATAGACTGAAACGAGCTGAAATCATTTCAACATTTCTCTGGATCCTGAATCAGTTTTTTTATCTGCAGGTATTAAAAGGCGACCTTCATGTCAGACGCTTCAGAACGCAGCTCATTATGTCTTGGAATGAAGTCTACAGTGTAAAAGTTTGACAAACAAATAAATGAATGAAGGAGCCTACATTTGTGTGTGTAATTTACATTGGCACGGCGTCTTTTATTTGATGACAAAAGGCCTGACAGGCACAAGATTACAAAGCTGACAGAACAGTGGCTGAACTATGTAAAGCAGGAAGATCATTTGAGACGCAGCCCGTCAGCAGAACAAAACCCAGGCTGAGCGGAGAAACGTGCCCAGGGCTGCATTTATGGGAACCATCAAATACCTGCCCGGAGCTTCATCTTGCAGTTTTTAATTTACACAAGTCCACCAGAAGGCGCTGTGCACATTACATCTGAAATACATTACTGGGGCAAGTGTTCTCATGCGTGCCATTTATTGTAAATCCACTAGAGGCCGCTGTGTATGTTTCTGCGGATTTTAAATGTTATTGCACCATGTTTGCTCATCATACGAGACAGTCCTTGCTGCAGCCTGTAGCTTGATGACGTACTGTACCAGGTCCACTACATAATAGACAACCACCTACACCTCCCTCTACCCTAAACCCAGCTGTCACAGTTGCATGGGTGTTACCCTAGTGGGCGGTAGAATGGTCACTACGTAGTGGACCTGGATCAGTACGTCATTGCTGTTACAGACTGTAACAAAGGCATCTTGCATCATACAGGCCATTTCACATGGGTCTATGAGATTCCGATCACTTGTCCTGTATATATACGCTTGACATCGACTGACACACACACCCTTTCTAAACCCAACCCATAGTGTTTTAAAAGAAAGCTAGAAAAAGGCATCATGGGTGTGTCTTACCACAGTGTCATTCTGCTTTTTTTGAAAGGGGGGGTTACCTTGTTTCTGGAACCGTCCTTCACTGGTCTCGAACTTGATGTTGTACAAGGTGAGCTACCGAGCAAACTGACCTCACTGGAAAAGCCTTCATACAGAGATATGCTGTCAGCGGCAGCGTGGAAAGAACCGGAAGTTATCAAACCATATTATTGCTTTCTTTTTACACACAAAATGTAGCCGGACGTATACAAGGGCACATACAAGTGCTTCCCCGAATATCTAGCTCTGGGCACATATCCCCAATGAGCCTATACTGAAACACACACTGCAAAAAAAGCTTTTCTTTCTTGAGTTTTTCTCTTGTTTCTAGTCCAAATATCTACAAACTCTTAAATCAAGAAGTATTTTCTAGACAAGCAAAAAATATAGTGTTGTTTTCAGAAATAATGAGTCAAAATGAAGAGAGTGTTTCCATAAAACAAGCACAATAATCTGACAATGGGGGAAGCAGAATAGATCATTCATTCATTCATTTTCATCCACTTTTCCGGGGCCGGGTCGCGGGGGCAGCAGTCTTAGAAGAGAACCCCAGACTTCCCTCTCCTCAGACACTTCCTCCAGCTCCTCCAGGAGGATCCAGAGGCGTTCCGAGGACAGTCGAGAGACATAGTCCCTTCAGTGTGTCCTGGGTCTTCCCCGAGGCCTCCTCCCGGTGGGACATGCCTGGAACAGCCTACTCCCTAGGTAGGCTTTCAGGAGGCATCCAAAACAGATGCCCGAGCCACCTCAGCTGACTTCCCTGGATGTGAAGGAGCAGCGGCTCTACTCCGAGCTCCTCCCGGGTGACAGAGCTCCTCACCCCATCTATAAGAGTGCGCCCTGCCACCCTGTGAAGGAAACTCACTTCAGCCGCTTGTATCTGAGATCTTGTCCTTTTGGTCAGACCCAAAGCCCATGACCATAGGTGAGAGTAGGAACTTGGATTGACCGGTAAATCGAGAGTTTACCTTTTGGCTCAGCTCCTTCTTTACCACAACAAACCAGTACATCGACTGCATTACTGCTGCACCGATGTGCCTGTCAATCTCACGCTCCATCCTTCTCTCACTCATGAACAAAACCTCAAAGACTCTTGAACTCCTCCACCTGGTGTAAGGACTCTCCTCCAACCTGGAAATGGAAGCAAAATAATGTTGTCAAAAGGAAATCTAAATTATTTTGCGTACACCATTGGTACATTATTCTACTTGCTTTAAGGAGAAAAAAAAACTCACTTTTAAAATGATTATTTCCAAAAACAATATATTTGTTTGTCTATAAAATGCTTCTTAATTTAAGATTTTAGATATTTGGACAGAGAACAAGACACAAATGTGAAGAAAGAAAAGCAATGTTCAGTCAAACAGTGTACGAGGAGAGCTACTGAGCAAACTGACCTCTCCAGAAAAGCCATTCATATGTTATCAATAAGTTATCAGCAGTATCAAACCACCTCATAATGTTCACTTCACTATATACAGCCAGGGCACACACATGTGCTTCCCTAACATGTAGCCCTGGGCAAATATTCCCAGTGAGCCTGTGTTGATGGAGCGGTGTCTGAAACACACACTCATACACACTGCTGATGTTCTGCAGGACAGATGAAGGAATGCTCAGACCATCTCGGTGCCCAGCAGGCTGAGAGATGGGCTGATTTTCAGGACCAATGGCCATCAGAGCTTTCAGCTACACAACAGAAATCCAATGAAAGGAACATGGTGTGATTTGATGAGGCGTCAGGGGTCCCGGGGGAAATCCAGCCTGTGCGCTTTGATAAATGTGTGATTTAGCCTGCTCTCTGCGTCCTTGAGGGTGCTTCTGAAGTACACTAGTTAGAGCACTTCAGACTCATTCCACAGACGAATATCACAGCTGAAGACACAATTATTAGCCCTCCGTTATTTATCAAGTATTTCCCAAGTGCTGTTTAACAGAGCAAGGACATTTCACACAGTATAATCGATTTTATTTTTCTTCTAGAGAAATTCTTGCAGAACAAACCATTGCTATCCAGTGACGTGCCTAATTAACATAATGGTTAAGCCTTTAACTTAGCCTTTAAAATCGTAAAATAACTAGTGAATTATTATGCATTATGTTATCTAACAGCAGATTTCAGTAACAGGATGAAGGTTATCCATTGGTTAATATTAGCGTACTATAGGAGTACACGTGAATGTAGAGTAGGTTTAGTAGTTTGGGTTGGTTAAGGGGTCAGTGTTGGTGAACAATGCAATACAGAATGAGATGTTTCCAGCAGGTAATCACATTACAATGGTTTTACCAGCCTGATCTCACGAGGAAACGTAAGTATTTTACGTTTTGTCAGTTTAGTGGTTTAGTGGAGTTCAGTCGTACGAAAATGTACGATTTTAAAAAGGAGGCGTGGCACCTAACCCCACCCCTAACCCCAACCGTCATTGGGTGATGGGCAAATCGTACTAATATGTACGAATTAGATCGTACGAATTCATACGAATTCGCCAATAATCAAAAAGTTACGAATTGCCGTGAGATTGCGTTGGTTTTACATATGGGTCGATGACAAAAATAGGTCAATATTTGTATAATGTGTATTTTTCACTTAGAAAATCTGTTATTGTAGTAACATTTATGATTATAATTGTATTTTATTTGTCTTTGGCATTTTAACGTTAATAATAGTAGTTCTAATAATAGTTTCTTGCATTAATATAGATCTTTTCTGGACACTCAAAGCGCTTTACACATGTTCAGGGGGAATCTTCTTATCCAGCACCAGTGTGCAGCATCCACCTGGATGATGCTGCGGCAGCCATATTGCATCAGACAGAGTGATGACGCAGATTATGATATGGGGAAGGTTAGGAGGCCATGATGGACAGAGGGGCGGATTTGGCCAGGATGCCAAAAATCTCATCCGAAAGTGGGCGCTCACTCAGCAGTATCCAGTCCCCATCAATATACTGGGGCATTAGGACCCACACAGACCACAGGTTGAGCGCCCCCTGCTGGCCTCACTAACACCACTTCTGGCAGAAACCTAGCTTTCCCATGTGGTCTCACATTCAGGTACTGACCAGACTCAGGCCTGCTAGGCTTCAGTGGGTGACCATGGGAGAGCTGCAGAGAGCTGCCGACTATATTCTTTTTAGGTTAATATTTTTTTTATTTTATTTATTAAGTTCCGCTAAATACCAAACGTCTCATTGGTGGTTAATGGAAATGACGTACCTTTTTAATAGTTGAACTATTGCAACTCTTGCTCAACTATTTGTTTATCTACTGAATAACGTTAATAAACTACAAATACTAACTATATGGTCTAGTTGCATATAATTATGCATAATTAATTGTAATAAGTACCTGAAATGTGAGACGGACGCCCTAAAATAAAGTGCTGCCAAATATTTGAATGGTTTACTATCAGTGTAGTATAATTCTGCTGCGAGTGCTGTCAGGAGGGTTAGGAGCCTCAGATCTGCTGTCTTTAATAACACTTTAGATTTCCTCCACCAGTCCTGCAGTTTACTGTCAGTCTGTTTCATTTCCACACAGGTTTGAAGCGTTTTCCAGACTCTGACAGCACATCCATTTCAGCTGACAGCCCGCAAATACTGCTCCGGTCCACATTTACTGAAAACAGCAGCGCAGGACTTTCTCAAGCTGAACAACTGCACAGATGTGTGTGTGTCTCTGTGTGTGTGTGTGTGTGTGTTCCAATGAGTTTAGCTGTGCTTCTGTCTCAGACGTTTCAGTTCAAGCTGAACTTACTCTACATTATCATGCTTGGATCTGTGTATCAAATACATTGATTTTATGAGACCTGAAGCACTATGTGGCTATATTAAAAATATATATACAAATCTGTAGATTTCTGTTAAATGATTTTGAGAGTTTAGGAGATTAATGATTAATTGAAGTTTCTAGACAAGCCAAAAAACAGTGTTGTTTCCAGAAATAATGAGTCAAAATGAAGTTTCTCCTTAAAACAAGCAGAATAATTTTTGCTTTGAAATGTTTTGATATTTGGACTAAAAACAAGAGAAAAACTCCAAGTAGGAAAGCAGTGTGTGCAGCGTCTCTGTTTATTAATTGTAGTTATTTATTTATTTATTTATTTATTGCATGTTGGAAATGGTCTTAAATGTATGATGAAGCAGGAGCAGTGATATGTTGGTGTGTGTGTGTGTGTGTGTGTGTGTGTGTGTGTGTGTGTGTGTGTGTGTGTGTGTGTGTGTGTGTGTGTGTAACCGCAGACAGATGTACAGCGGATGTGTTTAACATCAGACCGAATGAGAGTCCAGACCTCTGCTGATGAGATTTCCATCACAGTCAGGGTTTCCACCATCTGCTGAAGTCTTTGCAGCGCTCCAGCAGCTCTGAGGTCCAGCTTTACAGCGAGCAGGTGTCAGAGTTTTAAACCGAGCTTTGTCTTTTTGTTCCCTTTTCTGAGCTCTAATCCTGGAATATTCACTCACCTGCTGGAGATCAAGCGAACACAGTGATTCAGCAGATGAAGAGGAGACGGCTGTAATGCAGAACTCACCATCTGTGCTCACACGGGTTTCAAGAAGAGAGAAAAACAATGTACACTCACCGGCCACTTTATTAGGTACACCTTACTAGTACCAGGTTGGACCCACTTTTGCCTTCAGAACTGCCTTAATCCTTCATGGCAGAGATTAAACAAGCTACTGGAAATATTCCTCAGAGATTTTGCTCCATATTGTCATGATAGCATCACACAGTTGCTGCAGATTTGTCGGCTGCACATCCATGATGCCAATCTCCAGTTCCACCACATCCCAAAGGTGCTCTATTGGATTGAGCTCTGGTGACTGTGGAGGCCATTTGAGTACAGTGAACTCATCGTCATGTTCAAGAAACCAGTCTGAGATGATTGGCGCTTTATGACATGGTGCGTTATCCTGCTGGAAGTAGCCATCAGAAGATGGAGACACTGTGGTCATAAAGGGATGGACATGGTCAGCAACAATACTCAGGTAGGCTGTGGCGTTGATGCTCAATTGGTACTGATGGACCCAAAGTGTGCCAAGAAAATCTCCCCCACACCATTACACCACCACCACCAGCCTGAACCGCTGATAGAGGCAGGATGATCCATGCTTTCATGTTGTTGAGGCCAAATTCTGATTCTGATTGAGTTGCTGCCATGTGATTGGCTGATTAGATATTTGCATTAACGAGCAGTTGGACAGGTGTACCTAATAAAGTGGCCAGTCAGTGTAAGTCTACGGTATATACAGTCCTCACTCAGATAGTGAAAACCCTGTGTATGTATGATCCAGTGGAGTTATCGAAGTGTGTGTGTGTGTGTGTGTGTGTGTGTGCACGATGTGCTTGATTCCATTTACACTTACAGCATTGAGAAATACATCCATCTATCATCACATAAAACAATAAAGCCTGCCAAAGTCAAGCCGCCGCCTCATAGATCACATCCCCACTGTCACCAGTCTCGTTCCGCTCGGAGCAATCCTGCAAATATTTGCATTTCTACAAAAGCGTCCAGCTTCACTATAAATGTGCTGTAATTGTTTTCTCAGAGTCCTGGATCGCTACTGCTGGACTGCAATAAGCATGATTTACAGGACACATTTGTGGAGCTGATATCGGATCTTTATTTGATAACTACACTGTCCTCCGTTTATAGGGATTTCAGCAGGAACATCAATCTACAGTCAAAGGGTTCTTCACCAAAATGATGGCCAAAAGGAAGAAGGGGGACATGGATCTGTACGCTGTATGAATTTCGGCAGCTAACTTTGGTTAAAAGTCGGTCTAAAGTATGGATATATTATACAAGCAAGGATTCTGACACAGCAACGTGAAGCAGATGCTTTACAAAAGCTGATTGTAAGGGGGGGTGAACACGTCAAACTTAATGACACATTCGAGGGCTCATGGAATCAACTTAAAGGCAGAGCAATGTCTTTGACAGCTTGTGACATCATCTGACACTTTCACTGAGTATGTTTACACTTACTCTGATTTGAATATGATCAAGACAACACTCTGAGTCTACCATGTAAACAGCGATTTATGATGACATTAAAGGACCGCAGACACCCGCGTCACAATGCTGAGGTTTCTTTTTTCCATTCAGCGTGCGGTATCAGATTCGGTATCTTCCACCAGTCCTTAATGCTCACATCCAATACCTCAGTTTGTCACAGGGGCATGCATGAAATGTTCCTGAATAAAAGTGCAAGTGCTGAACTGCAAATTAAGAATGAAACACCCGAAATGACATGAAACTCCAGAGGAAATGTGGATAGCGTGGTGACGTAATGGATCTATGTGCTATAACATGTAAAACAGGATCATGAAAGGAACATCTGAAAAGCAGCTCACGTAAACGCATCAGTCATATTACTGTCTTATTCAGATTAAAGGCAAATCATTAGATTACTGACGTCCATGTAAACGTCAATCACAAGCCCCAACTCTAGAAAGGAGTTCTGATACTGATGACAGCCTTTCCTCAGGTTAGCAGTAAGCTGATGTTAATTGCTTAATGCAAATCTTAAATTCATGCTAACAAACGATCAAAAGAAATAGATTAATGCACTTCAAATATACAACATTAGAATTGATCTATACTTTACACTGTAATTATATTATTCGATTAAAATATATATTTTTTTAAATAAAAGGTTTTTCTAGAGTGGTCCACCATCATTTTGTGGCTCATAAGTAGGCCCACACGGAATCTGCGCGCGCAGAATTCCGCAGATTTTCCACAGATTTTCCGCAGATTTCCGCAGATTTTTAGCCCATCATTAATTCTGTTTATTTTTTTACAGTTAACTATTTACAGTTAATCTAATTGGATTTGCATTTTAAACATTAAATACAAGTTAAAAAGATATTCTTTTTTATTTCACATATTAAGGTTTTAGTTATGAGACTCCCAAAATAATTCCGCAGAAATCCACAGATTTTTACCAAAAATCTCCGCAGAAATAGCAAAAAACGTCCGCAGATTCCGTCTGGCCCTGCTCATAAGTATTGGTTCAGGCACCGCTTTGGCATGTTTTTAAAGTATCGATGTAGCACTGGTATCGAAACAACCCTAAATAATACCCAACCATATGCCAAATATTGATATTTACTCCTTGTGTTGTTCCAAACCTAAAGAACACAAAGAGATGATGATTACGTTGCACTGAATCTCAATCACACAACGCAACGCTGTCAACAATCCCTGCTGACAAAAACAGCTTAAACTAGCCTAAGCTGCTTGGCTGGTTTTAGCTGGTCGACCAGCCTGGTTTTAGAGGGGTTTTGGCCATTTCCAGGCTGGTTTCCAACCATTTCCAGCCTGGTCTTAGCTGGTCAGGCTGGGAGTTGACCAGTTAAAACCAGCTTGACCAGCCAAAACAAGCTATGTCCAGCTTAAGCCATGTTGGTCATGCTGGTTTTAGATGGTTTAAGCTGGTCATTTTCCGGCCTGACCAGCTAAGACCAGGCTGGAAATGGCTGGAAACCAGCCTGGAAATGGCCAAAACCCCTCTAAAACCAGGCTGGTCGACCAGCTAAAACCAGCCAAGCAGCTTAGGCTGGTTTAAGCTGGATTTTTCAGCAGGGATACAAGTAATCTTTTCAATGTTAAAGGAGGTTTGCCCTATTCACTCATGATGAACTGCAAAAAATGATTTTCTTACTTAGAGTTTTGTGCTGGCTCATGATGCAAAAATCAACTTTTGTCTGCTGTTTGGACAGAACTGTGTGTAGTATAGTGTGTCCACAGTCATACTGGAGTGAAAGAAACACAACGAGTCTCTATTTAGACAGGATGCAAATCCCAGTGATTCTGAGGCCCACTGTAATGAGACGTAGCAGTGCAGTTTTACCCACCCACCAAATTGATTGACGGATGTATTAACATTAGGCATGGGATGATAACCAGTTTCAATGTTTACAGAGGTTTGGTAAAGTTGAGGTATTAAAACTGCAAAAAAATATGATATACAGTTTCTAACATTTGTTTTTTCCTGTATTGTAAAGAAATCTGTTGTTGAAACTTAAGACAGCAGAGGTCAATGATTTATTTAAATAATTTAGCTGAATATGTTTACTGTTCCAAAATATTATAAATGTTTCCTAAAATGAAATATATTGTGTTTAAATGGGGGAATAGTTTTAGTTTTTTACTCAGACGTTTAAAAAGAATATATAGCAGAGCAGTAATCACAATACCATGAAACAGTGATATTGTTATTTAAGGTTATCACACCGTCAGAATCTTCTACCGGCTCATACCCAATTAACATGCCTTCATAGTAGCGCATAGAAACATGTCCACCGAACAGGATTTCCAAACAAACTGGGATTAACGGCTCATTTCCACTGACTGGTACAGTACGGTACGGGTCACCTTTATCAGGCTTGCGTTTCCAATACAAAGGGTTCCCTTTTGGTGGGCGTGGTGTACGACAGAGTTTCAGTCGACGTCATTCTCGCTCGAATAAATGTCTACAGTAAAGCTGTACGGGTTGTTCACAAGTCATATGATTTAATTATAACTGCAGATCAATAACAGTGCGAAATAGCCTACTGTAATGTCTGCAGTTAGATAAAATAAATAAATGAACATGTATGAACACACACAGACCCTTACAGTCTCCGATACGATACCAATTACAGATAAACTACACACAGCAGACATTTAGTCCTTATTTGTGTTCAGAAACAACACACAACTCTCACGCTTCTCTCGCGTTTGTCCTTTTTTTTTCTGAATGGATCAGATGTCGGAGACACTTTAATAATCACACACACATGTTATTATCATCAGCTCAAGAAGTTCGTTATATCAGATATAGACGCCATCATGAGCTCCCTGGAGAAAGTGAAATCGCTCGCACTTTCAGACGGCCTCGTAAAGCAACAACAGGACACGGCAGATTTTGTTCTTCTTGGCTTTGTGGCTGTTCATCAAGACAACGACAAGGTTTGTTTGAGCTCAGGTCATCCATGGCTCGTTATTTTATGCATACAGTTTTACAATGTAACATCTCGGCTGTGTATTAGAACATGGCGGTTCCTTTGTTTTCATTCTGGCTAGCTCCACGAGATCTTGACGCATCTCTGTAACCAACCAGCATTCAGCTGCGTGTAGCTCCATCTTTTGGTACCCTTTCTCTTGTTTGGTACCCTTTCAAAAGTGGTACGGTACACCTTGACAGTGGAAACTGCAATAAAAGCGTACCGTACGACTGATCTTACATCTGGAAAAGGGTAAAACAGGAGCCCTTTAAACCAAGAGACGTTTTCCAGATAAGCAAAACATATACAGTCGTGTTTTCAGAAATAATGAGTCAAAATTAAATGAGTTTTTCCTTAAAACAAGCAGAATAATCTGACAATGGGGTGAGCACAGTATTCTTGCGTCAAAAACAAGATTATTTTGCTTACCCTCGTCTCCAGCCATATCAGTGTGTGTGTGGAGCCCATCTGCTGGTCTGTGTGTGTGGCCCTGGAGTCATTAGCGGCGCTCTGCATCTGCAGTGCACCTGCGGTGTGTGTGTGTGTGTGTGTGTGTGTGTGTGCGCTGATGCCGGTGGCGGAGTCTCCAGCGCAGGACTCATTGCTCATTTGGGGTGACCTTCAGCGGAGCCGCTCCAATCCACATGTGCTTGCTGCGACTCTGGGCATCATTAAGAGAACAGCCAAGAAAAATAGACGTGGGAACGCTCAATAAATCAAACCATTAGGATATTTGTGAGTTAATGCATACATTATTTTAATTATCCCTCCTGGGTTTGCCGCTTGCATATTTTAAGCTCCGTCTGCGGCTTGATAAGATCAATGTGTGGTTGGTGGGCAGCAGAGTGAGGTGTGCTTCCTCTGTGCTGATTGATCATAGCCAGCGCTGGGTTGATAATTACGTCCAATAGCGATCCGTCACACGCAGGACGAGCGATGCAATTTGATCAGCACGATCCACAAAATCATGTTTCAATCACAGGTTCATTTGTCTCCATCGCTACTGATTTCCTCAACTATAATTCAATTCCTCCTGATTGTTTTAATGTTGTTGTGAAGCACCGGAAGACAAAGATAGTCAAAGATCATGTAATGAAAAGCAGCGCTGTGTGTGTGTGTCAGATTCGTCACTCAACCGACAACTAAAAACCCATCACTTCCACGATCAGCTGAAATAAAGTTATCCAACATGTGCACACTATACCTCCGCCCCTTCCACTATGGGAGCAAAGCAGTGGCTGTTGAGTGCATGAAGTGTCCATGTCCAACACTACACACTTCATTTTACCTGTGGAATGAGTGCATCATCCGGGAAATTAAAGTGCACTAAATATTTTTAGAGTTTTCAGTGTGAACGCACTACTGACACTATTTATACTACACAGTGGCCTAGAATAGTGCATAAGTATGCGATTTGGGACACACCTTAACTGAATTACATTCATACCATATAGACGATGATTTCCTAATGTTAGTGTAGTATTTCAAATTGAAATACAGTAGCAGGCGATTTCAGACGCAGCCATTATTTCTGTTCTGAGCTGCTGAATCAATCTTTCCAATGCTTCTGCGTTTGGGCTGTGTGTTAAATAACCAACACCTTTGTCTTCAGTAGAGTTGAGTTCCCTCAGCGTCCAGCACATCCACATTCATCACCTTAACATCTGCGCAACATCATTTAATGAAATGCAGCACTTAAATAGAGCTCTTGAGAGTCAGCGCAGACAGCAGTGAAACACACAGTGTGGCCGCCGCGTCTTCAAGCTTACGGCTGTTAGCGTCCAAACAGGAGCTCTTGGGAAATCTGATGGATTCGGGAGGGCATTTGCCCTTCAAGTCTCTGCTGTTTGCTGCAGGCTTAGCCCTGGTTAGCGTTTAATCTAATGCCAGCTGTCTACAGGCCAGAAAAAATGAAAATATTGCTGGTGAAAAATGAGCATTCCCTTATCAGAAAAATGCTTGGCTACATTTATTGGGCCTCAGAGGATCCTGCGCTCGCCCTCTGAGGAAGAGTAAACAGAGCCAATTACGCCAGAGTGACTTAACAAAGCCGTGTTTAAATATATCGCTCTCTCTCTCTCTCAGTCATTGGCTGGAGCACATGTTCAGATAGTTTCAGGACAGAGACGTGTGATTAGACTTCAGATCTGAGGGCGTACTCACACTATGCTATCCGAACCGTGCCCATGCCCGTTTCCCGGATCGTTTGAGAAGTGTGAGTGCTCTGAATCGGGCTCAGGCACAGTACACTTGGCCGGCCCTGGCCCGGTTGGAAGAGGTGTGCCAGAGCGCGGTTCACTTGGGCTTTGGCGCGGTGCGCTTGTGTGTGAGTGCAAAACGCGCCCGAGCCCAAAACTGAAAGCGAGATGTGACTTTTAAGCGACTGTTTGATATGGATTAATTAATCATTCGTACTGTTCAGTGAACACAAACTGTGGTAGATTATTAAAGACACAAACCCCTCACTGCACCACAGCTGCACCTTCAGCAAACCTCCTCATTCCTGCAGCACGAGGACTTTATGATTGTTTATGAGCGTCAAAAGTGGCTGATCTGTTCGGCGAAATGTTTGACTGCGTGTCACCGCATACCAAATGACTTAAACGACATAATTAAAGAAATCTCCACTGTGCTGAGCGAGAGCGCTTACTGAACAGCGCATCATCGATGACGGAAGCGCGCCCAGGCCCGAATGTAATGTGAGTGCGGGCCGTCAGGGGAGACGGGAGGGGGGACAAGCGTGCTTTGGCCCGGTTCAAGGCAACTGTACATAGTGTGAGTACGGCCTAAGACTGTACACCTGCTGTAGAGTGTAGAGCAGTACTCACCAACCTTTTCTAGCCCAAGATCCCTAACATCGGCCTTCCTGGGAGGCAAGAGCTACCCATGGAAAAACTGACAGGTTTTCATTTGCATTAACAGCTTGAAACCTTTAATGTAATATATATATATATATACAGTTGAAGTCAGAGTTATTAGCCCCCTGTTTATTTTTCCCCAATTTCTGTTTAACAGAGAGCAGATTTCTTCAACACATTTCTAATCATAATAGTTTTAATAACTCATCTCTAATAACTGATTTATTTTATCTTTGTCATGATGAAATCTATATATATATATGTTGACTTTGTAAAAAGCACTAGATTAACCTACTTTAAATCTGTTTTAATTGATCCAACCAAGAAAATCTGTGACCCCTGGATGACATTAGGATGGGTGAAAAATAAGTGTCTCATGAATATTTTTCTGATCACCTTTTTCAGAGAAGCAAACTGTATTTGTCATTAAAATGTCTCCGTAAATGTGTTTTTACTCTGTGAAAAATAATTTAAGAGTGTCATTGATATTTAATTACCTTCTAAATACTAATTCAGCCTGTACCACTCTAGTGTTTTTGCAGAGTGTTCATTTATTTATTTATATTTTATAATGATGCTTTTATAAACTTCATGACATATTTATATTAAGAGTATAGATTCTCTGCCTGAGCCCGAGCCCAGGCTTGACCCATCGGGCCGGGCCATGATCAAGTATCTGTGTGTTTTAATACTTAATTAGCCTAATTGGATGGAAAGCTGTGCCATAATTAAAAACATGATACAAATATTTTAGCAAAGTCAGCCTAAGCAACACTTGTGTGGGTCTACAACAGTGGTGCTCAAGCCTGTTCCTGGAGATCTCCCTTCCTGCAGAGTTCAGCTCCAACCCTGATCAAACACACCTGCACTAATTAATTAGGACCTGATAATGACAGACAGGTGTGTTTGATCTGGGTTGGAGCTGAAATCTGCAGGTAGATCTCTAGGAAGAGGGTTGGTCACTCCTGGTCTACAAAGTTGCACAATTCACAACGCATGTCATGCGCAGCAACACTCTAGCTCCTGCAAAAGAGTCTCCTCCATTGGCACACATTCACAAGTAGAGTTAAAGCAGCGCATATGTAGAGCAGAAACTGCGCATACAAATCAGTGGATCTCATCGATGCATTTATTGGGTAAAATTGCTACTTTTTACTGTAATTCAATGTGTTTTTGGTCATTTTTAATGCACCGTCACTGAACGTGAGCAACGGCAATAGACCCAGCGCTGAAATGATGAAGGTACTGCAGCTTCAGCTCTGCTCACACTCCACACTGACGTGCTGCTTCTGTGTTTGTGGTGTGAAAGCTCTAATAATGAGAACATGGACGCTGAAAAAAACACACTCTGCTCACGCTCTGCTCGCACGTACGGTGTGAGACTCGACTTCCACGATGAACAGACACATGAAGCAGGCTTGCCATGGCAGAAAGGATGATAGTCAGCCTTCAGTGTCCTCTTTTGTTATGATCCATTCTGAATAAAGGAACAGTGCAGTGTACATGCTTCATCCTCGCTGCATTATTCATGAAGATCAATCTAAACTCATGTCTGTAGTTCCAACAACTCAGAAATGTAGTTGAGAACGTCTTGGTATCGTCGAGTTGTCATGACAATGACAAAAACATGTTGTGATGTATTTGTTTATGTCAAGTCGTCATAAACCAGATCATCTTTGCAGTTAAAATGATAACTGAGCGAAGGACACTTAATGCCAGTCGTCATAAGCGTGCAGAAAATCTCATTCACAGTCATGATACGAGTCATGATTATAAAGGGTTAATGACAGTCTTATGAACACCTCTTCAAGTAAAGTGTTACCCAGTAATCTAAGGCACTTAACATACACAGATCTCAGGAGAAATGATAATCTATCTCACGTGAAGCGCTCTGGAGTGAGATCTGCTGACCAGGCGTTCTCTAAAGGTTACCGTGTGGAGAAATGAAACCCGACATTAGCGTAAAGTGTCACATTTTATCACCTCACATATGAATTTAGAGGCTAATTTCAGAAATGAAAATCTACTCTAACAGTGCTTTTAATTCACACAGGACGGTTAAATGCTAAGCGCTAACAAACGATACGCGGCACTTTCTACTAACTCGTCCAGGATCAGGTAGAAACATGGAGGTATTAAAAAGCAAATAACTCTCTCTCTCTCTCTGGTTTCTGCCATGTCTTTAAAAGCTCATCTTATCAGTCTCGTGATGAATAGTTTCTGGATATCGTCTTCAAGACAGCATCGATATTCCCCTCACAAAGACCCTCGTTGCTGTGTCTTGCCTGTAAAGTATGGGAAGGGTCAGACTCTAAAGGGAAGCAGATGCTTAGTAAATGATGGCTCTTTCTGCACCATTCGTTTTATTTCCTCTATCTGGGAGAGTCGCCAGAGGAGTGGTTGTGTGAACACAGGCCTGTGTTTCAGAGAGCGGAGGATCTGTAGTGTAAAGCATAAACACCACATACAGCATAAAGACCACCTGTACTGGGGAACCCACCGCTGCTGCACCCTTCACATTTAGCCTGGAGCAAAGAGATCCAGCTGAACGCATCTTGAAAGCGTGATTTGCATGTGAGGGCAGGTGGACACTCTAAGACTACCCAACAGTTCCATCATAGGAAGTGGTAGGTCCAGTGTTTCCTGAGAAATAAAAGGAGCCCAGCACTGCTTGTGATCAAGAGGGAAATGTATTGATGATACCTGTACATTTCACCTTAAAAGCCTCTCGCTGTATACGACACACACTGCGAACATGTTTTTCTTACTGAGAGAGCGTGTCTGAGCCTCGGACATTAGCAGGAAGGCTATTCCAGAGTTTAGCAGCCATAAATGAGAAGGCTCCACCTCCTTTAGTGGACTTTGCCATTCTGGGTAATACCAGAAGCCCTGAGTTTAGAGATCTTAAAGAGCGGGTTGGATTGTAGCGAGACAGGAGCTCAGTTAGATAAACAGGAGCTGGATTATTTAAAGATTTATAGGTAAGAAGCGATATTTTATAATCAATACAGAACTGAACAGCAGCCGGTGTCAGGAGGAGAACACTGGAGTGATATGATCATATCTTCTAGTGCAGTCAGCTTCACTGACTGAAGGTTATTAATAGAGGATGCTGGACAACAGAGCATTACAGTCATCTAATATAGAGGTCATAAAAGCATGAACTAGCTTTCTGCATCTGAGATGGATAGCATACTTCGTAACTTTGTGACATATGTTGAGAAAATTAAGAGAAAATCAAGTTGCTGTCTAATATAACACCCCAATCTATTCTAGGTGCTACCAGAAGCCCTGAGATCTTTGAGCGTTTGTACAGCGTATTGCAATAGTCTTTAATGGACGACAGAATCATTAAGTGGAAGTGAAATCTGTACTCCTATCCTCTCTCTCAGTCTTCATCCATGCTCTGGTCTGTCCTCCACACACAGCAGGTGCTGAGCTCCAGCGGGTCCCGATTCCTCCTCTATTTCTCTCTCTCTCTGCGGGATAAACCTGGCCAGGACTAATTGCTA
Source organism: Danio kyathit (assembly GCA_903798195.1). Taxonomy (NCBI): domain Eukaryota; kingdom Metazoa; phylum Chordata; class Actinopteri; order Cypriniformes; family Danionidae; genus Danio; species Danio kyathit. Next base: position 367,247 of record LR812534.1, on the reverse strand, counting down.
ATTGCTGTGGGTCCATCTCTGCAGCTCCTGCTGTTTCTCCGTCTCGTCAGATCAACTGTGTATGTGTGTGCCGTTTTGGTTGTTTATTTATTTATTTTGTATGAAGACATGGGTATGACCTAGTTGTATTCTATTATGGTGGTCTTTGAGGACATGCCTGATGTGCTTGTAATTCAAAACACTTTAAAAATCACACATCCCAGGGTCTTCTGACATTCAAATATACATTCAAATGATTTTCTTACTTGGAGATTTTTTCGTCCAAATACTTACACATTCTTAAAATCAAGAAACATTTTCCAGACGAGCAACATATGCTGTCTTGTTTTCAGAAATAAGAAATACGTGATTTTTACTTTAAAACAAGCAAAATATTCTGCCAATGAATAAAGGAAAGCAAAATGATATTGTTTTTACTTTTTAAATTTTAGTTTGCTTTCACAATTGGCAGAATATTTGGCAGAATATTTTCCTTGTTTTAAGGTAAAACTCACTGAATGATTTAAGTTGACTTTTTATTTCTAAAAACAAGACAAGCAATTGTTGCCAGTTTTCTTGTTGGGCCATAGCATAAGAGGTTTCTGCTGTATAAAATATATCATGTCTCTGGAGAGTCCCTGTATACCACCAATACCAGCATGGTGCTGTGAACGTGTGTGCATGTGCATTCGCCTTTGATGCAATCCAAGACCTGTGAAGAAATGATGCCAAGGTCTCCATAATCTTGGACCAGGCCGTATCCTGAGCAGATGCTGTGGTGGTCATGGAGGAGTGAAGAGTATGCTGGTTCCTGTAAGACCCCAGTGACAAACAAGTCTCCACATTGATCCCAGGGCCAGCCTGAACACCAGCCGGTGACCTACTCCTACCTGCAGTTTCTTCACGATGGACGTCCAGCGTTCTCCAGCCTTCGCTACCTAGACTGCAGCTCTGCACAGGAAGTTTGGCCAAATGGTCATGTCCAACTGAGTCCGGTTTTGTGAAGTTTTTTTCCCTCACCACCGGTGAGATCAGGACTTGTGGAGCTGCGCATGGATGGATTTGCTCTACTGTGTTTGAACTTTCAGCAGTGAAATTTAAACCACACTGAAATCTGGACTTTACTAGAATGTCTATGTTAAGCGAACTACATTGTAGACTTGAATCTTCATCCAGCTGCGCTCATAATGAGATGTGCAGCAATGCGATCCGCAACTCAAACTGTGGCCGACGAGTGCATATCAGACAACGCCAGCAGTGTGTGTGGAGTGAGTGTTCTGGAGAGGACGGAGAGCTGCCGCTGTTGAGAAATTAAGCTGTGGATTGGAGCAGGGCTATTTCTGAAAGGCCATGGAAAGTCCTGAATGTTTAGTCAAGCACCGTCATTTATATTCATGACATCTCGGTGTATTGTGCACTGCAGAAATGCTTTACTCTTGTTTCTAGTCCAAATATCTAAAAATACTTAAGTCAAGAAACATTTTCTAGACAAGCAAAACAATATAGTGTTGTTTTCAGAAACGAGTCAAAATGAAGAGAGCTTCTCCATAAAACAAGCAGAATAATCTGAGCATGGCGGAAGCAGAATAATATGGCTTTTGCTTTAGAATAAAAGTGAAAAACGAAGAGCCGTGTGGTCTGTCGGTCACTATTAGGTGTGTGTGTGTGTGTGTGTGTGTGTGTGTGTGTGTGTGTGTGTGTGTGTGTTTTCCCTCATCTCTCCTCTCCGACCCACAGAAATGAGAAGACGAGAGCCGGCGGCTGATCTGATAAGCGGATGGAGAAATAAGTGAGATTAACCACATCTCTCTGAGCTGATTCACTGTAACATTGCACCCCAGGATGAGTTTGTATTTACATGCATTACTTGTGTCTGGATCAGGGGCCGATTAAGAGAGAAAACCCTTTATTTGGACTTAAAGTGAACACAGATTTATGCAGAGAAACACAGTGTGTGAAATCAGGATGAAGAGAAACACAAACACAAGACCATCACTGAACACAGAGAGACGATGTATTAAACATTAAACATTTCCCATTTTGCTCCATATTGACATGATAGCATCACACAGTTGCTGCAGATTTGTCGGCTGCACATCCATGATGCCAATCTCCCGTTCCACCACATCCCAAAGCTGCTCTATTGGATTGAGCTCTGGTGACTGTGGAGGCCATTTGAGTACAGTGAACTCATCGTCATGTTCAAGAAACCAGTCTGAGATGATTGGCGCTTTATGACATGGTGCGTTATCCTGCTGGAAGTAGCCATCAGAAGATGGAGACACTGTGGTCATAAAGGGATGGACATGGTCAGCAACAATACTCAGGTAGGCTGTGGCGTTGACACCATGCTCAAGTGGTACTAATGGACCCAAAGTGTGAGTGTATATACATTTGAAGTCTGAATTATTAGCCCCCCTGTTTATTTTTCCCCCAATTTCTGTTTATCAGAGAGCAGATTATTTCAGCACATTTCTAATCATAATAGTTTTAATAACTCATCTCTAATAACTGATTTATTTTCTCTTTGCCATGATGACAGTAAATAATATTAGACTAGATATTCTTCAAGACACTTCTATACAGCTTAAAGTGACATTTAAAGGCTTAACTAGGTTAATTATGTTAACTAGGCAGGTTAGGGTAATTAGGCAAGTTATTGTATAATGATGGTTTGTTTTGTAGACTATCGAGAAAATATATATAGCTTAAAGGGGCTAATAATATTGACCTTAAAATGGTTTAAAAAAAATTCAAAACTGCTTTTATTCTAGGCGAAAAAAAACAAATAAGACTTTCTCCAGAAGAAAAAATATTATCAGGCATACTGTGAAAATTGCCTTGCTCTGTTAAACATCATTTAGGAAATATTTAAAAATAAAATAAAATCAAAGACAGTTTAATAATTCTGACTTCAACTGTATGTGCACAGAATAGCAAAATACTGCAATGTTAGTTTTTCCAATATGGTGCAGGCCTAATCTCCAGCGTGACCCTGTTCTCCAGATGTTTGATCTTCAGCCGGACCACACGGCACGAGCGAGGTCACAGTCTCCTTCCTCAGCCCATAATGTCAAAACGGCAATCATGTCAGACAAATTGCAGCAGATCAAGAACAAAAACTCGTTCTATTTTTGGCCCGACAAGGACAATGGAGGAAAGAGGAAACAATAAAGAAATCAAACACATCTGTGATGAACGGCACCACACACAAACAAGACAAAGCAGCAGCTCTCTCTTAAAGGAGACCGGTTATACCCCTTCTTACAAGATGTAAAATGAATCTCTGTGCTATCTTCAGCTCAAACTGAAACACACACTCGAGAGACAGCAGAGATGCCTTTCACTTACTGTAAAGAGGCGTAATAGGTGCCTTTAAGACTTACTCCAGAAGAAAAGTGTAATAGGTCTGTTAAACTTCACTTGGGAAATACTTAAGAAAATAAATTATTAGCCCACATGGGACATTTTAATTAGTGCTCAACTGTATACAGTGAACTCTACATCTATCAGTCATATGTACACACTCAGAAATAAAGGTACATGAGCCGTCACTGGGGTGGTACAAAAAGGTGCACATTTGTACTTAAAGGGTCCATATTGTACCTTAAAAGTATTAATTAGTACCTAAAAAATTAAGAGGAACACTTTTATACTTTAAGTACTAATATGCACCCTTGAGGTATTAACATGGACCTTTACGGTACAAATTTGTACGCTTTGAGAAGGAACCACCCCAGTGACCGCTCATGCACCTTTATTACTGAGAGTGTATATTCAGCCTGCCCCGTTACTGAATAAAGTGTACATTGAGGATGTGATCCATCACTTGTAGACTCCTCCAGCACAGGATTAACACAGAAGCTGATGAACAATGTCACCTACAGTACACATGGCGCTCTGCATTCCTCCAGCTGGATTACTGTGTCCTGTCTCAGACTCTCGCTCTCGCTGTTGTTCTCAGGTTGTCAGATTAGCTGAACGAGGCCGTGTGCTGTAGTGTTTAAGTGTGTATCTTCACTGTAAGGGGATCTACAGAGTGAATGGGTCTTCATCATCTGAGGCTGAATGCAGCTTACGGGGGAGGCCGGGTCTGATGCTGTTGTTCAGAGAGATTCTGGGGAACTGGTGTTAACATCTCATCACATAATGACTGCTCTTAGTGAAAAGACACTCGGGAGAAGAAGAGGACACTGCTGCAGTCAGAGTAACCACTGCTGATCTGTCACCAACAGCACACAGATGATGAATCCTAATAAAGTCCAACTGTTGGGTTCAGAAAGTCAAACCTTTTGATACTGTTTAACAGAATAATTCATCATAAACCCTGATGAAAAACTACATCATGATGCAGTCTAGAGAATTCCACCAATGAGAGAATCGAGGAGAGAAACTCAACACAAGCGATATATTCAGCTCTGCACACTTGCACACATTACTGGTTTGCTGTGCATGAAGCATGTTCTAGACAAACAACATTTTCACATCTTTAAACAAGACAAAATGTTGAGTATTTCTTTTTCAAAAGGAAAAATTACACTTTCTCTCACCCCATTTTTAAATATTTAGATTAAAACTCACTTAATTTTGACTCATTTCTGAAAACTAGACGATATGTTTTGCTGGTCTAGAAAGTGCTTCTCGATTTAAATGCTTCTTGATTAAAAAAACAAAACAAACAGCGCAGTATTAAAGTCCACACCTGGGCTCTCATTTATAAAACTTTGCATAGAAACTTCTTGACTTGAAAAGTCAATGTATGCCAGAATAAAATGTAAGTTATTTACCCAATTCCCAATTCTATTTTTGTAGCCCTTCCCCTTCCTCTTGGATCTTAAAATCAAGTGTGAAGGGGAAGGGCTACAACATGTACCCCTAAGCATTGGGCCAGCACTACCGCACCTGCACACGTCATCATATGTCATCACCATCTCCTTCTTCATATGAGATCAGACGATGGCGACTGCTGGAGTTACTCCAGTTGTGTTATTGTTTGGTATTTATCTTCAGGAAATCACTGAAGGCATATATTATGTTATCATAACCATCTAATGTGGCGATAAGATCATAACTGTACTGCGCATTTACACAGTGGCCATATTCATCATGAATTGTTGAATATGACATCCGTTTTTCCCGGGAGTCTCCCATATTTCAGACCCATCTCCCGCCACCCTCCCGTTTTTATTTCTCCTGGAAAACTCCTGTAATTTCTCCTGGACTCCTGGAGTGTAGACGTCTGTGAAGGTGGGAGTCCCTGAAAGAGCCATGCTGGTCCATGCCTCTTGGAGATGCGGAATTATTTGCTGATGAGAGAGGGTTGAGTGACAGCGATGGACTGGCTGGAGTCGTGATCTACAGGGCAAGGCATCATGCAGCTTTAGCATTTGGTTAGAGCCCAGAAAGACACTATGCAGAAACCCAGAGCGCGAGACTCACTCACTCATGATGATGAAGTACAGTGACCTGTCCAGACTAAGGAGTCCTCCATCAACTGATCCTCAGGTTCTGGAAGACCTTAGAGAGGTTAGTGATTTCATCAAGGACATGTTCCTGGATTAACATCTAGGCTGATCCTGGAACAACATTCCAATCAATCTGCTGATACTTCATATTTGGAGCAGGCTCCAAGTATTCTGTGAGGGAGAACGAGATCCATAAAGGGTGTTCAGATGAACCAAAGGGGAGCTGTAACACCACACTGTTCTTCAGCCGGGTTGCTTCCTCCAGAACTCCTCCATGGGCAGCTCTGCAGAACACTAGCAGTGACAGTCAAGTCAGATTACTAACCCAGCCTTATTACACTGCAAGTGAGATGTGTGTCCCATAGCGCTTTACCCAAGGTGGTACTTACTGAGCGTGGTACAGGTACAGGAGCTCATCTGTGTCAGCCCCCAGGGAAGCAGGTGGTGTCTTCGCTTCAGGGCCGGCTGAAGAACCAGTGCCCAGCTCATCATGAAATTGCCAGCTACAATAAGAAATGCACCTCATGAAGCAAGTAAAAACGAGAAATGTTGGGTCTGTTATAGACTAGACATCGTTCAATAGACTAGACAGTTCAGCTATCACTTACCAAGTCTGGAAGATCAAAGGTGTACACCTACAGGTGGAATATTCCAGCACACGTCCTTCCAGGAGGGTGCAGGGGAGATGGAGGCTTTCTAATCATTAAAGACTTTCCAGTTTCCATTTGTGTACATTAATGACAGTGAGTTGATCCAACTCTGCTTCTCCAAAGCTAATAAAAAACACCATTCACAAAAATAAAAACATCTCTACTGTATGCCACTAAACTTACAATGTTAAAGTAACTATCAAATATCCCAGTTTAACATTAACTCTAGAATTTACCCCAATAAAATGCAGGAAAATAAATGCTAAAACACAATGCGCATCTCAGCATTCAAATTCAATGAATTAGTTTAGCTTGTCTGGAGTTTTTCCAGCCGATGTGTTGTCCACATGTTCATTTAAGCTCACCCACGATACGCTTTGATAAGATTAACTCCAGCAGCTCGACGCCGGAAAACCATAAACCTCCATGGAAATGGGATGCTCACTTTGTAATGCAAAGCAAGCAGGCGGCGTTTCAGATGGCAGTAATGGAATTCACAGAGGCTTTTCATGGGCCGCAGATAGAAGCGCTGATTCCATTGTGATCCCGCAGACTTTATACATGTATATCAGGGTGTATATCACAGCTATCTGAGCCTCCACACCTTTCAAATCCAGCCAATATATTACAGAAGGCCTGCGTTTCTCATCTGTCTGCAGTTTTCTGTCACCTCCGTATTGAAAGAGAGCCAGACGGCGTTATACAGCAACAGCGGCTGATGGATGGACAGATTGCATTCCCATTCAATTTTATTTATTTCTCCTAGAATGGGAAGGGATTGTTGGGATTCCCTCTACTGAGACAGTGGCATCTTGAAAATCTATTAGGAGTCTCCTATTCATGCGGCCTCAGATCTTCAGCTCAATAAGTGTGCTTCTGAAATCAGCCAGGGATGAGTTTGTAAACAGTCTGGCTGATGGTTTATCAGGACTAAAGTGGAAGTTCCAGTCAGTATCTCAGGGAAATAAACCTCTAACTCCACTTCAGACGCACTTAAACAGGTCCTGTTTGAAGAGACGCCGCCGAGCTCATGTGAAGCCGCAAGAATGATTGCTCTGCCAAATTCTGTATTTTCCAGCCAAACATTGGCCTTAGCATCAGGTATTTTTCATTTTGCCGGAGCCCCGAGGTGAAGCGTGTTTATTACGCCCCGCACTGCTGAATGAATGACCTGATGAGACACAAAAATGCAAAGGAGCTGGGGAATATTCAGGCTGATTCATCACGCTGCTTCATATTTGCTCTAGAATAAGGCTGTTTGGTTGTTTTCCTCAGGGTTTTCCTCTAATAAGTGAACATGCGTCTCCATCAGCACAGCACTGTGTCATACCACAGTCAGTCTTAAACACGGAGATGTGTTCAGTGCACACTAGTCTTTGGAAATTTAGAGTCAAGCTAATTTATTAACACTCACAATTTTTAGTACTAAGAATGTAAGAGTCACATTACTTGGCAGTGGAATTGGTCAGAGCTGGCGTTACATACCATCAGTGTTCAACGCAGAGGGGAGGAGGAATCCAACTGTTGCATTTCAGAGGATGCTTGTGTGATGTGTTTATAGACAAATGTAGTGTGTAATTTGACGTACTATCATTTAAAATGATATGTTGAAGTCCAGCTTTCTCTATCCTTGTTCCCTGTAGTAACAAAGTAAATACAGCATATGCGGAGTGTAAATTAAAGTGATCCTTTGTTCCATGTAGTTACAGGGTAAAAGTGGTGTCATTCCCCGTAGTTAAAGGGTAAATGTGCCATGTTGATCCCCGTAGTTACAGGGTAAATGTGCCGTGTCGATCCCCGTAGTTACAGGGTAAATGTGCCGTGTCGATCCCCGTAGTTACAGGGTAAATGTGCCGTGTCGATCCCCGTAGTTACAGGGTAAATGTGCCGTGTCGATCTCCGTAGTTACAGGGTAAATGTGCAGTGTCGTTCTTTGTAGTTACAGGGTAAATGTGCCGTGTCGATCTCCGTAGTTACAGGGTAAATGTGCCGCGTCGATCCCCGTAGTTACAGGGTAAATGTGCTGTGTCGTTCCCCGTAGTGTGCAGTGTCGCTCCCCGTAGTTACAGGGTAAATGTGCTGTGTCGTTCCCCGTAGTTACAGGGTAAATGTGCCGTGTCAATCCCCGTAGTTACAGGGTAAATGTGCCGTGTCGTTCCCCGTAGTTACAGGGTAAATGTGCTGTGTCGATCCCCGTAGTTACAGGGTAAATGTGCCGTGTCGTTCCCCGTAGTTACAGGGTAAATGTGCTGTGTCGTTCCCCGTAGTTACAGGGTAAATGTGCCATGTCGTTCCCCGTAGATACAGGGTAAATATGCCGTGTCGTTCCCCATAGTTACAGGGTAAATGTGCCGTGTCGTTCCCCGTAGTTACAGGGTAAATGTGCCATGTCATTCCCTGTAGTTACAGGGTAAATGTGCCGTGTCGATCCCCGTAGTTACAGGGTAAATGTGCCGTGTCGTTCCCTGTAGTTACAGGGTAAATGTGCCGTGTCGTTCCCCGTAGATACAGGGTAAATATGCCGTGTCGTTCCCCATAGTTACAGGGTAAATGTGCTGTGTCGTTCCCCGTAGCTACAGGGTAAATGTGCTGTGTCGTTCCCCGTAGTTACAGGGTAAATGTGCTGTGTCGTTCCCCATAGTTACAGGGTAAATGTGCCGTGTCGTTCCCCGTAGTTACAGGGTAAATGTGCTGTGTCGTTCCCCGTAGTTACAGGGTAAATGTGCAGTGTCGTTCCTTGTAGTTACAGGGTAAATGTGCCGTGTCGTTCCCTGTAGTTACAGGGTAAATGCGCCGTGTCGTTCCCCGTAGTTACAGGGTAAATGTGCCATGTCATTCCCTGTAGTTACAGGGTAAATGTGCCGTGTCGATCCCCGTAGTTACAGGGTAAATGTGCCGTGTCGTTCCCTGTAGTTACAGGGTAAATGTGCCGTGTCGTTCCCTGTAGTTACAGGGTAAATATGCCGTGTCGTTCCCCATAGTTACAGGGTAAATGTGCTGTGTCGTTCCCCGTAGTTACAGGGTAAATGTGCTGTGTCGTTCCCCGTAGCTACAGGGTAAATGTGCTGTGTCGTTCCCCGTAGTGTGCAGTGTCGTTCCCCATAGTTACAGGGTAAATGTGCGGTGTCGTTCCCCATAGTTACAGGGTAAATGTGCGGTGTCGTTCCCCATAGTTACAGGGTAAATGTGCTGTGTCGTTCCCCGTAGCTACAGGGTAAATGTGCTGTGTCGTTCCCCGTAGTTACAGGGTAAATGTGCCATGTCGTTCCCCGTAGCTACAGGGTAAATGTGCTGTTAAAAAGTTATATTTTCACCATCAGAAGTGGACAGAGCAGAGATCAACATCCCATAATGCAGTTCACCACCGCTAATTAAAAACTGCCAGGAGTGAGATTTCATCAAATGAATTTGACATGCAAGACACATGGTGAGTTGGAGAGATGAGTTTATTTCCTCACCACACTGTGCTGCTTTCATCAATCTCGGACAGATTTTATTTAGGAGCCCACATGTCTACAAGAACATTACACAACACATTCATTAATCTGGCTATTGTTATTTATGTTTCATGTTTTCATTTATTTATTTTTTTACAGTTTTGCCTTTGGTCTAATTCCCTGTCCAGCATGTGAACTCCATATTTCACACTGACGACAGACTTGTTTTGCTGGAATCAAAGAGGATCTATAACTGCCTTTACAAGCACACACATCAGAGGAACAGAGTGTTTGTTATAAAGGGGATTGTAAATCATCCTGCCGCTGGGCAAGGTTATCTTACTTCAGGCCGCTGATCTGAGCACTGCGGACTGCTAGAAATCAGTGTGTGCAATTGAGCAGAGCCCAGAACCATTTCCAGAAAACCCCTCTGCTTTATCTGGGTGGCACCGCTCACACCCCGGAATGAGATTCAGCATCCACTGCTCGTAAATCAAACACTCAAACCTCAGCCTTTCTCTCCCAATGAAGACTTGCTCAAATTGATTAGATCTGATAAGACCTTTATTCTGCTCTCTCTTTGTGTGTGTGTGTGTGTGTGTGTGTGTGTGTGTGTGTGTGTGTGTGTGTGTGTGTGTGTGTGTGTGTGTGTGTGTTCGATTATGGATAGAACGCATCAGATGATGTGTACTGTTGGATTGAATATTTTCAAGTTCAAGCAATGACCAAAATAACAAGGAGTAGTGGGCAAAAGAAAAAAAAAAAAGAGGACTGGCCAAAATAACAAACAAGGACTAGTGGGCAAAACAACAAACAAGGAGTAGTGGGCAAAAAACAAAAAAAAAGAGGACTGGCCAAAAAAACAAACAAGGAGTAGTGGGCAAAATAACAAACAAAATAACAAACAAGCACTGACCAAAACAACAAACGAGGAGTAGTGGGCAAAATAACAAACAAGGAGTAGTGGGCAAAATAAACAAAATAACAAACAAGCACTGACCAATACAACAAACGATGAGTAGTGGGCAAAATAACAAACAAGCACTGACCAAAACAACAAACGAGGAGTAGAGGGCAAAATAACAAACAAGGAGTAGTGGGCAAAATAACAAACAAGGAGTAAGGGGCAAAATAACAAACAAGCACTGACCAAAAAAACAAACGATGAGTAGAGGGCAAAATAACAAACAATGAGTAGTGGGCAAAATAAACAAAATAACAAACAAGCACTGACCAAAACAACAAATGATGAGTAGAGGGCAAAATAACAAACAATGAGTAGTGGGCAAAATAAACAAAATAACAAACAAGCACTGACCAAAACAACAAACAATGAGTAGAGGGCAAAATAACAAACAAAATAACAAACAAGCACTGACCAAAACAACAAACGATGAGTAGTGGGCAAAATAACAAACAAGGAGTTGTGGGCAAAATAACAAACAATGAGTAGTGGGCAAAATAAACAAAATAACAAACAAGCACTGACCAAAACAACAAACGAGGAGTACTGGGCAAAATAAACAAAATAACAAACAAGCACTGACCAAAACAACAAACGAGGAGTAGTGGGCAAAACAACAAACAAGGAGTTGTGGGCAAAATAACAAACAAGGAGTTGTGGGCAAAATAACAAACAATGAGTAGTGGGCAAAATAAACAAAATAACAAACAAGCACTGACCAAAACAACAAACGAGGAGTAGTGGGCAAAATAACAAACAAGGAGTAGTGGGCAAAATAACAAACAAAATAACAAACAAGCACTGACCAAAACAACAAACGAGGAGTAGTGGGCAAAATAACAAACAAAATAACAAACAAGCACTGACCAAAACAACAAATGAGGAGTAGTGGGCAAAATAACAAACAAGCACTGACCAAAACAACAAATGAGGAGTAGTGGGCAAAATAACAAACAATGAGTAGTGGGCAAAATAAACAAAATAACAAACAAGCACGGACCAAAACAACAAACGATGAGTAGAGGGCAAAATAACAAACAATGAGTAGTGGGCAAAATAAACAAAATAACAAACAAGCACTGACCAAAACAACAAACGATGAGTAGTGGGCAAAATAACAAACAATGAGTAGTGGGCAAAATAAACAAAATAACAAACAAGCACTGACCAAAACAACAAATGAGGAGTAGTGGGCAAAATAACAAACAAGCACTGACCAAAACAACAAATGAGGAGTAGAGGGCAAAATAACAAACAATGAGTAGTGGGCAAAATAAACAAAATAACAAACAAGCACGGACCAAAACAACAAACGATGAGTAGAGGGCAAAATAACAAACAATGAGTAGTGGGCAAAATAAACAAAATAACAAACAAGCACTGACCAAAACAACAAATGAGGAGTAGTGGGCAAAATAACAAACAAGCACTGACCAAAACAACAAACGATGAGTAGAGGGCAAAAAAACAAACAATTTGTAGTGGGCAAAATAACAAACAATTTGTAGTGGGCAAAATAACAAACAAGGAGTAGTGGGCAAAATAACAAACAATGAGTAGTGGGCAAAATAACAAACAAGGAGTAGTGGGCAAAATACCAAACAAGTAATAGTGGGCAAAATAACAAACAAAATAACAAACAAGCACTGACCAAAACAACAAACGATGAGTTGTGGGCAAAATAACAAACAAAATAACAAACAAGCACTGACCAAAACAACAACTGAGGAGTAGTGGGCAAAATAACAAACAAAATAACAAACAAGCACGGACCAAAACAACAAACGATGAGTAGAGGGCAAAATAACAAACAATGAGTAGTGGGCAAAATAAACAAAATAACAAACAAGCACTGACCAAAACAACAAACGATGAGTAGTGGGCAAAATAACAAACAATGAGTAGTGGGCAAAATAAACAAAATAACAAACAAGCACTGACCAAAACAACAAATGAGGAGTAGTGGGCAAAATAACAAACAAGCACTGACCAAAACAACAAACGATGAGTAGAGGGCAAAAAAACAAACAATTTGTAGTGGGCAAAATAACAAACAATTTGTAGTGGGCAAAATAACAAACAAGGAGTAGTGGGCAAAATAACAAACAAGGAGTAGTGGGCAAAATAACAAACAATGAGTAGTGGGCAAAATAACAAACAAGGAGTAGTGGGCAAAATACCAAACAAGTAATAGTGGGCAAAATAACAAACAAAATAACAAACAAGCACTGACCAAAACAACAAACGATGAGTTGTGAGCAAAATAACAAACAAAATAACAAACAAGCACTGACCAAAACAACAACTGAGGAGTAGTGGGCAAAATAACAAACAATTTGTAGTGGGCAAAATAACAAACAAGGAGTAGTGGGCAAAATAACAAACAAGGAGTAGTGGGCAAAATAACAAACAAGGAGTAGTGGGCAAAATACCAAACAAGGAATAGTGGGCAAAATAACAAACAAAATAACAAACAAGCACTGACCAAAACAACAAACGATGAGTTGTGGGCAAAATAACAAACAAAATAACAAACAAGCACTGACCAAAACAACAAACAAGGAGTAGTGGGCAAAATAACAAACAAGGAGTAGTGGGCAAAATAAACAAAATAACAAACAAGCACTGACCAAAACAACAAATGATGAGTAGTGGGCAAAATAACAAACAAAATAACAAACAAGCACTGACCAAAACAACAAACGATGAGTAGTGGGCAAAATAACAAACAAGCACTGACCAAAACAACAAACGAGGAGTAGTGGGCAAAATAACAAACAAGCACTGACCAAAACAACAAACGATGAGTAGTGGGCAAAATAACAAACAAAAAACCAAACAAGCACTGACCAAAACAACAAACAATGAGTAGAGGGCAAAAAAACAAACAATTTGTAGGGAGCAAAATAAGAAACAAGCACTGACCAAAACAACAACTGAGGAGTAGTGGGCAAAATAACAAACAATTTGTTGTGGGCAAAATAACAAACAAGGAGTAGTGGGCAAAATAACAAACAATGAGTAGTGGGCAAAATACCAAACAAGGAATAGTGGGCAAAATAACAAACAAAATAACAAACAAGCACTGACCAAAACAACAAACGATGAGTTGTGGGCAAAATAACAAACAAGGAGTTGTGGGCAAAATAAACAAAATAACAAACAAGCACTGACCAAAACAACAAATGAGGAGTCGTGGGCAAAATAACAAACAAGCACTGACCAAAACAACAAACGATGAGTAGTGGGCAAAATAACAAACAATGAGTAGTGGGCAAAATAACAAACAAAATAACAAACAAGCACTGACCAAAACAACAAACGATGAGTAGTGGGCAAAATAACAAACAAGGAGTAGTGGGCAAAATAACAAACAAAATAACAAACAAGCACTGACCAAAACAACAAATGAGGAGTCGTGGGCAAAATAACAAACAAGCACTGACCAAAACAACAAACGATGAGTAGTGGGCAAAATAACAAACAAAATAACAAACAAGCACTGACCAAAACAACAAACGATGAGTAGTGGGCAAAATAACAAACAAAATAACAAACAAGCACTGACCAAAACAACAAACGATGAGTTGTGGGCAAAATAACAAACAAAATAACAAATAACAAACAAGCACTGACCAAAACAACAAACGAGGAGTAGTGGGCAAAATAACAAACAAAGAGTTGTGGGCAAATAAACAAAATAACAAATAACAAACAAGCACTGACCAAAACAACAAACGATGAGTAGTGGGCAAAATAACAAACAAAATAACAAACAAGCACTGACCAAAACAACAAACGATGAGTTGTGGGCAAAATAACAAACAAAATAACAAATAACAAACAAGCACTGACCAAAAAAAACAAACGATGAGTAGTGGGCAAAATAACAAACAAGGAGTTGTGGGCAAAATAACAAACAATGAGTAGTGGGCAAAATAAACAAAATAACAAACAAGCACTGACCAAAACAACAAACGAGGAGTAGTGGGCAAAATAAACAAAATAACAAACAAGCACTGACCAAAACAACAAACGAGGAGTAGTGGGCAAAATAAACAAAATAACAAACAAGCACTGACCAAAACAACAAACAATGTGTAGTGGGCAAAATAAACAAAATAACAAACAAGCACTGACCAAAACAACAAATGAGGAGTAGTGGGCAAAATAACAAACAAGCACTGACCAAAACAACAAACAATGAGTAGTGGGCAAAATAACAAACAATGAGTAGTGGGCAAATAAACAAAATAACAAATAACAAACAAAATAAACAAAATAACAAACAAGCACTGACCAAAACAACAAATGAGGAGTAGTGGGCAAAATAACAAACAAGCACTGACCAAAACAACAAACAATGAGTAGAGGGCAAAAAAAACAAACAATTTGTAGGGGGCAAAATAACAAACAAGGAGTAGTGGGCAAAATAACAAACAATGAGTAGTGGGCAAAATAACAAACAAGCACTGACCAAAACAACAAACGATGAGTAGAGGGCAAAATAACAAACAAAATAACAAACAAGCACTGACCAAAACAACAAACGATGAGTAGTGGGCAAAATAACAAACAAGGAGTTGTGGGCAAAATAACAAACAATGAGTAGTGGGCAAAATAAACAAAATAACAAACAAGCACTGACCAAAACAACAAACGAGGAGTAATGGGCAAAATAACAAACAAGGAGTTGTGGGCAAAATAACAAACAATGAGTAGTGGGCAAAATAAACAAAATAACAAACAAGCACTGACCAAAACAACAAACGAGGAGTAGTGGGCAAAATAACAAACAAAAAACCAAACAAGCACTGACCAAAACAACGAACGATAAGTAGTGGGCAAAATAACAAACAAGCACTGACCAAAACAACAAACGAGGATTAGTGGGCAAAATAACAAACAAGGAGTAGTGGGCAAAATAAACAAAATAACAAACAAGCACTGACCAAAACAACAAACGATGAGTAGTGGGCAAAAAAACAAACAAGGAGTAGTGGGCAAAATAAACAAAATAACAAACAAGCACTGACCAAAACAACAAACGATGAGTAGTGGGCAAAATAACAAACAAGCACTGACCAAAACAACAAATGAGGAGCAGTGGGCAAAATAACAAACAAGGAGTAGTGGGCAAAAAAACAAACAAGGAGTAGTGGGCAAATAAACAAAATAACAAACAAGCACTGACCAAAACAACAAACGATGAGTAGTGGGCAAAATAACAAACAACGCACTGACCAAAAAACAAACAAATGAGGAGCAGTGGGCAAAAATAACAAACAAGGAGTAGTGGGACAACATACAAACAAGATAGAGTAAGTAGTTGGGCAAAATAACAAACAAGGAGTAGTGGGCAAAATAACAAACAAAATAACAAACAAGCACTGACCAAAACAACAAACAAGGAGTTGTGGGCAAAATAAACAAAATAACAAACAAGCACTGACCAAAACAACAAACGATGAGTAGTGGGCAAAAAAACAAACAAGGAGTAGTGGGCAAAATAAACAAAATAACAAACAAGCACTGACCAAAACAACAAACGATGAGTAGAGGGCAAAATAACAAACAAAATAACAAACAAGCACTGACCAAAACAACAAACAAGGAGTAGTGGGCAAAATAACAAACAAGCACTGACCAAAACAACAAATGAGGAGCAGTGGGCAAAATAACAAACAAGGAGTAGTGGGCAAAATAAACAAACAAGGAGTAGTGGGCAAAATAACAAACAAAATAACAAACAAGCACTGACCAAAACAACAAACAAGGAGTTGTGGGCAAAATAACAAACAAAATAACAAAAAAAGCACTGACCAAAACAACAAATGAGGAGCAGTGGGCAAAATAACAAACAAGGAGTAGTGGGCAAAATAACAAACAAGGAGTAGTGAGCAAAATAACAAACAAGGAGTAGTGGGCAAAATAACAAACAAAATAACAAACAAGCACTGACCAAAACAACAAACAAGGAGTTGTGGGCAAAATAAACAAAATAACAAACAAGCACTGACCAAAACAACAAACGATGAGTAGTGGGCAAAAAAACAAACAAGGAGTAGTGGGCAAAATAAACAAAATAACAAACAAGCACTGACCAAAACAACAAACGATGAGTAGTGGGCAAAATAACAAACAAAATAACAAACAAGCACTGACCAAAACAACAAACAAGGAGTAGTGGGCAAAATAACAAACAGCACTGACCAAAACAACAAATGAGGAGCAGTGGGCAAAATAACAAACAAGGAGTAGTGGGCAAAATAACAAACAAAATAACAAACAAGCACTGACCAAAACAACAAACAAGGAGTAGTGGGCAAAATAACAAACAAGCACTGACCAAAACAACAAACGATGAGTAGAGGGCAAAATAACAAACAAAATAACAAACAAGCACTGACCAAAACAACAAACAAGGAGTAGTGGGCAAAATAACAAACAAGGAGTAGTGGGCAAAATAACAAACAAAATAACAAACAAGCACTGACCAAAACAACAAACAAGGAGTTGTGGGCAAAATAACAAACAATTACTCACCAGCAGGGTGGATTACTGTAACGGCCTCCTCACGGGCATTCCCAAAAAACACAGTCAGACAGTTGCAGCTCATCCAGAACGCTGCCGCCAGAATTCTGACCAGAAGCAGAAGATCAGAGCACATCACACCTGTCCTCAGGTATCTACACTGGCTCCACTTACATTCAGAATAGAGTTTACAGTATTATTACTGCTCTATAAATCACTAAATGGTCTAGGAGCTCAATACATTACAGATATGCTGACTGAACTCAAACCTAACAGATCACTCAGATCTTTAGGATCATATAAACCAGAAACTCCAAGAGTTCAGTCAGAGCAGGTGAATCGGCCTTCAGCTACTAACAGCGCCCCCTGCTGCTGGAATCAGCTTTCAGAAATGATCAGATGTGCTCCAACATTAGGCACATTCACTACTGAATGAGCACTGTGCTGCGGCCCACAGAGAGCACTGTTGTGTCTTTCTTTTCCTTTTCATTCTTTTATAACCTGTTTAACACATTTTAATCATTTCTATTCCTTGTTGTTTTTATTTTCTTATACTGGTCTCTTTTATTCTAGTTTATGTAAAGCACAACTCCCTGTTTGAAATTTCTGTCCAGAGAGGTCATGTTTTGATCCTCGGTTGGTCTCACTCAGTCATGTGATGTGATTTCTGGTCTGACGCATTCGTGTGTGTATGAATGGAAGTCTATGGGAAGAAAAGTCCAGTGTGACCGCAGCTTAACTCTCAGGGTAAGTCTTAAGTTCAAGCTGGATCAAAGTAATGTTAACATTCGCCTGCTGTAATTTGATTCCATTTAATTCACTTAAGCTCTTCTTAATGATTAACTTTTTATAGTCACTTAATAATATTAAATAAATAAAATTACAAAATATATACAGTATATATATATATATATATATATATATATATATATATATATATATATATATATATATATATATATATAAATATATTAAATTAAAATACAAAAATGTAATAAAGAAAATAATATTAAGAAAGCACTGACTGATATAAAGTAGGCTACATTTCTGAAAGAATGACTGTAAAGCATCAGACCCTGAGTGGAATAATAGGGAGATGATCAGGCCGAGCAGTAGCCTCACTTTAATTTAAAGATGTTTTCCCACAGGAAACACAAGTGTCAAAGGAAAAGCCGCCATTTGCAGTGTTTTCCAGAGTAAATTGCACGGCTCTTTGTAGCCATTATTTTAAACTTAATGGGCTTGCTTTAAGCACATTTTGAATGTTACAGTGAGCCTGCAATGCTCTAAAATTTTCCTGAAATAGTGCACTAGCACAGTTTAATGTATTGTGACCAATATCTAAATTTGACATTAATAGGCATAAACAATGGCCTAGATTTTAAAATCTACCATTTCCTGTCAGCCTTCTCTCTTGTTTTGTTGCAAGCCGTACTGTAGTTTTTGATTGTTTTAAATTATTATATGTTTAACCTGTCCTGGACCAGGCTAGCTTCATAAGCTGCCAGAGTAACTGAGTTTGAACTATTGTAAATTTGATTCATAAAACGGAGTCCGCCATTAATCAACCTGACTTACCAAAATATGCCTGGCATTTACTGTAAGCTTGGTTTATGGAACAGCCCCCTGGGCAAAATAAGGGGCAAACAAATACGTTCTGGGCAAAACAACAAACCAAAAAATTGGAGTAGTGGCTAAACAATTGAGTACTGGGAAAAAAATCAAAAGGAGTAGAGGGCAAAATAAAAAAAAAATAACCAAAATAAATGAACACTAAGCAAAATAACAAATGAGTACAGGGCAAAATAACAGAAAATGAAGAGTGGGCAAAGTAACCGGAGATGAGGAGTATTGGGCAAAATACCAAACAACCAAAAATCAGTAGAGGCCAAAATAGAGGTAAAGTTAGTTTTATATTGGGATATTCAGACATTCTTTTTAATAATATAATTTCAGAAAAGTATTATTTGCTAATTCTAAATAGGGAAATCATATAAGCAGCCAATGACTATGAAAGTACAGCATTGTTCACAGTCCATTAGATAGTGCTAAAGTTGTTTTAAAGTCATACTTGCATGCTAATTTCGATCGAATACTCAAAGTAACATAATAATAGAGGTAAAGTTGGTTTTATATTCGGATATTCAGACATTCTCCTTAATAATATAATTTCAGAAAAGTATTCTTTGCTAATTCTAAATAGGGAAATCATATTAGCAACAAATGACTATCAAAGTACAGCATTGTTCACAGTCAATTAAACAGTGTTTATGTTGTTTTGAAGTCATACTTGCATGCTAATTTCGATCGAATATTCAAAGTAACATGATAAACAATATAGAGACTTCTAAATGAACGAATGTGCCAATATAAAACCAACTTTACCTCTATGTGGCCAAAATGAAGCACTGGGCAAAATAATAAATTACTAAGAAGAAGTAAAGGGCTAAATAGCAACAAAAAAAAACAAAAAAAAAACAAAGCAGAAGATGGCCAAAAGAGTAATGGGAAAAATAACAACAAGCTAAAAAGGAAATTCAGAATAACAAAAGCAATATGACCAAAACACATGGTCAAAAAATAAAAATAAACATACACAAAAAAAATAAAATAAGCTAAATAAGCAATGAATAAGTGAGTATAACAAATAAACAACCAATAAAGGAGTGGGCAAAATAAAACGAAGAGAGTTCTGAGTAAAATAAATACATACAAATGAAGAAGTTGCAAAGCATCAACTAAATAAAAAAATAAAATAAAACAGCGACAAAACAACAAAACCAACATTGTGTGGGGTTTTTTTTTTTCCACTACTAACAAACGTATTGGTCAAAATGACAAACAAACAGGAGTAGAAGTGGGAAAAAAGGAGAACTGGGCAAAATAACAAACAAACCAAACAGATTTACATTTAACAACCAACCTGACAGATCCCTTCAGAAGGAAAGCAGTAAACCTTCATTAAAAACCACAGCTCTCCATCACTTACTCTACATACACAAGAGTCTGGAGACCTCTTCAACACCACAGAGAGGCGAACACTCATCAAGCCCACCAAACTAAACCACATCCCCACATAATCAACACTGAGGTAAGCTGCTTCTGTATTGGCACATTCACTCAACAGTGAGCCCAGATTGTAGACCGCTACTGGTCTGAAACTGCATGTAGGTATATGAGCTCAGAGCAACATTAGCACTGTGTGATTTCAGCTGTGAGCAGTGTTGTGCTTTAATAGTCATCGGCTGCTAATGTGATTTCACCATTTAGAGCTTGCCAACAATAGAAAATGTGAGAATATAAAACCAATTGACCCCAATATAGCTCAAACTGCTTCAAACAACACGTATATTTGCAAACATTAAAACAACAGTAATATCACAACAATATCCACACAAAAACATCCAATAATCTCACCAAACACACTGAGCAGCATCTTTGCTTACCTTGGAGGTGCTAGCCAAACTGCTAACAGGTGCTGCGAGGACCTCGGGTCTCCCTCAGGTGTGCCTGTTCGTGTGTGATGATCATCTGTAGAGATCAATGTAGAAAATAACCGTGTGACAGAAGAGCTGCGGCATGAGTTACACATTTAACATCAGCCATGCTCACAGCTGACTCCAGAAGACTTGTGTTTTAGTAGTTTGAGTTCATTTGTTGTATGCAAAAGTGTGTCTTGTTTCTAGTCCAGATATCTACAAACGCTAAAATCCAGAAGCATTTTCTAGACAAGCACAATTCTGAGAAATAATGAGTCAAAATGAAGAGAGTTTCTCCTTAAAACAAGCAGAATAATCTGACACTGGGGGAAGCAGAATAAACTTACTTTGACAACATTATTCTGCTTGTTTTAAGGAGAAACTCTCTTCATTTTGACTCATTATTTCTCAAAACAAGACTATATTTTGTCGTTGTGTAGAAAATGCTTCTGGATTTAAGAGTTTATAGATATCTGCACTAGAAACAAGACAGAAACTCTGAGTAATGAACAATCACAAAAGACTCAAATCACATATGAAGGTCAGAAAAACATGACAGAACTCTATTCCAGGTCATAAAGTGACGTGTATTTTCAGCAGGAGTCATGTTATTTCCAAAAACAGTGTGAATGATGCTGTTAAGCTGATTTATATTCAGCGTCCTGCACTTTATCATGTATTTCTAGAGTTTTCCTCACGTTTTCTCCATCTCTCTTCATTCATTAATGCCTGATATGGTGGCATTTGTCAGAAAAATGGTGTTTCTCCAATCAAACGTCCCTCCAGCAGTCATCCGCAGGGTTTAATGGTGTTGCTGTGAGGTTTTACTCCAGTGTCATGGACAGGGCCGACCACATCTATCACAGCGTTTCTCCCATCATCATTTATTTTCAGACAGAAAGTGGTAGAGTTTAGCTTCAGGAAAGCAGATTTTCATTGAAAAGTACAGAGATAAAATAGACCTGCTGCTTTAAATGTGGACATGCATGCCTAAATGCATTGAGCTGCTGCCATGTCATTGGCTGATTTGCAATAATGAGTTGGACAGGTGTACCTAATAAAGTGGCCGGTGAGTGTATAGTCACACGTTGATGCTGAGGTCACACTAGAGTTTGTGTGAGTGAAATTCTGTTGTACGATGCTGTGAAAAAGGGCGGGATTAAACAAGATGACTAGACATTTAATAAAGCCAGCGATTGCTCCATGTGTTAAATTTCTGTCCATACAGCAGAGGTCATGTTTTGATCTTCGATTGGTCTCACGCAGTATAGAGGTAAAGTTGGTTTTATATTCACACATTCGTTCATTTACTACTTTGATAGTCATTGGTTGCTAATATGATTTCCATATTTAGAATTAGCAAAGAATACTTTTCTGAAATTATATTATTAATGAGAATGTCTGAATATCCAGCCTGATCTCACGAGGAAACGTAAGTATTTTACATTTTGTCAGTTTAGTGGCTAATTCGTACGAATTCGTATGAGTTCAGTCGTACGAAAATGTACGATTTTAAAAAGGAGGCGTGGCACCTAACCCCACCCCTAACCCCAACCGTCATTGGGTGATGGGCAAATCGTACTAATTTGTACGAATTAGATCGTACGAATTCATACGAATTAGCCACTAATCAAAAAGTTACGAATTGCCGTGAGATAGCGTTGGAATATCCGAATATAAAACCAACTTTACCTCGATTCACGCAGTCATGTGATGCGATTTCGCAGGTCACAGTACACTAAGCTAGAACTTTCCAACACAACAAACTTGTCGCACGAGCTTGCGTTTCCGGTCTGACGCATTCACGTGAGTATGGATGGAAGTCTATGGGGAGAAAAGTGCAGTGTGAGCGCAGCTTCATTCATTTTAATGGTCTCTATATTGTTTGCCATGCTAATTTGAATATCGTGTCTGAAACTGCATGTAAGAATGACTTCAGAGCAACATTTGCACTATTTATTTGACAGAACAATGTTTACTTTAATAGTCATCAGCTGCTAATATGATATCACTAATAGGAATTAGCAAATAATACTTTTCATAAATTATATGATGGGCAACCCAGTGGCGCAGTAGGTAGTGCTGTTGCCTCACAGCAAGAACGTCGCTGGGTCGCAGGTTCGAACCTCGGCTGGGCTGGGTCAGTTGGTGTTTCTGTGTGGAGTTTGCATGTTCTCCCTGCGTTGGCTTGTGTTTCCTCCGGGTGCTCCGGTTTCCCCCACAGTCCAAAGACATGCAGTACAGGTGAATTGGGTAAGCTAAATTGTCCATAGTGTATGAGTGTGTGGATGTTCCCAGAGATGGGTTGCGGCTGGAAGGGCATCCGCTGCGTAAAATCGTGCTGGATAAGTTGGCGGTTCATTCCGCTGTGGCGACCCCGCAAGGGACAAAGCCGACAAGAAAATGAATGAATGAATTATATGATTAAGCAATGAATTAATTAATAGCAAGGAATAGTTGCATAATTTACCAATGCTTTTACCTGGAGTCTGTTCTTCGTACCTCACTGAAATTATCTAAGATGATTTGGCAGATCCTGGATCTGTTAATCTTGATAATTTGGTTCTTCAAACAAGTTGGTGAATCAGATTAAAATGTCTGGACGAACTGATCTGAGATCGCTGCATGTGTTGTGAAGGATCTTTCCATCCCCGAATCATGATCAGCAATGCAACGATTGGCTGACGGCACAGCAGCGTGATGACATCATCTGATTAATATTCAATTCTCCATCTGAGCAAAATTATAGAAAATTTATAGTAAACGGTTTGTTAAATATGATACGCAATAACTGTCCACCTTTGTGGTGAGCTGCAGGCGCTACACTTTCATCTGTCAAGAGTATTCAGCAGTTTATTTAGTTGTACAGTTAGAGCGGATTTTCTTTATTATAGTTACTATAGTAATATTATAGTATTTTGCTTCACAAAGGCAGCACCGTGGCGCAGTGGGCAGTGTTCTCGCCTCACAGCAAGAAGGTTGCTGGTTTGAGCCTCAGCTAGATCAGTTGGTGTTTCTGTGTGGAGTTTGCATGTTCTCCCCGTGTTGGTGTGGGTTTCCTCCGGGTGCTCCGGTTTCAGTCCAAACACATGCGCTATAGGGGAATTGGGTAGGCTAAATGTGTATGTGTGTGAATAAGAATGTATAGGCGTTTCCCAGTGATGGGTTGCAGCTGTAAGAGCATCCGCTGTGTAAAACATATGCTGGAATAGTTGGTGGTTCATTCCGCTGTGGCCACCCCTGATTAATAAAGGGACTAAGCTGAAAAGAAAATGAATGAATGAAAGCATTTTGATATTGGTAAAGGTGTCTGCAACTTTTGTGAAGCGTCATATCACCGGCACGCTGCACAGAAGATGTAAACATTCATTGCATAAATATTTAATAATGTAAATGATTTATTTATGCATTTTAGATGTAAGCAACATGTATAACGACATTTCTTGTAAATGTTTTTAATTGCATATTTTAGCCAGTTCTCTGCCATTAATGCACTGTTTTAATGCACTATATAATGTGTCGTAAATCTCATCAGGTGCTGGTTTCCAGCACACACAATTGTCCTTTATTAAAACCAGAACATTTCAAAAGTTTGTAATATCCCCCATTAGAGCAAACGCCAAGAAATAACATTAGCAAAGTAATTAACTTTAGATTAAACACACCTCTCGCATGCTTCCCAGAGCCAAACGGCTGGATTAGAAGAGGAATAGATACCCAATTTGTTAAAAATTGCCACATTGTTAATGGTTCTGAGACGCATTAACATAATTTAATATCCAGATGCCATTAGTGGGCATTATTTTTATCCAGTGCCTTCCAGCTCTTGGGCTTTGGCCAAAGATGAGGTAATAAATCTGCGGCGGAAAATGACAATTTACCGGCCCTCAAACAATGAGCATCCTTCATTATCCTAAATCACATGCAATGGCTGGAAATTTAGCCGTTCAATAGGGGAAAACAGATTTTCTTCAATTAACAAAGACAAACAAATGCAGAGCGTCACCTGAGATGTATTAGCAGATAAGAAATGACTGCTGCGTTTAGACATTTTCAGCTCTTTAGAGCTGAGGAAGGATGAATAGTATGAAGGTATGAAGAATAATTCAACCCAAAATGACAATTTACTCCACATTCACTCACTCACCACATGTGCTTTCCAACATTCATGAGTTCTGTTTTCTGTTCAACACTAAAGAAGATATACTGAGGAATGCTGAAAACCTGTAGCTATTGAAGCATTTACAGGTCTCTTTAAAATATCTTCTGTTGTGTTTAACAGAGAATAGAAATGTTAACAGGTTTGGAGAGTAAAGGACAGGAGTTTCACTGATGCATGAGCTATTGATTTATATAAGAATTCATGCTTTTGTTGGAAAATAAACTGCAAAAATAATGCTGTTCTTAGAGTGTTTTGTCTTGTTTATAGTCCAAATTTCACAATCTTAAATCAAAATGCACAAAATATAGTCTTGTTTTCAGAAATAACCAGTCAAAATGAAGAGTGTTTTTCCTCTTTCCTCGTTCCTTTAAGCAATACAATATATGTTGTGCTAGAAAATGCTTTTAAATTAAAATGTTAGAATTTTTAGGCATTTGGACTAGAAACAAGACCAATGGCTCTATCATACACCCGGCGCAATAAAGAGCAAGACGTGTTTGCCGTGATGTGTTGCTATTTTCAGACCAGCGCAACAGTAATTTTCCCGTTTTGCTTCACGTTGTTTAAATAGTAAATGCATCTGCATCACTCTGTGGCCTCATGTGTGTGTGCTGGTGTATAGAGGAGGTGTGTTAAGGAGTATTGTTGGAGCGTTGCTATTCTGAGGAGCTGAAATAGACCAACAGCACCATTGACCAACTAAAAGCTGCTCTAAAGTCCAGCAGAGCATGTTAGTTATGCACCTATACAGGTCTAAACACTCACACACTGCTGAACACACACAGGATGATCAGCAACACACACATATCTGTACAGATGAACACAATTAAAATGATCCAGAAATGCTGATTTTCTACATCAATATAAACACCACTGCCTCCATGCCTTCTTCTCCTCGGGGGGCTTTTTCAGTTCATTCATGACCATCTGCATCTGTATAATGTTGTTATTATTAGCAGGATTATTGATTATCTGCAGATTTATATCTGTTTTAATAAACACAAGTGTAGATTTGTCCAGCTGTGGGGTTTTGGAGACGTCTGCATCACCATCCCTAAGTGGATTAAGACACGCCCTTAATGCTTTTGCGCCATGAGCTTTAGACTTTGCGCCTAGATCATTAAAATAGAGCCCTCAGACTCTGAGTAAGAAAACATAATTGCAGCATAAATAAAATGACAGAGTTTTCATTTGTTCAACTGCCCCTTAAAATGACGAATGCATGCTCTGTTGGGGAATAAATGTATTTGCATTGGAGGTAAACCAGACAAACCGTCCGTTCTCTCTCCATCACCAAGCAGACTTTATTCTCAGTGTATTTCTCCTCTTCTTTAAGCGTGTCTCTCAGACAGCAGGATTGCTGATAGTGTCCTGAATATGTTTGAGCACAGCTTCTGAAGGAGTCTGAGCTTTCAGCGGAGCGTCTGCAGATCCACAGGAGCTCCAGCAGATTGGCAGGTTATTGTGTGTAAGTCAAGGCTGCGCCACACGCTTCACACAATACCCATTCACGCTGCAGATCCGCCATTGAGACGCAGACACACGCATTTGGACCGGCTTTTTCTTCCCTGCCGGTTTTGTCCGCCGCTGATTGGATTTATGAAATAGCGCAGCACATCAAAGCGCACAAATATTTTAGCTTCCAGTTACAAAAGACCTGCGCTCGCGAACATAAAGGCAGCGAATCAGACGTGGCGCCCGCATCTGTTGTTTCCCATACGCTCCTACATTTGAGCAGATCATTTTATGCACTCAAGGTTTGCTTTTTACCACTTGATGCATTCACCGAGAGCTGAACCGCTGACCTTGGAGCCTCTGCTTCGCTCTATTGTTGGAACAAATCCATGCTCCAGGTGCTTTCAAAAGCCTGTTCATTTAAGAGATTTGGAAATGTGGCTTCGCATCAAACCCCTTCAGACTGCAGCGATTCTCTAATAAATGCACAACACAGACGCACACATAGATAATAAAAGCAGCTAATCAGTCAGTTCTGATAGCAGAACATGTGGACTCTAAAGGAGGAAATACTCGATGGATGTTTTTATTCATAATGTTAAGGTCTCTTTAAACTCATGTTTTTTATGTGGCAGAGTTCACTAAAATGTTAAATAAGATTTTCGATGGCGCTTTACAACAAGCTTACATTAGTTTAGGTTATCTCTGTTGGTTAACAACATGAACTGACAAACAAAAACACTTTAATTAAATCAAGAAGCATTTTCTAAAAAAGCTAAAATATAGTGCTGTTTTCAGAAATAACGAGTCAAAATGAAGAGAATTTTACTTCATTGATTATTTGATGTCATTGAATTATAACAAAATAAGCAGGTGAACTTTATTTATGACCCCACATCAATTATTTCTTTGCAGTTTTTGCTGTGAAATAACTCTCATTATTCAGCCGAGTGATATGGAGCTGTAACACACTCTAAACCTGCCGGAACTACTTTATCTGACAATAAGCAAACACCTTAGAGTGACCATCAGCCAATCAGAATCCAGCATTCAGCAGACTTGTGTGTATATATTCATGCATTCATTTTCTTTTCAGCTTAGTCCCTTTATGAATCAGGGGTCACCACAGTGGAATGAACCGACAACTTATCCAGCACATGTTTTACACAGCGGATGCCCTTCCAGCTGCGACCCATCACTGGGAAACGCCCATACACACTCATTCACACACTATTAAACATTTACATTTTTGACATCCCCTCCCCCACACACCCTCTCCAGACCCTCCTGTAGCTTCTTTATATAATTAATATATTAATTAAAGTAATATTTTAGTCAGCAAACATATGAGAAACTGAAAGACAATACAAATAAATTCAAGCAAAATATTGCAAAAAACAGTACAACCTACACAATTTCAACTCAATTCTTCCGTTTTTTGCTTCTCTTGATTTTCCTCTTGTTTAAATTTGTATTTATTATTTTCTATAACGTAAACATTAGGCTGTACTCGTTTTTGAAGCGTTATCGTGAGTCATTTTGTCAGATAAATGTTTACAGGTTTAATTAATCTCCATAAGCACTGTGTGTGATGTGTGCAGCACTGTGAGAGTGTGTATGAACTGACGCTCATATCTGCAGGACGTGTTGTCTCCTGTAGGAGGCGCTCCTGTGCTGTTAAACAGGACACACAAATCCTCAAATCAGCAGGATTTTCTGCTGAGCACTGAATCTGATGCAGAGCAGACCAGTGTTTCTGAAAGTAATGGACTGATGCTGGTCTAATACAGCCTGATATCAGCTCACACATCATCCAGAACACACACACACACACACACATGCCTGCGTGCGCTTATCACTGCTGCAATGCTGTATCTGCAGCTGTTTATGCACTCGGAAATTGCATTATTCAGAGATAGTCATTTATATATGGAATATACAGAAATGCTGATTTCTTTTCTATTTCCCCATGGAGTCAAGTTTGCAATCTTGTCTGATTTTTTCCACCTTAAGGATCACACACACACACACACACACACACACACACACACACACACACACACAAACGCACACACACTGTTGCATGCTCTCAAAAAAAGCAACATTACTGCAAAAAATGCTGTTCTTACTGAGAGTTTGTGTCTTGTTTCTAGTCCAAATATCTAAAGATTCTTAAATCAAGAAGCATTTCCAGACCAGCAAAAAATCTGGACCATTTTCACATTTCTGGGTTTCTCAGTAGCGGAAGGCGTCATGGTGGGGTAAACTTGAAGCAAATATAGTATATATATATATATATATATATATATATATATATATATATATATATATATATATATATATATATATATATATTTATTTATTTATTTTTATTTATTTAATTTTTACAATGATATTTGCTGAAATAATAATAATAAAAAACCTCCACGATGGTTTTATCAAGACTTTCAGAAAAAGGGGAAAGATAGTGTGAGACTGATAATGGCAGCCAGACGGGTTACAGCTGGAAGGGCATCCACTGCGTAAAACATATGCTGGATAACAGTGGTG
The DNA here is from genome assembly GCA_903798195.1 of Danio kyathit. NCBI lineage: Eukaryota > Metazoa > Chordata > Actinopteri > Cypriniformes > Danionidae > Danio > Danio kyathit. The sequence continues at coordinate 338,572 of LR812534.1, read as the reverse complement.
TAGTCCTAAAAAAAAAAGTGGTGTACTATTACCCACCCAACCCAAATATTAAAAGTAGGCAAAGAAACGATGAAACTATATATATATACACACACACACACACACACGAGTTGAAAACGGAGGAGCGGAAGTCTGCCACCGTTTTCAGTGATCATTTATAGTGTACAGTTCATGAGGAAATCGCAAAACATTTTGAGGGGCTGAATAGAAATATAGGGGCTAAAGCGATGCCCATGCTTTTTAAAAATAATTTGACCTCAGTGTTTCAGCGAGACATCATTCAGTTGACTTGTCGTCGTCATCGAAAAACTCCCGAAATTTTCTCACAGCTGCTGCGGTCGTCAGGGGGCGGGGAATGCCGCAAATTAAACAAAAATCCACTGATTGCAACAAATAAGATGCAAGTAAAAAAAAAAACTTTTGGTATACAGTTAAAGGGGACGCGAATACACGTAAATTAGGGAAGTCTAATCAGAAAAACAAGTGAGTATACTGAGGGTATACGCAATTATTGATCCTCAGAAGTCGTAATACCCAAACAGCTCATGGAAAAAAGTAGGCATACTGAGTATACGTGCGTATAGCCCCGACTACACCACTGCTGGATAAGTTGGTGGTTCATTCCGCTGTGGTGACCCCTGATTAATAAAGGAGCTAAGCTGAAAAGAAAATGAATGAATGATGATATAATACATTCATAAATGCATATAAATGTTCATGTTTTTTTTTATCTAAATATTAAAAACTTTTAGGGATTAAAGGTTATGATGATCGTTAAACACGTCATAACAGTCTTATAAAAAGGGTCTGTTATCATGTTTTCAGAAATAATGAGTTTTTCTTTAAAACAAGCAAAATAATCTGACTATGGGGGAAAAACATAATCTTGTTTTCGCTTTGAGATTATTCGTCTCAGAGGGTGATCTCTGCATTATCTGAATTGGAAAGAGTGAGACACAATAGTCCTGGCTTTGTATGGACGTAATCTTTAACTGATTCATTCATTTTCCTTCAGCTTAGTCCCTTTATTTATCAGGGGTCACCACAGCGGAGTGAACCGCCAACTATTCCAGCATATGTTTTACACAGCGCATGCCATTCCAGCTGCAACCCAGTTATGGGAAACACCCATACACACTCACACACTCATACATTACGGACAATTTAGTTGATCGGTTCCCCTATAGCGCATGTGTTTGGATTGAAACCGGAGCACCCGGAGGAAACCCACGCCAACACGGGGAGAACATGCAAACTCCACACAGAAACACCAACTGACCCAGCCGAGACTCAAACCAGAGACCTTCTTGCTGTGAGGTCACAGTGATAACCACTGCGCCACCGTGTCGCCTGTAATATTTGATTCCTAAATTATAAATGATAGATATCAATGTCTTGAATAACATGCATGATGGGGAAGTTTGACTGTGTCTGACTGTGGAATGAAGAGTGTAAACACACATATTAAAGGCGTTATGGCTGTCAGCCTCTCCTTCACTGTCTAACTGCAGAAACACAGTCACTCTCCTCATTCAGCGCTGTATTACACAGGAACAGTCTGAGCTCCTTCAACTCAGCAGAACACAGGAGGATTTCCCAGAGATTTCAGACGATTGTTTTCCTGCAGAATGGGGTGATTAATCTGTTGTGTTGAACTCTGGATCTGGAATAGACAGCCGGCTGAACTTTAATGAAGCGTCTGTGGGAAACTGAAGGATGAGTGTTTGATCGGGAGCCACAGGATCGATACACCGAGCAGAATCTCATCTGAACGCTTTCACACAGACCAGAGTTTCAGAGGAATCTCTCGCATCATTCATCTCCATCCGTCTGTCACACACACACACACACACACACACACACACACGCTGTTATCAGCTCAGTGTACTCCTGAATGAGGGACCAGTTTTCCGTGTACTTGGGTAAGTAGCTATTATGCAATGCAAAGAGAGATGCAGACAGACGGGCAGTGACTGACCGCAGCGAGTCTGAGCTCTCCTCAAGGCCGCAGAAGTGAAGCTGTTTAAAGCAGAGATTGATGTCGGTGTGTGTGATGTCCTGTGGGAAACACTCCATTAGCCGCCCTGCGAACACACCGGCTGGCGAATCCCTCAAACACAGCTCCTGCTTATTACCTGCACTGATAACAAAGAGCCGTCCGTTTGCTTTGCTCAGATCCCATATAACTGAGACGGGCAGCTACTGCGCAGACACTCACTCCTGTCTGTAACCCCACAGAAGAGCTGACTCTGGTGTCTGCGGAGGGAACGAGTCCTAATATAGCTCTACTGAAGAGTCTGAACGTTGAGCGATCTGTCACACTCGCTGAGAGATCACCCTTTAACAAGATCCAGAGCCAGACCTTCCTAAGACCTCGCGGCCCCCGCTGACCACAGACACTGACCACACTGGAGCTGCAGGAAGATGAATGCAGCCAAAGGCCTTCAGTTCACTGTAGAGACTCAATAATGACAGCGGTATTTGACAACCCAGCCTCAGTGGAAATACACACATTGGGCTACAGGTTTGTAGAACAGAAAATATGCTATTCTGAGTACGTTTGCTTCCCTAAACCCAGCCAAAAGTCTTTTCAGAAGAAAATATGTGACAGAAAATTGCCATTTGATTTCTGTTTATCATTGTATGTGAGCAACAAAATGTATCACTGATAGGCAACCAGACTAAGAACTAGTGGTGTAGTCCTTGCTATACGCACGTATACTCAGTATGCTTACTTTTTTCCATGAGCCGTTTGGGTATTACCACTTCTGAGGATCAATAATTGCATATACCTTCGGTATACTCGTTTTTCTGATCAAACTTCCCTAATTTATGTGTATTTGCGTCCCCTTTAACTGTATACCAAGGGTTTTTAAACTTGCATCTTAATTTGTTGCAACTGGTGCATTTTAGTTTAACTTGCGCTATTCCTGCCCCTGATGACCGCAGCAGCTGTGAGAAAATTTTGTGAGAGTTTTTCGAAGACCACGACAGGTCAACTGAATGATGTCTCGCTGAAACTTTCAGGTAAATTTATGAAACAGCATGGGCGTCGCTTTAGCCCTCCTATATTTCTATTCAGCACCCTTAAAGGTTTTGCGATTAGCTCATGAACCGTACACCACTAAATGATCTCCTCAGTCCCCTTTAATTTTGATATGAAAACAGTGGCAGACTTCCGCCGCTCCGTTTTCAGCTCGTTTTTCATTTAATCAGCAAACCACATCTGTTCAGTGTGAGAGAAATCCTAAAATTTCCCCTGTAAAACATTATTTCACATGTCTTAATCATGCCTACTGCTACAGGGAACGACACTATATAAAGCACACTAAAAACCATGAGGCAAAGACTACTCATAAAGCGCGTAACAATATGCAATTTAAAAAGGGTAACTACTAGTATATAATAGCGACAACAGAAGACAGACTCCTAATAGTTTGGTTTAAAACAAGCATGCACGAATGTGACAATCAAAAATAATGGCTGATTGATGTTTAAAGGAAACTATTAATTGTAAAGTAATGAGCCAGTAAAGAAAGTAAGTTAAAAAGCTGGCTTTCCATGTCCACTACATTGTTGTAACGATCTTGATTGACTCTTTTCTTAATATTAAAATGATTAAATAAGCTACATACTGTATAAATACAGCCAATCTCCGAGTCTGTTGGGGCGAGCACTATTAGCTAAACATATATCATTAAACAGGATTAGACTATTAGCATCTCCCTTTAAAACGAACACATTTGTTTGAATTTTTTTCTTTTTAAATGGAGAGTTTACTCAAAAAATGAAAATTGTCATCATTTACTCAACCTTTACTTGTTCCAAACCGTTTTATTTTCTTCTGTTGAACACAAAAGAAGATATTTTGAAGAAAGCTGGAAACCTGTAACCGTTGACTTACATTGACATATTTGTTTTTCCTTTAGTGTAAGTTAATGGTTACAGGTAACTGATGTAAAAAAAAAAATATATATATATATATACAGTATATATATATATAGCGAATGAATCAAAGAAGCATTGACTTTTGTCGTTTCTTTGCCTACTTTCATTTAAAATTTGGGTCGGGTGTAATAGTACACCACCTTTTTTTTTTAGGACTACACCACTGCTAAGAACTATTAGTAAACCCTGCATTAGGACTAAATCCACAGTGTTGAGATCATCTCCGTTAGGTCCCTCATGAACGTATAACTGAAGAGTACGGGATCAGATCTGAATCAATAATAAATACACTATAAATGTAATAGTCACCTGACATTGTAATCAGACTCAAATCAGAGCTGGAGACACATTTATTTTTTAGGAAGCACTTGAAAAGGTTGGCATGCATTTGACCTTTGACCCTTCATCTGGTTCTGCAATTGGGCTAATGGAAGGGAACCTTACGAGTGTGCAAGTGAACTCTGTGTAAGACTGTGAGCACTAATAACCGTAGTGTGCACTATAAACCACACGCTGAAGGAAGAGAAGAGACACAGATTTGACCTGCTGTAAATCTGCTCCTTCGGCATGGGGAAGCAGCTCATTGAAGCAGCCGTGTGTGTGTGTGTGTGTGTGTGTGTGTGTGTGTGTGTGTGTGTGTGTGTGTGTGTGTGTGTGTGTGTGTGTGTGTGTGTGTGTGTGTGTGTTTGTGTGTGTGTGTGTGTGTGTGGTGTCTCAGTGTCAGATGAGTGTATAACTCCCTGTAAAAGTAATTCAGCGCCACAGGCTTGTGTTGTGTTCTGCTCTGCTCCTCCATAATGAGCTGGAGATTAATCCAGCTCCGGTTAACAGCAGAAACAGGCATTGCAGGCAAACACAGAGAAGCGGATCATTATTAAAACATATCGCCCAAAGCTGGAATGATGAAGGACAGAACATGAGGATCATACTTTCATCTCCATTCCTCTTCTCCTCCATGCCAAACCTGAAGCTGAATCTGACTCTGGAAAATCAGATGTAGTTTCAGGATGACGGAGGAAGCTTCACTGATTATCTCAGGCTGTGATAGTTTAGTTTCCTCCTCAAACACAGCAGCAGGTCGAATCTGAAAACACTTTAACATGGCTTTCCATTACGAGTGTTTAACAAGTGTTATAGTGAAGAACGGGGAGAGTTGTCACCATCACTTTGGTTTTGAAAAAAGGCAATAAACAAGTATGTAACTGTGTAGTTGTTTTATTTGTTACTTGACAAATACATCATAACCTGTTATAGTCTTTATCATGACAGCTTGACATTATCAAGATATCACAACCTGTCATAAACATGATTGTCATGAGGCCATTATAAATGTGACAGACAGAATCAGCAGACATTTTTTGCTATTTCTGCAGAGAATTTTGTAAAAATCTGCGGATTTATGTGGGATTATTTTAGGAGTATCAGAACTAAAAACTTAATATATGAAATACGTTTATTTATGATACTTTTATTAAATGTTTACAATGCAAATCCATCTAGATCGACTTATGTGGTAAAGAAAGCAAATCTCTTATTATCTACTAAAAGACAGAAAATATTACTTTACAAACTGTATTGTAAACAAATTATATAAACATTTTAATATTACTATTATTATATCACAATGGTATTAGTGAAATTAATTCAAAAACTAAATAAATTTACACACATTTACACAAGTAAATACATAGACTCAATGATGGGCTAAAAATCTGAAGAAATCTGAAGATTTCTGCACACGCAGATTCCATGTGGACCTAGTCATTAGCAATACTGTATTGTTAAAAAACATCCTGATACTCTTACGCATATGGGTCAAAGAAGATATCTCCCATTTTGCTGTCTGCATCAAATTACATTTACAAAAGTGAGTTTTATACATACAGAAAGCATATTAAAGTAATGTGCTAATGCTTCAGACAACTTTTGTGACAAGATATTAAAATATCTGTGAAATAATGTCTGTTACCATTCAGCATAACTGAAATATTGCTGTCAAAATGAACAGCATGCTTATTCTGAGCTGTAATTATTAAAATGTAAATTAGTAAGTGACAATACTGATTCTGTTTGAAATGATGAAAAAATGTAGATATAAAAACCTAATGTATTTAAAAAGAGTGGTACAATCGGAGACAATTAATGACAATTAACCAACATTTTAAAGGCAAACTGTAATCCTTTTTTGTAATCAAATTCATTAAAAACAAATTCATATAGTCAATTTAGTATTTGACCCACTATATGCAAGGAAATATATGAGATGGAAAAGGCAGCATACTTATAACAATCCAGGTCAAGCTTGATAACTCTCATGTAGGCTACTTGTAGGAATGGGTTACCAACAATTTTTACTACATATTTGTTCACTATATTTGCTATTATTGTATATCCATATTGTGCTTAATTGCTATAGTGGCTACAGGAATGTTATGTATTTTAAATCCAGTGTTAAATCCTTAGAATTTTGTTTTAGTAATATATACAAAAAATAGCTACCAGCAGCAATAATCGGGGTTCAAGCACATTCATCTGGTAAAATCTGTCTAATAATAAGTGTTTTCATTTAAATTGTAAAGGTTTGAGGTGGGGTAATCCTCATATATGTTACATTCGTGTTACTTAATCCTCATACATGTTACATGTTGCTTATAATCTATATTAGTTTTAGATATACATTACGTTGACATGTATTTTATTGTAAGAAACCTATTAACACTTAATATACCCCAACACATAACCCAAAGTCCTGTTTTCCAATTATCTGTAATAGCTGCCCAGACACTGAAATATAACTTTTGTATTAATAATTAGTCAGTGGCATCAGTGTTTTTCGAGATGTGCCAATGCCCTTATATATGTGTGTACAAATCAATTCATGCCAATTCTGAAGTCAGCCTACAACCCCATCGCCCCTCTCCCCCTAAGCATGTCGCCAAACAATGCTACTTTTTTTTTTTTTACAGTGACCTCAGATTGAGCACACACACACACATTCTGAGTTTAGTGATGATATATTGTTCCATTTACAGAGGTTTTTGTAAAAGCGTCTACTTTGGACACTTATAGGTAACTTTAGGGCGTCATGGTGGCGCAGTGGGTAGAACAATCGCCTCACAGCAAAAAGGTCTTTGGTTCAAGCCTCGGCTGGGTCAGTTGGTGTTTCTGTGTGGAGTTTGCATGTTCTCCTCGTGTTGGTGTGGGTTTCCTCCGGGTGCTCCGGTTTCCCCCACAGTCCAAACACATGCGCTATAGGGGAACTGATCAACTAAACTGGCCGTAGTGTATGAGTGTGTGTGTGTGTGTGAATGAGTGTGTATGGGTGTTTCTCAGTACTGGGTTGCAGATGGAAGGGCATCCACTGTGTAAAACATATTCTGGATAAGTTGTCGGTTCATTCCGCTGTGGCGACCCCTGATTAATAAAGGCACTAAGCTGAAAAGAAAATGAATGAATGATAACTTCTATTATTCAGACTCCATAGTAGGTGACTATCACTTTGATTCTGATTGGGTAAAACATAGGACTTGTTCACAAAGATTTTACAAAACAAATTCACAAAAGTTTGCATGAAGCACTGTAGGGCAATTGTAGCACCACCATCAGGCCAATTGGGTGAATCTCAGTCATGTTGTAGATGGGGAGGGTACTATAAAGTTGTATCTCTCTACATCTTATAGTTTGGTCTGACAGAATGGTGATCAGTTTTAGAGCAGAATGGTGTCCTGGACTTGTCTAACAATTACAAGAAGGTTTAAAATAGTAAAAATAGTAAAGGTTTTGATTAAAATATTTTAGTATAAAAATATATGTTTTGTTGTTGTTCTGTTTGTTGTATGCAACCGATGTACAAAACACTTATTTTACAAATGATCTAACATCCTTCTCTGGGTCTATATCATCTCACAAAGAGTCACTGAAGAGCAAGTCATAAAAATAAAGCCTACATGTAAGGGGCTAGTGAAAGTCGTGAGGTGTGTGTGCAGGTGATTGAGTCTGTCATTATGAACGCTGTAATATGACAGACTTCCATGTTCCTGGTCCACATAAACCCCTATTCGTTTAGACCGAGTGGACACTGGGAATGTACGAGTTATTTTGTTATTCTGCCACAGATTTAGTTTGCCATTTATACACATGAGACTAGGGAACGTGTTGTTATATCCCATTAAGTCCTCTGTTCTCTCTGAGCTCTTACAGGCCACTCCCACACCAACTACACCTGTACACTTCACCTCAAAGTAACAGCGATCAGCCAGAGCCTCTGTGCACATGGCCTGTGGATACAGTGTGTATCTGTCTGGATGAGCAGGGTATTTCTGATCCACTGCAGTTTCTGATATTGTCCTGTTGTCATCAGACACTATCAGACGTGGATGTACTGTGTTTGTGTCCACTGTGAGCTGATGGGCATCTGAGAAAAAACAAAGCCATTTTGGTCACTGGCTACTGAAATTTACTATCAAACTATAAAAACAACAAAACTAAGAACAAAACATATGCTGAGACTTTAATTGATCTGTTAACTGTTTTTAGAATTGTGACCAGTGAATGATGTGAGTGGGTTAACAGCAGTGTTCCATGCATCTCATTTTAACAATGTTCTCACATATAAAATGGTAGTATATGTTTTAAATGTAATATACATTGCAATAGGGTGACGCAGTGGCGCAGTAGGTAGTGCTGTCGCCACACAGCAAGAAGGTTGCTGGTTCGAGCCTCTGCTGGGTCAGTGTGTGTTTCTGTGTGGAGTTTGCATGTTCTCCCCGTGTTGGTGTGGGTTTCCTCCGGGTGCTCCGGTTTCCCCCACAGTCCAAACACATGCGCTATAGGGGAATTGGGTAGGCTAAATTGTCCGTAGTGTATGAGTGTGAATGAGTGTATGGATGTTTCCCAGAGATGAGTTGCAGCTGGAAGGGCATCTGCTGCGTAAAACATGTGCTGGATAAGTTGGCGGTTCATTCCGCTGTGGCGACCCCAGATTAATAAAGAGACTAAGCTGAAAAGAAAATGAATGAATACATTACAATATTGTGTATTTGCAACAGATACCCACATTTCCTCAGATCTGGTTTCATTCGACACTCTCCGCTATACTCTAATCTGGGGATGAGAAAAAAAAGAGATATACAGATTTATAATACAAACACAGATTTACAACATAATCCACTGCTAAAAGAGGAGCTTTTAAAAAAACTGAAGCTTGTAGTACTGAGGACTCCTATAGATGGTCAACAAGTAAAAACGTCTGAACAAGCTGTCAGTCTATGATGAAAGTTAAGCACATACTGTAGTTTCTCCAGTTTTGTGTTTGGATCCTTCATTTTATCAGTGAGCAGCTTCACCCCTAACTCTCCTGGATGGTTGTAGGTCAGGTCCAGTTCTTTCAGATGGCTGGTGTCTGAAGTAAGAGCTGAGGTCAGTGAACGGCAACCCACCTCTGTGATCATACACCCCGACAGTCTACAGGTAATCATAAAAAGCAATGTTTTCACAAAAAGCAAATCATTCACTATAATCTTGCAAAGATCAGAACTGCTTGTGGTTTCATCAGACCACAAAACTTAACCACAACTTCTCCATTCTGTTAGACCAGGTCTAGGCAGGTTTAGTCAAGGAGAGCCACAGTCCTTTAGAGTTTTGCTCCAACCATAACACACCTGAACAAGCCAGTTAAGGTCTGAGTGTTACTAGAAAGCAACATGCAGGTGAGATATTTGGCAAGGCTGGATTAAAACTCTGCAGGGCTGTGGCTCTCAAAGACCAAGTGTTCCTAGCCATGTATTAGACTCATAAATTTCCTGCCAGCCAGGAGTCTTAGGCCCCGTTTACACTAATGCGTTTTCGTTTTGAAACGGCGAGTTAGATCAAAAATGATCCGCGTCCACACTAGCATTTCATCTAGCGTTTCTAAACTTATCTCCGTCCACACCACTCCACCAAAAACGTATATCACGTGACCATTCGCGCACTCTGGGCATGCGCGTCCAAGTATAAACAGGAAGCATGTGTCTCGCTCGGCATTTGGTTATTGTTAGTCAACAAACGCTGGTTGAACGATGAACGCGAGCGATTGGCGAGTGCTCGAACAATAGCATGCCTCTTGTGAATATATGCAGCTGCTGTAGTAAAGGCAGAGTTTAACTGCACAATGACGCCTGAAACGGACAATAGTGCAAACAACGCTCCCATTTCTGTGTCCATGTTGTTGTTTACAGTGAAGGCTGGTCTGCCGTCTTCCGGTAGCGTTATAGTCATGTGATAGGGGCTTGACGAATAAGGGAAGGATACGCAATGACCCAAAAGCCCCAATCAGGTAGCGAATCTCAGCAGCCACACCTCCGTTTTCAGACGTCTCCGTTTCCCCCATTCACACAGAGACGGAGCAGCAGCGTATTAGAAGGAAAACGACCAGTCCAGCGTTTTCAAAATGCTCCATTTTCGGGGCTCGAAAACTCCGGCGTAGTGTGGACGGATGGTGTAACCGTAGCAAAACTTATGCGTTTTAAAACGAAAATGCATTAGTGTAAACGGGGCCTTAGAATTCAGATTTATGGTCAGCTGAACTTCACAGACCACACTGCTAGAATTGCCCACTCCTGCAGACTATTTTACGATGATTAAGTCCTTGCTATGAAGGCATGCTACACAACTCCTTGTCCACCCAACTCCCTCCCATTGGATAAAACCACTAATTAGATGCATATGCACTCAAGAAGTGTGTAATCTGCTAGTTAACCCTCTGGGGTCTGCAAACGCGTATACACGGTTTGAGGCGTCTTCTCCTGATAACCCCGAAAATAACTTAATTTGCAGTTTCAGTTTTGATCGTACAGATAAGAGCAATACATCAATCGACTCTGTTAGGTGTCTGCTTTTTTTGTGTACACTCACAATAACAACAAAAGTGTGTGCTTTTGCAAAATAAGGATAATAAACATTGTAGGCACTCTTTCCTTTCTCTCTCCACAAACTGTTTTTAGAAACGAGTCAGTAAAATGCACTGAAACTCCACCTAAACAAAACACACAGACATGAGACACATATACATATCTATAGAAAGCTGGAAGTGTCTACTTTTAAATGCAATCAGTGCATGTTGATCACTGTGATCTGATGCTGCTTTATTCAGAACGTGACGCATGTCATACATGTTATTTATTTCATTTTTTATTTATTTTACTATAGTTGAACCTGTTAAAAGTTTGGACAGAGTTAACTAAAGCTGCTATTATTAGGGCAAAATATATATAAAAGTTCTTAAAATATTATTTTGATTTACAGTAATTGTTTTTCATGTTTAAAATATTATTCATTCCCATGTTTAAAGCTTTTGTCATTACGCTACTTCAGTGTCTCAGAGTCATTTTGAAATTATTATTAAATGCTGGATTAATGCGCAAGAACGTTTTTATTACAACAGTTTTGCAAACATGTTTTATATCGTTTCAAATATATTTTTGTGCATGCTGTATAAGTGCACATACACTGTTTACTCAGAGTGTTTACATGGTCATAATACAGCAAACAATACAACAAGCATTTAGTTTGGACTAGCTTTTGCAGCTGGACATTGCTTTACACATGACCTTGATGGGTGAACATTAGCCAGTGGGGGAGTGTCTTTTGACTCTCCAGGTTTGAATTATTCATGGCCATTGTCACTCTCATGCATTTTTCACCCATTTTTAATTTTCAGTGTTTCCTTCTGGTGGAATGACCTGCCCAAATCGACTCATTTTTCAACCACTGGTTAAAGGCACATATTTTTTTCTATCTAGCACTTGGGGGAAAAAATGATAAACTATCATTGCAATGGTAAATGTAAATATAATTATTAACAAAAGTAACAGTGATGCTATACACATTGTGATGTGATACTATAAGCAATGATAAAATAAGGTGACCTTTGGTGGTATTATTGCAATGTAGTGATAGTGCCATTTTTATGCTTACCCCAGGGTCTGTAATCTACACTGTGGATCCTTTAGTCCTGGTAAGAGCAGCTCCACTCCTGAATCCTGCAGATCATTGCTTTTCAGCTCCAGCACTTTCAGATGTGTGTTATATTTCAGAACTGATGTTAGATGTGCACAGCTTGCCTTTGTAAGACCACACCGCTTTAACCTGCAGAAATAGATCGATTACATCTCAGACCAAATTAGCTGGCTAACAATTCTAAACACTTTCACGAATACTTACTTGAGCTTCTGCATTTTACAGTTTTGACTAACTAGCCCATCACAGAGTTTTTTTAGTCCATGATCAGCTATCTTATTATAGCTCAGGTCCAGTTCTGTCATTTGTGAATTGACTGAATTCAGAACTGAGGCCAAATTAGCACAGGACTCTGATGGGAAAAAACAGCCAGCCAACCTGAAGTGCAGAAGCAGGAGATTAGACACCAGAACCAACCGATGGTCTTTACTATATCCATCTAACATTTTTACTGCATCAAAACAATGATGTTTATAAGTTATGCCTAATACTAATCATGCAAGAAATTCTAAATAATCATGATTTAAAGCATGTGTTTATAAACAATGTATTTTACTGAACACTACATAGATATTCATGGTCTTCATAAAATTTCACTTAGTAGTTTAGTTAATAATTATGTGACACTATTAGCCAAGGAGTCATTCTACAAAGAGCTAAGCTTGTAAGAGATAACTCAGACATGCCGACTTCTTACAGTACTTACCTCAGTTTCTTCACTTTAGAGTGTGGACTCCTCAGGCCATCCAAGAGGACATTCACTCCACACTTCTCTAGTTTACAGTTGCTCATCTCCAGCTCTCTCAAGGCTGAGTTGACTGACTTAAAAACCGAGGCCACCATCCTACAGGGCTCAACTGAAAGATTTAAGCAGTCCAGCCTGTAAACAAGATGGCATATCTTTTTTTCAAGTTTTTGCCCAGTGAAAAACATTGTTCAGACAAGAAATAAAGGAGTTCTTACGTATTTGATTGTGTTATTATATTTCAATAATTCTACAGCAGTGTACACATTAATAACAATGACTGTACAATAACAATAATCAGTGAATACTAACCTGGCTTTTTTGCAGATCCTGAGCACTGGCAGCAGTCGCAGCTGGTTTGCTGTTGATGTTTGGAACTTCTTCATGTCAAACTCCTCTATTTTCTCTCCAGATGTCAGATAGACATAAGCCAGAGCTGACCACTGCTCAGGATCCAGCTCGCTGCCCAGCAGTGTTCCAGATTTCATGGCAGCCTGAATTTCTTTAACAAGACTATTGTCGTTCAGCTGGTTTAAACAGTGGAAGAGGTTGATGATTCTCTCTGGTGATTGCTCCAGTTTGAGCTTCTCTTTGATGAAACTCACAGTCCTGTTTATGTCTACACAGGGTTTACAGGAAGTGTCTTTGAGAAGATCTTGCAGGAGATTGAAGTTAGAGTCTACAGAAAGGCCCAGAAGGAAGCGAAGGAAAAGGTCAAGATGTCCATTTTCACTCTGTAAAGCTTTCTCCACTGCAATCTGATGCACATCACATAAATCAACGCTGCTTTTGGATTCATCTTTGAGGAAAACATTTTCCCCGTCATTAACACAGGTGAAGTGAGCGTATATCGCTGCCATAAACTCCTGGTGGCTCACATTTAGAAACCTGTAGAGCTTCTCCCTGTATAATCCCAGCTCTTTTCTGAAAAACTCTGTGCACACGGAGTACTCCGAGACTTTACTCACATCAATGCCACCTTTTCTCAGATCCTCTTCTGTGAAGATCAAATCCCCCTTCTCCATTTGCTGGAAAGCCAGCTCCCCCAGTTTCAGAATGAATGTTTGGTCAAATTCAGAGAGCTTCTTTGGGTTATCTCCATCAGCTCCATTGAACTTCTTGTGCTTGAGGCTGATCTGAAGGAGCAGAAAGTGGGTGAACATCCCACTCAGAGTTCTGGGTATTTCTTCAGCGTTCCCATCCCTCATGATGTTTTCCAGCACAGTGGCAGATATCCAGCAGAAGATGGGCATGTGGCACATGATGTAGAGGCTCTGGCATGATTTGATGTGTGAGATGATTTCATCTGCTAGTTTCTGATCGCTGATTTTCTTCCTGAAGTATGTGTCTTTTTGATCATCACTGAACCCGCGGATCTCGTTGACCCGATGGACACACTCAGGAGGGATCCGGCTGGCTGTGGATGGTCGTGTGGTAATCCAGAGGAGAGCCGAGGGAAGCAGATTCCCCCTGATGAGATTCGTAAGCAGTGCATCCACAGGAAGCTTCTCATTTATATCAGAACAGTAGATGTTCTTATGAAAATCAAGAGGATACCGACAGAGCTCTAAACCATCTAAAATAAACAGCACTTTCAGACGTTGAAGATCTGCTTCTTTCAGCTCAGGAGCGTACTGATGAACCAGCTGTAGAAGACTGCAGCTCTCCTCTCTATGGCTGAGGTCCTGGAAGGGTAGATGGATGATGATCTCTATATCTTGGTTTGCCTTTCCCTTTGCCCAGTCTAGAATGAACTTCTGCACTGATACATGCTTCCCGATGCCAGCTATGCCCATCGTCAGGACTGTTCTGACTTGTGTTCTTTGTCCTGGAAGTGTCTTGAAGATGTCATCACATGCATATAAAACCTCTTGAGTTGTTCTGCTTTGAGAAATCATTTCATTCCTCAGCACCTCATGCTCATTATTTATGTCTCCGCTTCCACCCTCAGTAAAGTAAAGATCTGTGTAGATCTCCATCAGTAAACTCTGTTCACCATAAGATGAGTTTCCTTCATTGATATTTTGACATTTGATTTTAAGCTTTGTTTTATTTGCATCTGTGATTTTTTTAAGTGGACTGGCTAGGAGAAAGAAAGAGATGTTAAGATGCAACGAAATTGGATAAATAAAAACCTTAGCTTGAATGTAAACTCAACAAACATATATAAATGCAACACTTTTCTGTTTACTCTCATTCTTCAAGAGCTGATCTCAAACATTTACAACCCTTTTCTGTGTACACAAAGGCCTATTTCTCTTAAATATTATTCACAAATGTGTCTAAATCTGTGATATTAAGCACTTCTCCTTTGTCAAGATATTACATCCACCTCACAGATGTGGCATATCAAAATGCTGACTAGACACATGATTATTGCACAGGCGTGTCTTAGGCTGGCCACAATAAAAGGTCCCTCTCAAACTGCACAATGCCACAGCTGAAGTTTTGAGGGAGCATGCAGTTGGCATGCTGATTGCAGGAATGTCAACCAGAGCTGTTACCTTTGAATTTAATTTTAAGTTCTCTACCATAAGAGTCCCAAAAAAATTGACATTTCAGAAAATGTGGCAGTAAATACAACCAGTAATAATAAATCTATGGCCAGCATACTCTCTGAAAAAGACACCAGTTGAGCATATTTGGGATGAACTGAAATGGCAAATAAAACAACATCGCACAGCTATTGAAGAGGAGTGGACCAACATCCACAGGCCACAATCAACACCCTGATCTACTCTATTAATAAGATGTTGCACTGTCTGAGGCAAATGGTGGTCAAAGCAGATACTGATTGGTTTTCTGCCCCTCCTCTTCTCTTGCTGCACATTTTAGATTTGCCTTTTATTGTGGCTAGCCTAAGGCACGCCTGTGCAATTATCATGCTGTCTAATCAGCATCTTGATATGCAACACCCATAAAGTGGATGAGTAAACACTCTTAGAGAGAAATTTGTCTTTTGTGTACATAGAAAAAAAGTTGTCAACCTTTGAGGTTAGCTCATGATAAATGGAAGCAAAAACAAAAGTGTTTATACTTTTGTTGAATGTAAATATGGACTACCTTTAGTCTGGGAATGTAGTATGAGTCTCAGTGCTGATTCTCCTCCAAAACTCTTCATTATGTTCTCAGCAGCCTCAGAAACACTGAGCTCCTCTGACTGACTCCCTAAGCATCCTGGGTAATCCTCAGACAGCTCTCCTTTAAAGGTTTTGAAGTCCTCGCTCGCCATCTTCTCCATAATATGTAAAAGCATTGACTGACTGTCTGGAACATCAGGTTTCTGCAGTGAAATAAAGCAGTGTGCAAAACACAATATTGATCAAACATGAATTACATCATGGTATGCTTAACAACAGAATGGATTCAATGATGAACCTACTGCAGTGTAAGTTTTACTGTGGCCTTGGTGCTCTTCCTTAGCACAGATGCTGCAGATGTGGATGTTATCAGTCTGGCAGAACACATCCAGAGCTCTGTGATGTTGCTGACAGAATCTTTCAGCTGACGTGGACACTGCATGTTCTTCCACAGATCTCCTGCAAGATAAACTAATACTTTACAAATGTTGTAGTATTTCATGGCTATTTGGAAAGGTTTCATTGGACCAAACCTTTCTGTCTCTTTCTGTTCTCCCGTGATGAAGTCCAGTGGTGGAGTGATTGATCTGCCAGTCTTCGTGGACAGATGTGATGCTGTGCAGGATTCTGGTCTCTCTTGTTTAACTCTATTAATAAAATCACACAGACATCATTTAATAATAATTCATCACATGTATATAGCACTTTTATGAGCACTCAGTGTGCTTCACAGATTTGGGTGAGATCTCCTCAACCCCCACCAGTGTACAGCATCCACGTGGATGGCACGATGGCAGTCATTCTGGTCCAGACCCCATACCAGTTTATTGGTGAAGAGGAGACAGAGCGATGAAACCAGTTTGATGATATGGGAATGGTCAGAAAGTTGTGATTGAATAAGACCAGTTGGTAAGTTCAGAGCTTAATTTGTAAATTGTGAGGTCCCAGAACAGATCGGAGTAACAGATCCGGCATGTTACTAGAGGGGGGACAGTTGTCACGGATGAAAGTGAAGGGGGGGTTCACAGACGAAAGTGAAGAGGGGTGTGTGCATGTGAGGAGGGGGATCAGTAAAATGAGGTGCCAGATCAGATTTTAGAGGTGCCGGATCCGGATCCGACTTGTCCCAGCACAAATTAAGCCCTGGGCAAGTTTGGCTAGGATGCCAGGGACACACTCTTATTCTTTACCTTATTCTTCTCAGGACATCCTGAGATTATTAATAACTACAGACTCAGGACCTTGATTTGACATCTCATTCAAAGGACAGTCACTATACTGGGGCACTAGCACCCACACAGACCACAGGGTGAGCAACACCTTGCTGGCCTCACTAGCAGATCTTCCAGTAGCAACCTAGTTTTCCCATGTGGTCTCTCATTCAGGTCTAACCAGTCAGTGGGTGACCATGTGAGAGCTGTGGAGAGCCAGCTGCCGGCCAGTCTCATTTCTCACAGGTAAACAAGTATGTTTATCTTTACCAATTAAAGTGTTTATGTTTTCCTCTTAGGTGTATTAAGTGCAAACCTTTCTGTGTTCCCCTGGTCGTCCCCTCTGAAGTCCAGTGGTGGAGTGATCGATCTGCTACTCTTCATGGACACATGTGACACTGTGGAGGAGTCTGATCTCTTCTGTTCATTTCTAAAGTGGGGGAAAAAAGTGTGACAGAAAATATTCCACAAATAATCAGTTTATCTGTGGATTTCTGATTTAAAGATGAATAGTAACACTTCACAATAACAGTATACAGTTGAAGTCAGAATTATTCGCCCCCCTTTGAATTTTGTTTTCTTTTTTAAATATTTCCCAAATGATGTTTAACAGAGCAAGGAAATGTTCACAGTATGTCTGATAATATTTTTTCTTCTGGAGAAAGTCTTATTTGTTTTATTTCGGCTAGAATAAAAGCAGTTTTTAATTTTTTAAACACCATTTTAAGGTCAATATTATTAGCCCCTTTAAGCTTTATTTGTGTTCGATAGTCTACAGAACAAACCATCATTATACAATAACTTGCCTAATTCCCCTAACCTGCCTAGTTACCCTAATTACCCTAGTTAAGCCTTTAAATGTCACTTTAAGCTGTATAGAAGTGTCTTGAAGAATATCTAGTTTAATATTATTTACTGTCATCATGACAAAGAGAAAATAAATCAGTTATTAGAGATGAGTTATTAAAGCTATTATGATTAGAAATGTGCTGAAAAATTTTCTCTTCGTTAAACAGAAATTGTGAATAAAAATAAACGGGGGGGGGGGGGGGGTTGGCTAATAAATCAGGGGGTTGAATAATTCTGATTGCAACTGTGTGTATAATGATGTGCTAATATGTAAACTAAAAATGACTTTTAGAAACTAATGATGAGTTAAGGCATGTGCTAATCAAGAACTAACTTTAACTACAACACGAGTTGTAGCTAGTTATTGTTAGTCACATGAGTTCATGTGTGAATAATGACTTTAACTACTTGTTAGTACATGACTGTTAATTTATTAATTAACATTTTGGTTTAAGCTAAATGTAACTCGTTTTAGAGTGCACACTATTATATGCAGTTGTTTATATGGCAAAACGTGTCTTTTTCACCAAGAAGCTCCATACAGATTCCAAAGGCAGATACTGATTAGATCAGAGACTTTGGGGGTTTTATGATTTGGTCACAGTTTATGATGTGGTCACATGGTCACATGTTGATTGCTCAGTTTGAATGTCTCAGTGTAAGGGTAAGGGTTATAAATATACAAAACAGGTGGTAAACTTGGATCTGCCTCTTTTCCTGCTCTGCTCTTCTCCTGCTCTGGAGTCTACTGCTATCAGACTATCTAGGACCCTACTCTCTGTCTCTTTCTCTCTCTCTCTCTCTCTCTTGCTGCGTCCAAAACCGCCTACTACTCAGTAGGTACTGCATTTGAATTTAAACGTACTACTCGACCGTTAGAAAAGTACGTTCTATACAGTATGAATGTGAGCAGTATGAATGGAATTCGGATGTACTACATCCGCCATTTTGTCATGGTCACGTGACCTACCTGCGTCAGTTGCGTCGCTTCACTTCCATTCATGAATTCTCTCACGGGGCATCATGGGATAGCGCAGCGTCCATGGGATGCGCACTTCAGAATCTCGCCGGAAGTAGTAAGTCATCCGGGTACTTCTAGCATACTGATTTTCGAATTCTAAGAATTCGGACATACTACTCGGCTCGCATATTGACTTTAGCGTACTGTATAGTATGGAAGTATGCGGTTTCGGATGCAGCCTCTCTCTCTCTCTCTCTCTCCTCCCCCTGTCTCTCTCTCTCTAAGGTAACTTCATTTCACATTTAAACTTGGTACAAGTAATGTCATGTTTCTATCATTTCATGTTTTATCCTTATATACAGTTATTTGAAACTAATTCAGTTGTAACCATAGAGAATTATTGTCATTAAATCATCTCATTTTCAAGTATTTGTGAATGACATTTGATTTAATATCAACACTTAATTGCTCCTTATTGCAATACAACACAATCACATAATAGCAACGCTCACCCACATTTTTGGCCATTAATGCTGCCCTTATTTTTGTTTTTGTTATATGATTGCAGATGGTTTGACTAGAAATGTACAGTTCACCATCATGCTGATAACTTTTTAGTCATTCAGCAGAACTGCAGTTTGAACCGCTGTAGTTAAAAACCCATTCTTACACTCGCTCTATAAGAAAGTAGATTCATTAATAACACTTTATTATAAGTAACATTCACACCATTTACTTCTGGCTTATTACCTGCCTATTATTAAGATATAAACAGTTAAGTGTCTTATTTTTCAATCCTAATCCTACCCAATACCTAAACGCAAGCTAATAAGGCATGTATTGCCCTAAAACTCTTACTTAATGGTTTGATAATACTGCTTTTGCTCTTTTGGTTTGCTCTTACTCTTTATTCCTCTAATATATGTAGACTGTAAACTGGTATTTACATTTTTACATTTACAATATAGTATTTGCACTAATAAAAAAACTTTTAAATCTTTGAATCTTCTCACATTCTTTCTTTCTTCAGACTGGCTCACAGCATTTGCACTTCATTAGATTAGCTTGTTATCCATCTGTGCTATTCAAACAGAATTTAAACATGTCTATCTACTGTTTATTCAACCACTCAGTTAGTATAGGTGTCACACCTGTGGACATTACCTGTTACACCAAAGGAGGTTTCTGTGTTTTGAGTCTTTTATTGGCCTTGTTATTAATGGATATACGAGAAAATGCAAGTTGTTTTTAGCAATGTCAGTCCCACTAATGCTAAGCACAGGCTAAACTGGTCTGGAAGTATACTGTATGAGTTTGTCATCTTACTGTTCAGCTTGCAGGTCTTCTGGACGGCTCCCTGTGGCAGAAGCATCATCACTCTTTTCAGCACTCATCATGAACTAATGCAGCCTGCCAACACAAGATTCCACAGCAGTGCAGTTTTACACAATATACTCCTGATAGACCATTTATACATTGTATTAATGGCTTCATGAAAAAAAGAACAAACTAATAAAACATTTTCTGAGCAAGTTCTCATATTATCTCATCACTCATAATCGTTATCAGCATTTCACAGCATTCATAATGTGTAGGCTAAATCTGATATATATATATATATATATATATATATATATATATATATATATATATATATATATATATATATTAGATTTAGCCTATATATATACACTCACCGGCCACTTTATTAGGTACACCTTACTAGTACCAGGTTGGACCCCTTTTGCCTTCAGAACTGCCTTAATCCTTCATGTTGTAGATTCAACAAGCTACTGGAAATATTCCTCAGAGATTTTGCTCCATATTGTCATGATAGCATCACACAGTTGCTGCAGATTTGTCGGCTGCACATCCATGATGCCAATCTCCCATTCCACCACATCCCAAAGGTGCTCTATTGGATTGAGCTCTGGTGACTGTGGAGGCCATTTGAGTACAGTGAACTCATCGTCATGTTCAAGAAACCAGTCTGAGATGATTGGCGCTTTATGACATGGAGCGTTATCCTGCTGGAAGTAGCCATCAGAAGGCTAGGTTGGACGTGTTGTGTGTTCAGAGATGCTCTTCTGCAGACCTCGGTTGTAACGAGTGCTTATTTGAGTTACTGTTGCCTTTCTATCAGCTGGAACCAGTCTGGCCATTCTCCTCTGACCTCTGGCATCAACAAGGCATTTGCGCCCACAGAACTGCCGCTCACTGGATATTTCCTCTTTGTCGGACCATTCTCTGTAAACCCTAGAGATGGTTGTGCGTGAAAATCCCAGTAGATCAGCAGTTTCTGAAATACTCAGAGCAGCCCGTCTGGCACCAACAACCATGCCACGTTCAAAGTCTCTTAAATCCCCTTTCTTCCCCATTCTGATGCTCGCTTTGACCTGCAGCAGATCGTCTTGACCATGTCTACATGCCTCAATGCAGTGAGCTGCTGCCCTGTGATTGGCTGATATAAAAAGTTGCATAACGAGCAGTTGGACAGGTGTACCTAATAAAGTGGCCGGTGTGTGTGTGTGTATATATATACATATATATTTAATGTTTGCACATTCTGCTTACTTGCATTACAAACATTTTATATTATTTTCAAAAGTTAAGTTTCACATTTGATGGAATTCCCCTGAAGCTTAAGGCACCTTCTCAAAAGTCCATACACAGTATAAGTGATGGCCCTTAAAAAAGTGCAACCATAGGGAGATTCTCATTTTTAGTCAGTATAGCCAAAAGGAACATACACACTCTGATATGTCTTTTTCTAAATTAATTAAGCTCTATATGCATATATAAAGAGCTGTTTAATCTCAGCTGCATAACTAAAAGAGCAGTGTACTGTATTGTTAGTGGCATTTTCAGACGGTCTCTAACATATATTGTTACGCAGTTTGTTCACACCAGGTAATAATATTCTGCTAAAACAGGCGTTGGCGGATAGTGTGCACATAAACTGTTGCATTTTTTTTTACTAAGCGAAGATTTGACCTGATGCATGAAAAACACGGGGAAGAAAGCAGAATGTGCAAAAATGAAAGTGAAAATAATTTTAACCGCGCTTCGACAGTTAAACTGTCTACAAATGAGTGCCAAAACACCCACAAATGTGCAGGAAGTTAAATATCTTTAAATGTTTTGTACAGTACATATTGTACGACCTCATTAATACACTGTTTACACCACAAACTGTGTCCGCATATTCACTTCATCTTTATTTGTATAGCGCTTATACAATGTGTCAAAGCAGCTTCACATAGAAGATTATAGTGAATGTAAACAGTGTCAGTTCAGTTTCAGAGATTAAGTTCAGTTCAGTTTAGCTCAGTTCAGTGTGGGTTAATAATCACTACTGAGAGTCCAAACACTGAAGATGCCTTTCTGTCTTTACTGATATTTACAACATCAATTACCTAGCCAATGTAATAGGTCAGAAAACACACAAAAGAGCCAAAACACATCTTGAACACAGCAGCACTATACATTACCAGCTCTAAATCCGCGAGACCTCCTGTACCCGTCTTCTTTGTCCGCTTTGTGCTCATTAGTTTCATTTTCGCTTTCTGATGTGTCGCAGTTAAATATTGTCCAGGTAGAGGAGCTGTAGGCTATACACAATAAAGGCTCATGTTCAACACTGATGTTTTCTACATGGAAGCTGTGCTGTTTAATCCAAAATTACCCACTTTTAAAATTACAACGGAAAGACACTAGACACTGCAATATAAACCCATCTAAACTGGACAGGTTTTATTTATATAATGGATTCATTATAATGGAGGAAATAATAGTGCTTAATGTGTATATAATACATCTTTATATCTTTTTTAAATTTAATAAATGTGTGTTGTTCAATATAACACTATATTAATAATTTACTCTTTATCTGCTTAATTTTCTAATATTTTCTTTTATTAATGTTTAACATTGAATATATAGTAATTTATAGCCCGAGCTCGTGAGGGCGGGACTTCAGCAGCAAACAGCCAATCACAGGGCTTGAAACATTAATATCCCGTGATTAACTTTTTGCAATGAAGAAGTTTAAAATATTTGAAAATATGAAGACTTTATGAACATTTGTACAGACAGAGCTGGCCATAAAAGAGCAGAGCTGAATGAAAACAGTATGCTTTATTAGTCAAGAGAAGTTAGTTTGTTTATTATAACATGTAATGATATTGATCTTATTCTTCATGAACAAACAGACGCAGCCATTGGAATCTTATTGGCTACAGACTGCAGCTCTCATTCACTTCTATAGAGTGGGGGAACTATGACGTCAATTTGTATGCAAAAACCCGGAAGCGAGTTAGCATTTTAGCAGTTCCGGTTCCCTCGTTCCAAAGTCAGTGGGTATTTTCAATGGGATTTCAGTTAAAGCACTTAAATCAGGTCCGTGGCGAATACAAACTCAAGACACTTTCACGTTTTATTCTACGACATAAAACACATCAGTTACAGCACACTCCTGATTTATTAAATCGGTTACGCTTCTTTAAAAAGACGGTTGCTATCAATGTGCTAAACGGGACTACAGGGGGTGTCGGAGACATTATACGTCATCCAGCTGAACTGGTCTGGAGCGCAGCTCGCTTGCGCTGGCATTTGGATTTGTCTGTGATAAAAGTATTTTCAGGAGTAGTTTTTTATAGTTTGTAGTATTTCTCTAATTGTGAATTCATATTGTGTGTAGATAACACCTTCACTTGTAAAGACTGCTAAGACAGATTAATTTGCTGATCCTTTATTTTAATTAAACGATATTATGAAGATGCTGCTTACCAGTGCAGTATGTCTCTTTCCTGCTCTCAGTAATGCAAACGTGTGACTAAATGTGTAAAAATACACACATGTTAATTGTCATTTTAACGTGATCAACATATTTCTCGTCATTTTTTTCTTCATCTGAACACATTTAACTCTGTCATAACTGCAATATTTACACTCCTTCTTAAAATGTATAGCATATGTGACTGTATGGGCTGCTTTTCGCTGTACTCGGTGACAAAAAAGAATATCGAATGTGTCCATGATGGAACTTGCAGGCATATAACAT
This sequence comes from Danio kyathit, assembly GCA_903798195.1. Classification (NCBI taxonomy): domain Eukaryota; kingdom Metazoa; phylum Chordata; class Actinopteri; order Cypriniformes; family Danionidae; genus Danio; species Danio kyathit. The sequence continues at coordinate 314,718 of LR812534.1, read as the reverse complement.
TAGACTTGTCCCTCACGCCTCATCTCCTCATTTCTGTCGTCTGTTACTAAGGTAAGCGTGCTGTATACACGTGAGCGATACACTTATTTTAATATGTCTTATGATAATACTATGTAGGCACATATACACATACAGTTTTAAAACTTTTACAACAACAGTAAAGCAAAACAAAATGTATTTCCCCTGTAAAAACTATCCAAAAGGTACATATGTCGAAGTGGTTTTGCATATAGATTTGTTTATAATATGTAGCGTGGATTATAATATAACAAACCGACAGGGTAACCCTTTGTCATGGATCATATTTCTAAAAATAAGCTTGAGTAGTTGTCTGTAGCAGGGTGGTGCTGACGTCACAGGCGAGCGCCCCGAAGGCATAGTCTGTGTAGTTCTTGCGTTTGCATTTAAGATCTAAAAGTGCTAAAAGTTGTATTTTCATGTGAGGATTATCCGGCTGGACATGAAACAGTGTACAGTGAACAGTGTTTGAACACAGAGTTTGTTATTTGCAATCGTCGAAAAGCATATGGGAAAATCCTATTGAGATCTTATCGAGGGAACCAGTTTTATGCTAGCAGCCGATTGGCCTACAAGCTGACGTCATAGTTCCCCCACTCTATTGATTTCTAAAAACAGCTCCTTCTTATGCTTGATGTTGCAAACTCATATTCTGTTATCATATTCCTCTTCTTTTCTGCACAGCAGATTATGGACAACACAGAGACTCAAAAAAAAAGTATTTTTTATTTATCTAATAAACCGAGTTATATTTATCTGATTTAACCGAAAAATAGAAATATTTTATTTTGCATCTGTGTATCCACCTGTATACAGGGTATCATTTAACATCAATGGAACTTGTACAAGCCCATGGGTAGGATGGGGGTTATTCTGGTTTTCATTGTTATTGTTGTATTTTTTCATTCATTTATACATTCATTCATTCAATTAATCAATCAATCATACATTAATTCAATTCCACTTACATGCATTCATTAATTCTACAGATTTGACCCCATAAGAGCCTCATCAGCTCTGCGAGTCCTCTATAATCTCCAGTGTGATGTCTGTAGATATGAACGGATGAATGTCTCTCCTCCACCAGTGAGTCTGATAGTATTGTGTCCTGCATAAAGAGTGTTTTGTTTGTGACTTTCCTGCCCTTTCCTCTCCTCCATTTAGACAGCAGGATCAGAAGCATCAGCACAAACAGACAGCAGGAGAACAGAGCGATTCCTCGAGGGATGACCATGTCTGAAAGCAGAAGGTGAAGGGAAAGAGATGACAGATAAACCGGAGCGTTCATGACGGAGTATCAGCTTCTGTTCAGCTCTTCACAGTGATGTGTCCGTCAGAGCACTTCTACACATTCACCTCAATGCAGAAACATCACTGGAAATTATCATGCAGTGCATTCAGATTTCACATGTAACTGCTAGAGGTTTTTGCAGTGGGTCAGTGTGTGTTTCTGTGTGGAGTTTGCATGTTCTCCCCGTGTTGGCGTGGGTTTCCTCTGGGTGCTCCGGTTTCCCCCACAGTCCAAACACATGCGCTATAGGGGAACTGATCAACTACATTGGCCGTAGTGTATGAATGTGTGTGTGTGTGTGTGTGTGTGAATGAGTGTGTATGGGTGTTTCCCAGTACTGGGTTGCAGCTGGAAGGGCATCCGCTGTGTAAAACATATGCTGGAATAGTTGGCGGTTCATTCCGCAGTGGTGACCCCTGATGATTAAAAGTACTCAGCTGAAGGAAAATGAGCACTGTAACTTATATCCACATTAGTTTTTGCACCACTTATTCTCATGCATTAAGGTGCAGTTGTGAAAGTGTCTGCCTGTAATACTGCGGTAAATTCTACATTAATGAAGGCTCTCAGTGCTGGATGTTTGACAGTGTACTTCACGCTTCTCGGATCAGGTCTCGTTTAATCTCTCAGTGTGGTATTTTACATGTATGTTCACGTGTTCCTTCACAGAGGCGTCCAATCTGAGCTCTCAGCTGCAGTAAATCACATGTTATTAAGCACGCAGTATAATGTCTGGTTCACCAGATCTATTCAGCTCCTTACAGACGTCTCAGGGAAAACTGGAAACCTCCATAAATATCATTTATGATGAAAAACCTCTGAGTGGAGACGTGGAGCTTTATAGCACACCATTAGGACAATATGAGGAGTTAATACCTGATGTAGACGGGACGCAGAGAGAGAGAGATTTAAAACTGTGCTGTAATTATCAGAAACAGAGGAGGAAGCAATATAAAATATGCTTTTCTTATGTAGTTTTTGTCTTGTTTCTAGTCAAAATATCTAAAAATTCTTAAATCAAGAAGCATTTTCTAGAAAAGCAGAACATATTGTCTTGTTTTCAGAAATAAGTTGGCAAAACTGAGTTAAAATATGCAATAAATTGCCATAAAAGTAAGCAAAATAATGTTGTTTTCACTTTAGAATAGCATTATTCTGCTTCCCTCATTTGCAGACTAACATAAACGGTTTTGGCAACAGAGTTGAGGATCCACTCACAGATTATTAATAGGAGTAATCAGGCAGGCTACGGTCAAACAGGAGCATAAAGAACATCCAAGATCGTAGTCAAAACCAGGCGAATGGTCAGTACAGGCAGCAGATAATCAATAAGGGGAAACCAAGGCAAGGATCAAAACACAGCAAGACTAGACAAGATTAACGCTACAGGTCAACAGTGAACCAGACTCAGCACTCATGAGTGTGTGTGTGTGTGTGTGTGTGTGTGTGTTTGTTGTGTTTATAGTTGATCTGATTAGTCCTGAACAGCTTCAGCTGTGTGTGTGTTTACAATCAAGCGGAATATGGGCCAGGTGTGTGAGTGAAGTGCATGATGGGACTTGTAGTGCAGTTGAATGTGAGTGTTCTCCAGCGGTCTGCAAGAGCAACCCTGCTGGTGATCATAACAGGCAGATTATTTTGCCTGTTTTAGGGAGAAACTCTCTTCATTTTAACTCATTATTTCTGATAACAACACTATATCCTATGCTTGTCTAGAAAATGCTTTTTGATTTAAGATATTCTTTTACATATTTGGACTAAAAACAAGACAAAAACCTGTAAAGAACTTAATTTCTTGAACATAATTTGATCATGGGCAACCCAGTGGCATTATTTTTTTCAACCCATTTTATTTACAATTGTAAACAAACAAACAAACAAACACAAAAAAACAGGCAATACGGTTAAACAGCCAAGTCTAGTGAATGCTGTCAAAGCAATGTTTTACAGAATGTAGTGTTTTGTGTCAGAATAATTTTAAACATGTCATATACTGCTGAACATCCTGCCGCTCTGCCTCTGCATTGTGTCTCCTTATTGGAATAAGCAGAAAGCTCAGCTCGTCGCCTCAGAGTCCTGTTTATCAGCTCGATGTCTCCGCAGAGCAGTATTCACACTTCTCTCTGATCAGATCCTGAAAGATGGATCCACTTTGGGGGATTACACACATATTCATCCGTCTGCAGCCTGCGGATGTGATTCTGCCTGCAGGTCAAAGGTCAGGTCTGCCAATCTAAGCAGAAGCAACGAGAACGCTTCAATCTGGAGACGAACGCTGCAGAGTCCTTCAACCCGCAGGTGACGGTGTCAGTCCTGCAGATCAGCCGGGAAACCTTCATTTCTCAACACACCTTCATGGCTGATAGGATTTATTATGAGGGAGCAGAAATCCTCCAGAGCTCCTTCAGGAAGATTCAGAGGATCTAACACAACCACGTCTGGAGCGCCATGAGCTGTCGGAGACTCCAGGAAAACAAACAAAGTATTGCATCAGAGGATGGAGTTGCTCTAAAGTGTTTGGGCTTTATACATATTTAGTCAAAGGCAAAATTATTCGCCCTCCTGTGATTTTCTTTTTCAAATATTTCCAAAATATGTTAATATTTTTAGAAAATGTTCACAGTATTTCCTCTAATATTGGTTCTTCTGGAGAAAGTCTTATTAGTTTTATTTCAGCTGGAATAAAGCAGTTTTTAATAGTTTTAAAGCCATGTTAAGGTCAATATTATTAGCCCCTTCAGCAATATTAGTTTTGGATTGTCTCTAGAACAAACCACTGTTATACAATGACTTGCCTAATTACCCTAACTTTACCCTAATTAACCTAGTGAAGCCTTTAAATGTCACTTTAAGCTGTATAGAAGTGTCTTGAAGAATATCCAGTCTAATATTATTTACTGTCATCATGACAAAGAGAAAATAAATCAGTTATTAGAGATGAGTTATTAAAACTATTATGATTAGAAATGTTGAAGAAATCTGCTCTCTTTTAAACAGAACTTTCGGGGAAAACGATAATAGAAATCAAATCTAACAGAAGGACGAATAATTCTGACTTCAACTGTATATACAGATTTACTTTACACTGAACTGAACAGCTAAAGCTGAACTGAAGCAGTTTCAATTTGCTAGAACTTCTGTGTACAGCTGCTTTGACACAGTCTACAGTACATTGTGAAAGCGCTGCAGAAATAAAGATGTACTGAACTAAAGGTTTGAGCTCTTCTAGAGGACTGAACCCCATCATTCTGTCAGGACAGAGAGGTAAAACTGCACATACTCAGGCCAGAGACACACAGGAGCAAATCTAATCTTCATATATATGTTAATGAAAGCAGGCATGTTTCATTCAGCACATGACAGAGGTCACCGACTCCATACATACATCTTTATTTCATCTATTTTGAGGTCACTGCTTAGTCAAATTTAAAGTTATCCTTAAAAGAGAGAAAAAGCTCTTTAAAAAAAGTTTTAGACAAATTATACGAGTTGCATACATTCCCTGAAACAGACAATTGAGTCTATCTGAAATGTACAATAAAAAATGTACAAAGCATACAATAAAACGCAAACAAAACCAAGAATAAAACGTATCTGAAACGTACAATAAAATGTATCTGAAACGTAAATAAAACGTATCTGAAACATACAATAACATGTTTCTGAAACGTACAATAAACGTAAACAAAACATACAAAAAACTTATCTAAAACGTATCCAAAACATACAATAGCATGTTTCTAAAACGAACAATAAAACATATTTGAAACGTATCTAAAAGGTATTTGAAACATACACTAATATGTTTCTGAAACGTACAATGAAAACTTATCCTAAGTAACGTATGTCTTGTTTCACAGTGGAATGCAGTCTGTGGCATGTATTGGGACTGACCCTGTGTTGACCGTTCTCCTGTGTTCTCCGTCCTCCATCTCCACCACCGTCAACACTGTATTAGTCAAAGCTGAGCTCCAGTTAGAGGAGAGAGAGGCACCTGAATAACCTCTGCTGCTGTTCATGAGTAACGGATCAGATCTGATCTTCCTGCATGTGGATAAACACAAGGTTAAGTGGGATGAGCAGAAATGACTCCATGTTACCGTAATGTCCCTCGAGCTCAAATTCATCCCTGTGTGTTGTTACTTGAGTGGAGAGCATCATTAATTTCTGACTCTTTATCCAAATATACAGTTGAAGACACACTTATTCAGGGCGGCATGGTGGCTCAGTGGTTAGCACATGGCCTCACAGTAAGGTCGCTGGTTTGAGTCCTGGAGTTTGCATGTTCTCCCCGTGTTGGTGTGGGTTTCCTCCGGGTGCTCCGGTTTCCCCCACAGTCCAAACACATGCGCTATAGGGGAACTGATCAACTAAACTGACCGTAGTGTATGAGTGTGTGTGAATGGGAGTGTATGGGTTGCAGCTGGAAGGGCATCCGCTGTGTAAAACATATTCTGGAATAGTTGGCGGTTCATTCCGCTGTGGCGACCCCTGATGAATAAAGGGACTAAGCTGAAGGAAAATGAATGAATGAATGACACACTTATTCATGTTTCTGTGAAATGGTAATTATTTTCTAAATATCTTCCCAAACAAAAACAGAGAAAGTCTGACTTTTAGCTTTTAAGTTTTATGTTTTTTAAATGATTAATTTTATGGTCAATATTATCAGCCCCCTTAAGATTAGGGTTAGGGTATTTTTCTCGATTGTATACAGAACAAACCACTGTTGACAAATTTACTGCAATAGCACTAAAGTGTAAAACAGAGGTATTGCTATTCAGTTCAATATCTAAAGTATATCACAATTAAATCAACAGCTCTGATTCAACACATATAGTGAACGATTATATACAGTCATCTGGTTATTACTGTAAAAACAAACCTCAGCAGTGTCCTGAATGTGATCCAGAGCACATTAAACACAGAGCGAGGGCTGATTGTCCTTGTGCTTCTGCAGAAGTCCCTGACAGACACATCTCCACCGCCTGAACCGCATATTAATGCTGCTCGGAATTAAATCAAATCTGTGTAGCATTAAATCACACTCAATTTTATTACGCGCACAGACTCGCTCGCTGCTTTATGAGCTTCAGCAAGCAGATATGAGATGTTAAAGGGTAAGAAAATGAAAAACTGAGGTGTAGAGCAAGGACAAAACCATGCCGTTAAATGCTGTAGAGGAGATTCCAACACAGGATCATTGGGAATACATTCACAGGGCTACAGTTTGGGGAAATTGCAAATACGTTCCTCAGCATCTGTTTGCCGGGTAAAACAAAAGCTACGTCTGTGATCCACACTCAACCTGCACCTGATGATCTCTGCATAGATGGCGTTGTCTGAGCGGTCAGTTTGCTCAGTAGCTCACCTTGTACAGTGTTGGACTTGTGATGTGGAGTAGACCGAGTTTGAGTCAGGTGAAGGATGGCTCCAGAAACCAGGTAAACAAAATAAAAGCAATGTAAAAATCATGGTAAAACTACATGCCTGCAATGCGCTTTTCTCTTCTTGTTTACCTTTGAAAACACTGTTGTTTTGGTTTAGGGAAGGGTTTAGGTCAGTCTATCACAAGAGTTAAACTCCAGCTTCTTGCACATGTGTATGAGAGGGACATGTAAATGGCATGTATAGTAAAACGTAGCCCATTAACGTGTTTGAGATTAGCAGAAATGTAGACAGCACCCTATTAGACAACAAAAACAGCAAGCAAGCACTGTCGAAGCAACATATTTCATAGTTAACAAACAAAAGTTCCCAGGGCTACAGTTTTTGAAAACTGCAAATACATGTGCCTGCAACCTCTGGGCAAAACAGACACTACATCTGTGATCCATAATCAAACACGTTCACCTCACCCACTTATCTCTGTGTAGATGTTTTGCTTTGTTTTTTTGGAGTGGTCAGTTTGCTCAGTATCTCACCTTGTTCGGTGTCGTACTAGTGATCTGGAGTTGACTGGATTCAAATCTAGCAAAGGACAATGAAAAGAACTATGTGAATTTGTGGTAAAACTACATGGTGGCAATAGGCTTTTCTTTTGTTTGCTTTTGAAAACACTATTGGTTTTGGTTAAGGCACAGATGCCCAAATTAGGGCCTGTGCGTCAAAGTTGGCCTATAGTGTTTAATTTGGCCCACCATCCCATCTGAGAAGAGAGGGAGAATGATGGGGATGGTTTCCAGATTGTCAAATAACGTAATGTAAGCCTTTGTTTATTTGCTTTATTGCTATTGTTAAAAGCCAACTGAAGATTAAATGTTTCAATTAAACGGTGTAAATTAATCAGGTTTTGTCTAAATGTACACACTGTTACCCGACAATGCAGAGAATTTGGTGTGCAAATCAAGTCAAAGGCAGACACATATAACCAACACAGGCTCATTCTGAAACTGTAGTCCTATATACGTGTCTGGAGACTCAAATTATGTAGCCAGGTATCTTTTTTTATGACAACGTTCCTTTTCCCGCTTACCAGCTGATCGCTTACCTCCATGTGGACGACTTTCCCGCTGTAACCAGTTGGTCCCATTAGCTCGCCATGTAAGTCGGCGGACTTGAGATGCAGAGAGGAGTTGACCACAACGACGGGGATCAAGTCCGGTGAAGAACGGTTCCAGAAAGCGGGTAAGACAAAAACAAAAGCCAAAAATTAAAATAAACAAGTAAATAACAGCGTGAGAATGTGGTAAAATCTGAAAATGTGGTAAAAATCAGGTGAGAACTTTTCTGGATTGCTTTTGAAAATTGTTGGTTGGGTTTAGGGAAGTGTGTCGGCGAGGCAATCAATAAAATTGGTTGGATTTAGGGAAGGAGGAGGCTGGGTCAGTCGATTGGTTGGTCAGTCAGTCAGTCGACAGCAGCCTCTGGTGGGTTTATGTGAGAACAGCAGGCACGAATGGCACTCGCGAGAGAAATTTGAGATCTCAAAAAGCGTACACAGCGGCCTCTCTGTGGATTTGCAAAAACAAAAACTGCAAAAAAAAAAAAAAGCTTATACCTCCTGGGACGTATTTCACGGTCTCCAGAAATGTATACAGGGGTACGTTTTCAGAATGAGCCTGGTTTACATAAAACTCCACTGTGTTATAAATGTGATTGCTTGTTTTTATTGGAATAAGTTATCATTTAACACGTTACAGTGCATTAGATAACACAATTTAAAGTAACTTTTTCAATTTATTTTGAAATATTATGAAATAAATTAGGGAATTGCCCATGGCAACTTTAATGTAGCATAGGTTGGTATGAATAACTTCGACCCACGGCTCTCAGTGATTTTTAGCTTTAGCCCTTCATATGAAAAAGTTTGGGCACCCCTGGCAAAACATAACCCGGTAACACATTTGAGATTCACAGAAATGTGGACAGCACCGTCTAGTGGATTTGTCAACAAAATCTGAAAGCAAACGTCACCAGAGCAAATTATTGCTCCAAAACATAGCCCTGAGCACATATTCCCGATGAGCCCGTGGGTTGAGAGATTCACACTGAATTAGAGGAATACTGGTTTCAGAAGATTCTGCAGATTCTGCATGTTCATTATGATGTAATCTAAAGTTGAGTTATGGATTTGTTTTCTGTAAATAATTACGCTGAGATGAGAGATGTGTCCTGTAGAGCACTGTTCTTAATGCAGTCTGGATAAACTTCACCCTCCATTAATGAATTCATCACCTAAAAGCAAAGTATTGATTTCTCTAATGGTTTTATAAATCTGTAAAACATCCAGCAGGGTAATTAAAACAAGGTGCTGCTCTAATAAATCACGTGTAAAGGGACAGAAGTGTCCGTCCTCTGATGCACAGACAGGATTTCTCAGAAAGTTCGTGAAGGAACAGCGATTGCACTGAGTTTTGCTAATTAAACAGCAGATAATCAGATTCGTTTACTATTAATTGCATAAAGTTTCCATATTTATATGCACATTTGAACTTTTCACAAACGCTTCCCACCAAATTCACAACTCCTCATGATCTCCTTCTTGATTTAGAGTCTTCTAAATGAGTCTCTATGTGCATGAGGTTAGTCATTTGCATAATACACGCCCATACCAGCTCCATATAAGGGCTTTCTATAAAATGCCACTCATACAGAGAAATTTAAGAGACAATTATGGCATCATAACACAAGATCTGTACTATCAATATTTAATGTCTAGCTACTTTTCACCCACCCTGAAAATAACACCTAACTATATGTAGGACTACTTATACATGCTTATACACAATTATTGCATGCATGTGCTAAATTGTTGATTTTTTCCACATATTTTGAACACATTTTAGTACAAAAGTTTTTACTGAATCATGATTTATTTGTGAAAATATCCATATGCACTTTTCACGCAGACATGTGTGGGTACGCAGTGAATGAGGGCACGCACTGCTGTGATGCCACACAAAGAGCAAACGCATTGCTGTAATAACTCACAAATAAACCACCAGGGGAAAGTGTATTAAAGAAATAAACCTTCTCCCATGCTATTTACAATCCACCACTCTCCATTTACACATATGATTAGGAGCAAGCTGTTGAATAATGAATGAAGTCCTGTACATCAGAACTCTGGCAGGGAAAATAAAGCGAGGCACAATGATCCTCCTCCGCCGCAGCACATGTGAATCACAGGACGGCTGTAATTACTGCACTATAGACTGTGTGCTGCATACATTTACATCAGCGCCGTGACAAACGCACCTTTTAGCACATGTCATCAGATCCCTGTGTCAGGAGGAGCCGTATATAAATCCAGCAGGTCCGTCTCCTCGACTCCATAATTACATCAGACGGAGGAATTAGTGTTTTCCTGCACGGCTGCAGACCCAGCGCTCCTCAATCTCTCAGCGGGACCACGGCGGAAACACTGAGACTGATGGTGGAGCTGCGTGCGGATCATAAATCTGCTCTGTGAGATCATCTTTCACCTTTAAGCAGTGCAGATGCAGGAGCTCGTGAAGATCCTCCAGTCTGCGCTGATGTGAGGACACTAATGTGTGGACACTTACTTAATCCTCTGAGCTGTGGGCCTGGACATCATCACCCAGACTGAGGAACAGATCTGCTCTACAGGTCTCCAATGTGTCGATGATGTAGAAGAGTCCTGACGCCTGATGTCTGGACATTCAGTTTCTCTTTAGTCTAGTTCACACTACAAGACGTTGGCAGATCATTGACTTGACATCGTGTCTTTAAAATGATGTGGTGTTCACACTGCTCACACTTTAGTTGTCTAGAAGTCTAAATAGCAAGACTACAGTTGTCTTTGCAGTTTAATAGTGTCCGAATCTGCCATCCATATAATCCTGTTTAATTTTACTTGTTATTAGACATGGTTCACCCAAGCCAGACCCAAAATGCTTTCAAGTAAGCAAACATGAACTTTTAAATCAAATGAGGTAAGCAAGTTCAGCTGGTTTCCCTGTGCAGGGGGTAGAGAGCAGTAAACACTACATAGGGAACATGTCAATCATTCCTCCCTCATAGAGCTCTCTTCTAACGAGCCTGATCAGGTGTTTAATTAAAGCGAGAGACCTGCAGCATGTGCAGAGCGGTGGGTCATGAGGACCAGGATTGAGGACGGCTGATGTAGAGGAGCTTCACTCAATGATGAAGCAGATGATCCTGGCGGATTTATGAGAATCAGACAGGCTCAGGTCGTATGATAATTAGAAAGCTCCGCTACAGATGTGTTATGTTGTATATTGTACACAGTTAAGCATAATGACTGCACTCACATCACCGTCAAGATCACAACTGAGGATTTATGCGTTATTAGCAGCAGTTTAGTTTCTAATCTCTGTCATATCTGGATTATAGAAGCTCAGGATCTGTGATGTTTATGTCCTGCATAATGCTGGAGTTACAGCTTATTATTCACAAACTGAACATTAAATGAACTCTGAAACAAGAGTCAAGAAAAAATATTGAACACTGAGCCTTTAGAGCCTATCATCACTAATAACTCTTAAACTTAGCCAAAACACTACCCATATACAGTGCTCAGCATATATGAGTTCACCCCTCACTAATCTCTCTTTTAAATCCACATGTTTAATAGGAAGCTCTACAATGTTATATTTGTGCATGTACATTACATTAGTCAGCACTGAAGCCAAATCTTGGCATTTCTGTGTGGAGTTTGCATGTTCTCCCCGTGTTGGTGTGGGTTTCCTCCGTGTGCTCCGGTTTCCCCCACAGTCCAAACACATGCGCTATAGGGGAATTGATCAACTACATTGGCTGTAGTGTATGAGTGTGAATGCAAGAGTGTATGGGTGTTCCCCAGTGTTGGGTTGTGGCTGGAAGGGCATCCACTGTGTAAAACATATGCTGGATAAGTTGGCGGTTCATTCCGCTGTGGTGACCCCTGATGAATAAAAGGACTAAAGCTGAAAAGAAAATGAATGAATGAAGGAATGAAGCCAAATCTGGAATTTATCATAACATAACGTACAGTAATGCTCCATAAACTAGTACAGCCAAATTTATATCTTATAGAAAAATATTAAATACAAATTAAAAAAGAGGAAAAATCAAGTGAGACAAAAAAATGAAAAACTTTAGTTATTCTGTAGGTTGTAATTAATTTTGCAATATTTCGCTTGAATTTAATTGTATTATCTTTACATTTCTAAATATGTTTGGTGACTAAAATATTATTTTAATAAATATATCTGTTTAATAAATCAGTTTTATTTAAATGCACCAAAATACATCGCCTATATTCACTGAGAAATGGAGGAAAACATTCATCTTCAGAATGGGCTGTACTCAATTATACTGAGCACTGTAGGTTAGCGAACCAAGACATATCTCTAACCGAACCAACTCTTAACCCATATTTCTAACCTGTTCCTGACCATAACTAATGCTGTAGCCATACTGCTAACCCTGTGCAGAACTTACACCAACCAGAACTTACACCCACTTCACTAACTCTGCCCCTGACTTAAACTCTAACCCTCCTCAAAACTGGAGGAACAAAAAGTGTTTCTGTAATAAAATGTGAATAAAATAATGCATTAATCAAATTTAAACTGATAAAAATGTACTGATTTAGCAGATGCTTTTATTGAGGAGAAACGAAGCACTTCAAATCAGCAGAGAGCAGCAATATACAGATGCAGTGACAGGCCTGCCTTAGTTTAGCATTATTAGTCAAAACGCTCACGTTTGGATTTACTAACGATTAAATTAAAATGAGAATCTGCGTTGGTCCACACCAACTTCATGTTTGGCGTACGTGTATTTCCTGTGTGTCCTAGAGGCAATTATGTTAAACTGCACACTACAAAGTACCTTTGAGCCGTGCACAGGCAGCTGTATATGACGGGATCATCCGCATGTCTAGCAGGTCTATAAGGTTTCCACACCATGCAGTTGACCAGCCAAACATTAAATCGCAATTTGCAGCGATCGCTGTTGTTTCCCAATGTAATCGGAGCGATTGACTGCACACACACTGCTATAAAGGCGCCATCTGAAGACCAATATGCATACGTGAATCAGAAACATGTCCATTCAATAAATGTGCAAATAATATGTGATGCTCAAATGCGCTTAACAAATATTGCAGCAAGGCGGCCTTGGTCAACCCATGATTCATTCATCCTCACACACAGCATGGTTAGGATGAGGCTCCAAGGTGGCAGGCACGCGGTCAGTTGTAGAGCGGGCGATTGGGCTGCTGAAATGCCGGTGGCGCTGCCTTGATAAGAGCAAAGGGGTGCTGCTATACCGCCCTAACAAAGTGTTCCTCTAATACATCTGTGTCTCCCACAGACACGGATATTACTCCAGACAGTAAAGTGTGGCCCACAGTTGAGGCGACTCTCTCCTCAAAGAGTGTTAGTTCAGCATCCCCTGTTCGGTCCACAGTTTGACGGTGCGCCGCTGTTCTCCTCCTGCACCATTACATCAGACCATCTCTTGTTTAATTCCCTCACAGTGCGATGTTCAGACTCCACTGTGTTAACCGTGTCAGCTAAACTCTCCCACTCTATTGTTTTTCTTTTGTTATTAATTCCGGAGGACAAACTTGCTAATAACACAGTTTTCCTCAGTCTACCTCCGACAGGAGCACCTCCAGTTCACATTCTGTCAAGTTTCTCTTCTTGCCTGCTTTTGCCATTGCTTTTTCGTTTGGTTTTGCCAAAGTAGAGTCATTACCATATTCATACGGGGGAGGAGGCAGGGAGGGGTTTTGCGCTCATGCACGTGCGCTCAGTTTCACGTTAATTTAGATGTACAAAGAGAATATGGATGGGATTCTGCGTACGCAGTAAGAAAATCAGACGTATGAAACACATTTACAGCTTTGTCCGTACGCAATGCTTTAGTATCAATTCAACACAAGTCTTCATACATCAGGCCCCCAGGTGATCAGAGCACTGGCTGAAAAACACTAGCTGTGCATATAGTCCACTAAAAGATGAAGTTTTGATGACACACAAGCGTCTTCAGATGTAAATAAGACCTGTATGTGATGTAAGCCACTCTAGATAAAGGTTAGACCTTCCTTGCCTTATGTAATGTACAGTAAATTCTGCTGGATGAAGATCTTTCTCATCACTGCTGTAAACATAGGATAACCTGCAGGTTTCAGTCATCATCAGATGGTTTACCTTTCATGACATACATTTCCCACCAAACTACAGATCAGGTTCAGACTCATTTTCAAGCATCTTCACCAACATAACCTCAGGCACAGTCAGTGAAGCTCTGCTGTAAATGTGCAGCACATTGGAGAAATTCTAATTCAGGTCTGCAGGAACACAGAAGTGATTTCCAGTGTAATTTCAGGCCACTATTTCAGCTTTCATACAGACTCGGACCATCTCCATTTTACAGCATCCTCAAACTGCACTCTGACGATGTCTTATTTACTCGGGACACTTGCCTGTCAAACAGATGACTGGAAGACGGCTGACGGGCTCCGGCGAGGACAAGCAGATATTGATTTTCTCTGACACCTCAACAAAGAAAACGGCACTTTGCTGCAGTCTCCTCCAGCGCGGTGAAATACCGTCATCAATGATCATTCACCGTCTGCAGGTGTGGAAGACAAACGCTCCTGTCCGCCAATCTCCACGTCTATTCTAAGAGGTGCAGCTTTTCTTCCAGCATAACAGCAGGCAATTACCTGAATATTGGAGAGGCGTGATGATTGCTGAAAGAGCCGCTCGCGCTCCGTACAGTCAGACACACGGCCTCTAGTGTTCTCAATTATAGCTGAAAATGGCTTGAATTCACAGTCAGACCTTGCATTATTCACTGTGCCTATGCCATTACTTAGATAACCCAGTGTTATTAGAGCTTCTCTACATCATTCTGCAGTGTCTGTGTAAAGTCTCGAGAGCATTTGAGGATCACTGCTTAAACAGATCAGTAATACTCAACACTTTCATTCACTCTTTCACAGCTTGACGTGGCAGTAAAGCACAGATGATGTGTGAGTGCTGTACAGTAAACATGCAATATTATTAACCCTTCAAATACTCCCCCAATGTGCTGTTTATCGGATTCTTTTGTACATTTTTAAACTGAATAGTTCTGATAACTCATTTATTTTAGGGCGTCACAGTGGCACAGTGGGTAGCATGATTGCCTCGTTCGAGGTCGCTGGTTTGAGTCTCGGCTGGGTCAGTTGGTGTTTCTGTGTGGAGTTTGCATGTTCTCCCCGTGTTGGTGTGGGTTTCCTCCAGGTGCTCCGGTTTCCCCCACAGTCCAAACACATGCACTATAGGGGAACTGATGAACTAAACTGGCTGTAGTGTATGTGTTTGAATAAGTGTGTATTTTCCAGTGATAAGTTGCAGCTGGAAGGGCATCCGCTGCATAAAACATGTGCTGGATAAGTTGGCGGTTCATTCTGCTGTGGCGAGCCCTGATTAATAAAGGGACTAAGCTGAAAAAAAAATGAATTAATTAATTTATTTTCTTTTCTCCATGATGACAGCACATAATATTAGACTAGATATTCTTCAAGACACTAGTGTTCAGCTTACAGTGACATTTAAAGGCTTCACTAGGGTAATTAGGGTAAAGTTAGGGTAATTAGGCAAGTCATTGTATAACAGTGGTTTGTTCTGGAGACAATCCAACACTAATATAGCTGAAGGGGGCTAATAATATTGACCTTAACATGGGTTTAAAAGACTTTATCCAGAATAAATATATTATAGATATTACTGTGAATGGTAATGTACAATGAAAATCTGACTGTTTGCACGCTCTCTAAGGTTATTTTGCTATGAGGGAATGATGAAGCCCCACCCACTACTCAATAATCCATTTCAGTTGGAGTATCATACTGACAGTTTCAGCAATGTACGGTTCATGCAGACTTCAACTAATCCTGTCCAGGGGTTCGTTTCAGAAAACCATCGTTAGCCTACTAAGGTTGCAAGTTCCGTCATTACAAACATAGTTTGTTGATTGGCGTTTGCCAAGTCCATCATTACAATGAACATTCGCAAACTGCGTCGCAAACTTGTACGCTTGCAGCTACACCTCTGGAGCTGTAGTTAAGCATAGTTCCTGGCTGTGTTCTATTCCCACTTACCCCCTATTCCCTATTCATTTAGAACATTCTAACATTTATATAAAAAATAACATTAAAGTCATCACTCTTATGCTGTGTTCAATAAATCGTGCTATTTGCGCGTAAATAGCCGTGTGAACATTTGAGTTTACTCGCTTTATTCACTTGTCAAATTCACTTCAGAACAGACGTGGACTCGCGTCATGGCCAGGGCTTCTGTCTGCCCGGTGACTGTAGCTTCGTTGCTAACATGGATTTTATTTAGAAAATAACTGTGTTTATGTGCTTTATGAAGGCTGAAGAACAGTGTTGATTCGTTTAGAGCCGTGTCTGAGTCCACTAAGTCCTTTCAGAGGTGCACCCAGCTCTGTGAGCTCAGAAACTCCTTCAGAAACTGAACCTGGATGACGGAGGCTTTCAGCGGTGCTTCTGACTAAGCTGAGCCCAGTTTGATGAACTGTTGTCGGTGTCGGCTGGAGGATTTTCCCAACAACAGGTGCTACGTCATAATCACGCCCCCATAAGAGCAAGCTCCTGATTGGTTAACGCGGCATGAATGTGTGCTGAAGTTCCGATTTTTGAACTCGAGTAATTAAGCGTTTAAGCGCGTCAAACACGCAAAATGCTCAATTTGCACTGTGCCTTTTGCGCGTATCATGCCATTCGCACTGCGCAATTCACGTCTATTCTAGGTCTATTCGTGCCTTTGCATTGACTTAACATGTAAATCACTCGCGCTTGACGCTTCTTCCGCGTCTGGTGTGAACACAGCATTAGGTGTAATTTCCTTCAAAGTATTTTTACAGTTCATATTGACAATTGTGTTCACTTCGTAGTGCACTTTGAAAACATTTATGTCATTTTGAACACAGCAGTGGCTCATGATGAAAGCTATAGGTGACCTATTATGTAAAAGCAGGATTTACGTCTATAAAGCTTGTAAAAACAAAAATATATAGCATACGTTAATGATTTTAATTTATAGTAGTTAGGCTATTTATTAAGAAATCTATACTGCTGCATTAGGCCTATATATGGGAAACACTCGTCACTACATCATTCTTTTCCCAAATGATGCATCATACTATGATAGTTCAGTCACGAGTTATGTCGTTGTTTAGGAAACACACCCCTGATGATGACCATATACATACATATACTACAGTAAATCTCTCCAATAGTTGACTTGACTGAACTTAACTAGTCCTGTCCAGCGGATATACTGCACACAGGTCACTGTAGGTCTGGATATACTCACTGCTTATCTCTGTAGTCTCACAACACTGATTCTCCCAAAATGTTGGAAAATCTTCCTCATAAAGTCGCCAAATGTCCAAAACGTCTATAAATCCAATAAGTGACGAGCAATTTGTGTAATGACTGCCAGGGTGAATTAAGACAAGCGTTTTCTGTGATGCACGAGCTTCTTGCAGTTCTAATTAACCTTCCTACTGCTCTAATTAATTCAATTCCAGCAAGGTCGAGGGCTATCCATGGAACAATTAAGCACTTACCCACTACCAGACATTCGCACTGTTAACTTGGTTAGCCTGATCCTCCAGTGCTGCAGGAGAGTGTGTGTGTGTGTGTGTGTTTGTGTGTGTGTGTGTGTGTGTGTGTGTGTGTGTGTGTGTGTGTGTGTGTGTGTGTGTGTTTGCAGGGGGTTTGAAGTCTTTCCAGCACATCTGCTGATGGTGTGTGTATGTGTGTTACTCTCCGTCCATCTGCCCACCAGTCATCCTCTGAAAGTCGACCGAGGGCAAGAAACTGTGCAGAATCCTGGCAGCAGCACTTTCTCTAGTTTTATGGTTCTTTCTGCGACTGGAGGCTGAGATACAGCAGGTAATGAAGCATTCGGACACAACAGCTTGCTGAAGCTCCAGAATAACCAGGAATCATTTACACCGCCGGTCCCCGTGGACCCAACCCATTCCTGTCTAGCAGTGTGTGTGTGTGTGTGATGCCAACTGCTGCTGTCCGCGGGCATCATCTCCGCCTGGCAGTGGTGCAGTGTTCGGTGTGTGTGACAGAAGGTCTGACGGCTCCTTTGTGGGTTTGTTAGTTATATTAGTGTGCTCCTCCTCATCCTGAACTCACAGAACAATGCATAATGGATTAGTTCTCTCCTCTAAGGTAAAGTTTGAGATCTTCTGCAACACCAAATAAATACCACAATGAAATATCAGAGGGGATGAAATATCCGTTTAATGCACATTTAATTCCAATTAAGTCCAATTTACCAGTTTAATTCCAAGTCCAATTTACTTATACTTTGCCTCTAAGCCCAACACTTTGCTAATAAGTGCGGTTAAATTAAAAATTAATCACCAAACTCTACATGACGATCAGTCAAAGGGAAGCTGCTTCCTCACACCACGCTCAGACACTACAGCGTGTGTTATTCAGATGAGACCAGTTTTCCCTGTGGAGACTGGAAATTCCCCGTTCACAGGTGATTTTATTCCCATGTGTGTTTGTTTTTGGATACAGAACTCTCTGCCATCCAGCAGGTATATGTAGATATTAATACTATATAGAAATAATATTATCAATGCTGCTAAGAATTGTATCTTTACACTATATGCATGCTTAAATATATCATTTAATCACATATTTAAAGGTTTGAGATAAACATATCTTCAAGAGCGGGTTGGGTTGTAGCGAGACAGGAGGTTGATTAGATAAACAGGAGCTTGATTATTTTAATCTTTATAGGTAAGAAGCAATACCTTATCATCAATACGGAACTGAACAGCAGCCAGTGTCAGGAGGATAATATTGGGTTGATATGGTCATATCTTGTAGACCTGGTAAGAACTCTGGCAGCTGCATGTTGCACTAGCTGAAGGTTATTCATATAGAGGATGCTGGGCAGCCAGAGCATTGCAGTAATCTAATCTAGTGGTCATAAAAGGATGAGCTTTTCTGCGTCTGAGATGCTTCGTAGCTTAGCTCAGTTAAGATGTGTCTTGGACTGTCTTTATTGCCTCACAGAACTGATCTGGCAACCCTGGGTAACACTGATGGTGTTTGACTAAAGACTGGGATTCTGGAAGAGACACGATAAACAGTGAACATATGATTTCCATTGCTATTTTGTCCCTAAACGTTGTTATGTTTTATAGTTATGAGGTTGACATTTGATTATTCTCATAAACTCTATTTTAAATAGCTGTGGTTTTTGTCTCAAGGAACCCTAGTTAACACTGATGGTGTGTGACTAGAGATTGAGATACTGAAACAAGTGATGGTGGGATTTAATTTATTGTCATAAACTCTAGGCAGGATGGGTTTTGGATGGTGTTTGGTGCTGGATGAACTGATCTGGCAACCCTGGTTGAACTCAGTTCAGTTTCTCTAATGAACGGCAGAGGAGAGCAGCGATTCTGACATAAAACCAGAACATACTTGGTGCATTTCCATCTACTTCTTTGCCAAAGGTGACTTCCACATAACTATCAGTCCCGATGAAAACACAAAGGTTATTGGCTGTGAAAGCGCCGTCGGTGCTTCACCTCAGGGTGTGAATGTTGCCTCGCTTAGTTTCACGCTGAGATTTATTAAAAGCAAACCAGTTCCAGAACAAAACAGGCCACAAAACACATCTTTTACAAGGCCGACGTTAATCCACCAGGGTGAAGCGGAGATCCAAAAACAGCCCTGAACATGCACACTGCAGGAAAATGCCTGTCTTACGCTGAGATTGTGTCTTGTTTCTAATTCAAATATCAAAAAACATCTTAAATCAAGAAGCATTTAGTAGACAAGCAAATAACAGTATACTGTTTTCAGAATAATGAAAACACATGTGTGTGTGCACGTGTAAGCATTAGTTCTCTCTTATATATTTGTTCCTCATTTGTGACTGACTTTATTTGCCAAATTCTATACAAATGCTCTCTGTGGGAGTGATGCCGGTGTGTGTGTGTGTGAGTGAGCATGCGTTTCCCATATTGCATTTGTGCTTTAGTACCAGGCCTTCATTTCTGTTTGGAGATTTATTGATTATTTTTGACAAATGGATTTTATTTATATATATATTTATTTTTGCATTTCCCATTTATGTTCAATGTGGGGTCATATCGACCCCAAATACCAGAGATGTAAAATCATGTTTTGCATGCCTTCAGAACAACCGAATCAAGTCCAGACTTTGTTATGCGAATAGAGATAGATAGATGATGCTGAAAAATTGCACAATCTTGTTTTAAAGAGATGAAGGGAACTGATGGTTGATGGGGCTCATATATACCCCAATATCAATGCAAGCGTTGAAAAACTCTGCTTATTTCGATATTTCTCCGAGCTGATGTGATTACGTAGGCGTTCTAAAGCACGTTTAATAAGGCGAGTGCGTGGAGACAAATGAAGCCCTGCAGAGGCACGGGTTAATTAGGCAATTACATATTCATTTCAGATCATCTTTGGCAGCAGAGAGAGCTTCAACACCCCCATATAGACTGCTGATTAAAGAGGAGTTTGGCTGCAGACGGATCTACAGCTCCAGATCTACACAGAACACAAGAGAAACATTATAATCTGCATGATCACAGATATTATAGACGTTCTGTTTTAAGTTCAGGGCAATGCGGTGGAGCAGTGGGTGGCATGATCGCCTCACAGCAAGAAGGTCACTAGTTGGAGTCCCGGCTGTTTCTGTGTGGAGTTTGCATGTTCTCCCCGTGTTGGTGTGGATTTCCTCCGGGTTTTCCGGTTTCCCTCACAGTCTAAACACATGCACTAGGGGAATTGGGTAAGCTGAAATTGTCCACAGTATATGTGTGTGAATGAGTGTGTATGGGTGTTTCCTAGTGATGGGTTGCGGCTGGAAGGGCATCCGCTGCGTTAAATATATGCTACATAAGTTGATGGTTCATTCCGCTGTGGCGACTTCAGATTAATAAAGGGACTAAGCCGAAAAAAATAATGAATGTTTTGAGTTCTCCAGTGATCTCCTGCTCAGGTACAGCAGTGGTGTGAAGAGGTGAAGGTCTGCAGGTTTGTCCCACACAGAACACCTCTTATGAGAGTGTACATCTGAATATGAATCAGCCAGACATGATGAACCACCACACTTCTAGGCGCTGGAAAAGCTCAGTGAAACAGATATCGTCATATCACCTCATAGCATTCATTTTAGTGACATAAGTAAACAACTCAAGTCAAGAAGGATCACACAGGCGCCGGCTCACTACGTTGCTCAAATGTTTGCAAATGATATGGATTATTAGATTATCAGGCATATTCGCAGGAGCGAATCCCTCTGTGTTGGGTGATGATTACTGTGATAATGGAGCTGAACACGACTTTATCTGTGTGTGTCAGAAGTTCTGGTTCTGAATGAGTAATGAGACGCTGTCCCCTGCTGGAGCGGAAACACACATCCTTCCATGTAGACGCAGAACACAGCTCTTTAATCAGTCGGCTTTTGTGTGTTCACACGCAGATTTTTGGTCCAGACAGAACCAGGGTGAGTCCAAAAACACAGTTGGGTTCCTCAGTGCTAGTTGTTTCCAAAATACAACGTACCGACGTAAGTCAGGGCACTTATTCGCAATCCTTCCAAAATGTAGCCCTGGGCACATATTCCCAGTGAGCCTGTGTTGATCATTCATTCAGTCATTTTCCTTCGGCTTAGTCCCTTATTTATCCACAGCGGAATGAACCGGCAACTATTCCAGCATATGTTTAAACAGCGGATGCCCTTTCAGCTACAACCCAGTACTGGGAAACACCCATACACACTCATTCACATACACACACACACACTCATACACTACGGCCAGTTTAGTTCACCAATTCCCCTATAGCGCATGTGTTTGGACTGTGGGGGAAACCGGAGCACCCGGAGGAAACCCACACCAACACGGGGAGAACATGCAAACTCCACACAGAAACACCGACTGACCCAGACCAGCGACCTTCTTGCTGTGAGGCCACAGTGCTAACCACTGAGCCACCGTGTTGCCTGTGTTGATAATACTCCAATCAATTCACTTGAATTTAAACACATAAATCTGAGAGAAATATTCAGCATTATTGAAGATGATGAACGTCGTCCTTCAGTCCACCTTGAGACATCGTAAGTTCCTCTGTTTGATTCTTCAGTCCTCCTGGAGCTCCATCATCACTGAAGAGTCATTATCTGCAGCAGAGTCACACACACACACACACACACACACACACACACACACACACACACAGACAACAGCGGGCGGATGGACTGCAATCAGACGCTTCACGCTTCCTCTGAGACCTCCGTCAAATATCTGTTTTCCAGTGATTGTCAGAGGAGACGCTGACAGACACTCACAGCTGTAATCTGCTGAACGCTGCGCTTCTTCTTCCCCAGAAGAGGTCAGAACACTGTAATACTGAGAGAGAGAATTAAACACATCAGCAGTGCAGAATAGAGCAGCTCTCTGCTGCTGTCACAGATACACTACACATGCTGATATACAATATAAAAGATCTACAATTTAATAAGAGAGCTAACAATTCAGACTTCAACTGCACACAGTATATATATATATAGAGAGAGAGAGAGAGAGAGAGAGAGAGAGAGAGAGAGAGGGAGAGAGAGGCAAGTTAGGGTAATTAGGCAAGTCATTGTATAACAGTGGTTTGTTCTGGAGACAATCCAACACTAATATTGCTGAAGGGGCTAATAATATTGACCTTAACATGGCTTTAAAACTATTAAAAACTGCTTTTATTCTAGCTGAAATAAAACAAATAAGACTTTCTCCAGAAGAACAAATATTAGAGGAAATACTGTGAAAAACTCCTGAATCTGTTCAACATCATATATATATATAAGCCTAACCCTGTATATATGTAGCAATCCCCCAATAATCCTAAAATACCACAATATATACTCCTCTAATAAATGTGGCATAACTGAACTCTGGTAGTGTTGTCTGGTTCTCTGCTGTGGTCATGTCTGGGTGATCTTCCTCATTGACTCCTGTGTTGATGTGTTGAAACCCCAGAGGATCATCTGAGCGTCCCCAGGCTCTGCTCTCAGTCTGCCCTAATTATTTAATGGAGCACAAAGAGTCTTCAAATTAGCCACTTCCAGCCCGTCTCTGAGGAAAAGCCTTAAGTGAGACTCGATCAATCCCACATCAAGCTCCGGCTCTTACCCTCCGTTTACCCTCAGTCTCCAGCACAGGAGAGCTTCAGATCGTTCAGGAGATGTTTACTCTTTCAGAAATACAGACACACATGCTGTGGAGCTTCCCTTTCAACACTTCTGTATGTTTAATGAAGCAGTATGAACCCTTTAGGGACAGACGTGTACTATCTGAAATGATGTCAGTCCAGTGACTGCTTCTGGATGTCTTTATCTCTTCATTTGGGGAAGTCAACGGGTGTTCTCTTCACAATATTTATTTTGTGTTTAATATTCATTCATTCATTTTCTTTTCGGCTTAGTCCCTTTATTAATCCGGGGTCACCACAGCGGAATGAACCGCCAACTTATCCAGCACATGTTTTACGCAGCGGATGCCCTTCCAGCTTCAACCCATCTCTGGGAAACATCCATTCACACTCATACACTACAGACAATTTAGCTTACCCAATTCCTTTTGTGTTTAACAGATCAAAGAAACTCAAACAGGTTTTGGAGCAAGTGGAGGATGAGTAGATGACTTTTATTTTTGTGAGACTATCGATTTAAGTCAGGGGTGCCCAATTTTTTTTTCTTAGAAAGGACCATAACCCAAACTTGATTGAGGGCTGTGGGCCGAAGGTAAATATACCGAATTGTATTACATTAAAGTTATCATGAATAATGAATTTCCCAATATTTAAAAATAGATATAAAGCATTGCTTTAAATTATATTAACTAATGCAGTATATTTAGAAAATGTTTATGATGAACTTATTACAGTAAAACATAAACAATTCTATTAATAACACAGTGTAATTCAATGCTAAATGCACTAAGCTGCACCTGACTTTGCCTTAATTTGCTCACCGATGTCTTGTGCATTGCCTTCTATCTGTCGATGACAGTGTTTACATTTACATACAAAAATGGGAATAATTTACAAAACAAAAGAAATTACAAAGCAAACAAACAAAAGTTTACATTAAATCTGATTTTCGCCCTAACCACCTCCCCATCATTCTCCTTCTCTTCTCAAATGAAATGGTGGGCCAAATCAAAGCTTAGCATGGGCCAACTTTGGCCATTCTTAACTTATACTGACAGAAAAGTCTTGGTATATTTGGCCTACATGTGTTCATTGACATCTATATATTTAGGTATACTTTGTTTGTTTTTACTTGTTTGGTTGAGCAACCTTTAAATATATTAACAATATGTATATTTAATATATATCACACACTCCCTCATACACACAATATTACACACAGATAAGACTTAAGGCTAGTCATTGATCTTAATTGTCCTGAAGATGCACTACACTGATGTGTTTTTCTCCTTTTTATAACAGCTGCTTTAATACTCTGAGCCAAGGGTGCTCAACCCTGTTCCTGGAGATCTACCTTCCTACAGCATTCAGTTGCAACCCATATCAAACACACCAGTGTGTAATTATCAAGTGCTGATCAGGTCCTAATTGATGAGTTCAGGTGTGTTTGATTAGAGTTGGAGCTGATGAACTCTACAGGAAGGCAGATCTTCAGAAACAGGGTGGAGCACCCCTGCACTAATTTAACTAAGACCTACACTTGGGGGGAAATCAAATAATGCTAATTATACCTGTTTAACTCAAGAAGACCACTAGTTAATAATTAAGATTACACTTGCAGTGTAACACTAGAAAACTGCTAGTTAATTAAAAGTGTATTAGGAATGATTGTAGTGTACATCTACTAGTAGTTTCAAGAGTTCACACTTAGCTGCTTGTTTGTCATGCTGTCCTGGGAGAGAGCCCTGAGCTCAGAAGATCCTCGAGCCTGGGGCTCCCTCCCGTTTGCAAGGCGAGAGGGGAGTTTGAGCTCAGGTAGATCTGGAGAACTCCCCTGCTGTAGTAGCTAATGAACAGATAGTGATCGCTCTTCAGAGATAACTCTTACTAGGAGCATGTCTATGGTGCTGATTTGGATTTAGTCAATTAACTTAAGATGTTTTTGGACAGTGGGAGAAAACCCGGGGAACCCAGGGGAAACCCTCATGAGCAATGGGAGAACGTGTAAACTCCACACAGAAATGTCTGTTGGCTTGGTAAGGACTAGAACCAGTGACGTTCTTGCTGTGAGGCAACAGTGTTGACCACTGGGCCACCGTGCCACCCGTCTAGGAAAGGAGGAGGAGTAGGGGTGGAAAGGGGGGATTCCTCAAGACAAGTATGGCTGTGATATGGAACTGAGGGTATTTATAATGGCTTAGGAAGCGTCTGATTGGTCAATTGGATGTTGGATAATGCTAGACCAGCCAGAGGCAATCATAAGCACATGATCCTCTCCAAATTAGTTTATAAATAAACTTCACTTAGTGAAAGTGTAGCTTGGCGCAGTGCCCTGCTGAAAAATCCAGCTTAAACCAGCCTAAGCTGGTTGGCTGGTTTTAGCTGGTCGACCAGCCTGGTTTTAGAGGGGTTTTGGCCATTTCCAGGCTGATTTCCAGCCATTTCCAGCCTGGTCTTAGCTGGTCAGGCTGGGAGTTGACCAGCTAAAACCAGCTTGACCAGCCAAAACCAGCTATGTCCAGCTTAAACCAGGCTGGTCAAGCTGGTTTTAGCTGGTTTAAGCTGGTCATTTTCCAGCCTGACCAGCTAAGACCAGGCTGGAAATGGCTGGAAACCAGCCTGGAAATGGCCAAAACCCCTCTAAAACCAGGCTGGTCGACCAGCTAAAACCAGCCAACCAGCTTAGGCTGGTTTAAGCTGGATTTTTCAGCAGGGTGGTGGCTTAATGTTCAGAGAGTCAGACTTTTGATGAAAAGCTTGCAGGTTTGAGTCCCAGGAATTGTAGGAGGGAGGACACTTTCATTTGCTTTTGAAAACCCAAACGCAATGACAGCTTTTGAACCTTTGTCTTGTAAAGTGCATTAACTCTATCCTATCAAACTGATTGCAACTCATCTATTCTCAGTTTGCTCACTTTAACCATCACATGTAAATCAATCCGAGACCTCTGCCAGTGTTGACCATCACTCTAGCCAGAATATGCTATCAGCTCTTTGTTCTTGAGTCCTTACACACATATCCAAGCTTTGTTAAAGTACTTGACCAAAAAAATAAATGCAAATGTAGATGTGTACTTCATGCCTTTTTAGCAGCAATGCGTTCATCATCAGAATGGAGAAATTGTCAGGGTTGGCGTACCGCCTGCTGACTGAATGATTTATTGAGCCCACAAACTCCTGCTTGATTCGCTGTGAATAAAAGCTTTCCTGGGTAAGTTGTTGTGGGACGCTCGGCCCAGCGCCGCTGATTTATGGCGTGTCACATCAGATGGAGGAAATGCCCAAGGAATGAGGCTGAAGTGTGAATGTCTTCCAGCGGGGGGTTCGAGGAGGATAAATGAACAAGTCTCTGTGAGTTATGAAGGAGTGCTGGCCATCATTATGAAGCGCTGTGGAGAAACCCTGATGACTCTGTCAGAGCCGCGCAAACTTATGCTGCAAGCTAAGCACATCCCAACGCTGCATTGATGGATACCGGGGGAAAAATATCAAATAAAGAACTTTAGTTATTGTAGTTATTTGCTGGATTGAGCTGTGCGCTGCTTGAAAATGGCATCTTATATGGGTCTGCCGAATAAAGGTGTTGTTTAATGGTGTTTGTGTCTGTTCACGGTGAAGAAAGCATATCAAACATTCAGAATTATACATGGATGTACAGTGCAGGACATAGTGCCATCTGAGCCTCAGAATATCAGCTTGCATTTTTATTTCTGCATCTCCATAACTTAAGTTGTCCACTCTGAGCTTTTCCCAGCACTTTTACTATTTTGTTTTATGAAACTGTGAACACATGTGATTGCATTGAGCCTTGCTGTCTTATTGCTGATCCACTCCCCTCTCTCAACCCTAGATATACCTGCAAAGCATAAAATGCCAAGATGAGGGACACATACAAACACTGGCCACTTTATTAGGTACACCTGTCCAGCTGCACATTAACGCACATTTCTAATCAGCCAATCACATTCCAGCAGCTCAATGCATTTAGGCATGTAGACATGGTCAAGACGATCTGCTGCTTTTCAAAGCGAGCATCAGAATGGGATAGACTGGTTCCAGCTGATAGAAAGGCAACAGTAACTCAAATAAGCACTCGTTACAACCGAGGTCTGCAGAAGAGCATCTCTGAACACACAACACGTCCAACCTTGAGGCGGATGATGGGCTACAGCAGCAGAAGACCACACCGGGTGCCACTCCTGTCAGCTAAGAACAGGAAACTGAGGCTACAATTCACACAGGCTCACCAAAACTGGACAAGAGAAGATTGGAGAAACGTTGCCTGGTCTGATGAGTCTCCATTTCTGCTGCCACATTCGGATGCTCGGCTCAGAATTTGGCCTCAACAACATGAAAGCATGGATCATCCTGCCTTGTATCAGCGGTTCAGGTTGGTGGTGGTGGTGTAATGGTGTGGGGGAGATTTTCTTGGCACACTTTGGGTCCATCAGTACCAATTGAGCATCAACACCACAGCCTACCTGAGTATTGTTGCTGACCATGTCCATCCCTTTATGAGCACAGTGTCTCCATCTTCTGATGGCTACTTCCAGCAGGATAACGCACCATGTCATAAAGCCCCAATCATCTCAGACTGGTTTCTTGAACATGACGATGAGTTCACTGTACTCAAATGGCCTCCACAGTCACCAGAGCTCAATCCAATAGAGCACCTTTGGGATGTGGTGGAACGGGAGATTGGCATCATGGATGTGCAGCCGACAAATCTGCAGCAACTGTGTGATGCTATCATGACAATATGGAGCAAAATCTCTGAGGAATATTTCCAGCAGCTTGTTGAATCTCTGCCATGAAGGATTAAAGCAGTTCTGAAGGCAAAAGGGGAACAACCCGGTACTAGTAAGGTGTACCTAATAAAGTGGCCAGTTAGTGTATTTCTAAAGAGCATGTGCTGGTATTAGTACACTGTACTGAAGTGTGTTTTCAGTTTGTCCTCTTATTAATCCACCTTCAACAAAACCCTTCACCGCAGCCGTAATTACAGCTTCAACAAAGAGCCACTTGTGCACTTTTTAACATGTCTGAATGCCGGCGGCTGGTGAGACGGGTCAGTTGATGGGATGTTAAGGTTCTTAACCAGCTGCTGAACCCCATCAGCAGCTGAAGCCATTAAAAGAGAA
The DNA here is from genome assembly GCA_903798195.1 of Danio kyathit. NCBI lineage: Eukaryota > Metazoa > Chordata > Actinopteri > Cypriniformes > Danionidae > Danio > Danio kyathit. Next base: position 286,560 of record LR812534.1, on the reverse strand, counting down.
GTTCCTCATCAGAGCACGGTGAACTCCGAGACCCGAGAGCTCAGTCATTATCCCAGATCCTGTAAAGTTCATTTGAGCTGAAGAGTGTCTGGAAAAGCAGATCCCGTAATGCTGTGAAGATCATTGGAAACACATGGGACTCCAGCGACACAAACCTGCTCCAGCGCAGCCGAGTGCACGTCTTCATCTCACAGCCTCAGTTTATGATGGGAAAGAGCAGGAACATGGTGGAATCATCCAAACCACAAGCTGGACAGATAACAGGCTCTTTACACCTAAACCTGTGAGAGGCTTTGAGAACCTGCTGTTCTCAGAGCATTACATTACAGATGTATTTCAGAGGAGTAATGAATGCTTGGTTCTGGTTGGCTGATGGTCACTCTTAGGTGTTTGGTTATTGTCAGATAAAGGCACAGCTAAAGTAGTTCCGGCAGGTTATATCTTCATATCACTCCACTGAATGATGAGAGTTCCTTCACAGCTACAGCAGTCAGACATCACATCAGAACACAACAGGAGGAGGAGATGTGGAGGACACTAGTGCTACACACTGGTTTGAGTTTGACAAAAATCTGACAAATAAATTCTCAAATACAACATCAATTATTCCTAAAATATACAATCAAAACTGAAAACTTCAACAGTTAGTCAAATGTGTGAAGGTGTTTGTGTGCTGTTGATGTCTCTCTTGAAAGATCCAAATGTTCTAATGAAGCATGTATTAACCATGCCTGTAATGACCTGAGCGTGACAGAATCACACGGTTTTCTTTCTTTGCTTTCTCACTAAGCCAAAAATCCAACAAACTAACACACACCTGACATCAGCAACGCCGGCAAACGTGAATAAGGCTCATTAAAGATCATCAAGACACTCTGAAGTTCAAAGAAGGTTTTAGTTTTTAGATGTTTTGACAAACTGGAGGATTTCTAACCCAGTCAAACAACTTCTGCTGCTAATCCCACACCAGTGGAACCCAAATAACCCAGATCATGTGTCCGTGTGGGTTTCAGATCTGGCTGCTTCTGCAGAGGCTGACAGCTGAGATTGAGATTAGACCTGGAATCCTCTGGAGTGACACGCTCTCTCGCATCTCGATGAAGTTTTCAAGCCAGGCTCGCCTGCTGTGTGTCGGGTTCAGTCTGCAGACTTCAGGGAACACATGATGAACAGCAAGACTTCTGCTGCACTGCCACACAATCACTGCAGTTACACCACAGAAAACACACTTCCTGTCCACAACTCCTGTAGGAGTGCATTTAAACTAACTTACCTTATGACCATTAGAAAAGTGTGTTCTTTCTATGGCTGCACGGTTGCACAGTGGGTAGCACGTTTGCCTCACAGTAAGAAGGTCGCTGGTTCAGGCCTGAGCTGGGTCAGTTGGCGTTTCTGTGTGGAGTTTGCATGTTCTCCCCATGTTGGCGTGGGTTTCCTCCGGGTGCTCCCCCTACAAGTCCAAAAACGTGGTATAGGTGAATTGGGTAGGCTAAATTCTCCGTAGTGTGAATGAGTGTGGATGAATGTTTCCCAGTGATGGGTTGCAGCTGGAAGGGCATCCTCTGCGTAAAACATATGCTGGATAAGTTGGCGGTTCATTCCGCTGTGGCGACCCCTAGATTAATAAAGCGACTAAGCTGAAAAGAAAATGACTGAATGATGTTCTTTCTATACAGTACGAATGTGTGTAGTGTGAATGAATGAGCTACACGCACGGCAAGTGTTTTAACCACTGATAAACCATTGGTGAAAGGTTTATGTGACTATTTACACTTTCAGAAGGAATAAAATATAATCAGATAAATATACTTAAGCATTTGTTTAGTTGTTCAAGCGTAAAACAAGATGAAAGGTCATTTAAACATAATTTAAAGACTTGGTGCAGAACAATGATATTTACATTGATATAGCCACAGCCATATCACCCTGCAGCCCAAGAGCGGTCCCTCACTGAAGCTAAGCAGGGCTGAGCCTGGTCAGTACCTGGATGGGAGACCACATGGGAACACTAGGCTGCTGTTGGCAGTGGTGTTATTGGGGCCAGCAGGGGGCGCTCAATCGGCGGTGTGTGTCCTAATGCCCCAGTGTAGTGAAGGGGACTCTATACTGTCAGTGAAGAGGACACTATACTGTCAGTGAGTGCCGTCCTTCAAATGAAACGTTGAACCGAGGTCATCATGGCCTCCCAATCATCCACATCCCCTGAATCTCTCCACTCCACCTATAGCAGGTGTGTGGTGAAGCACTGGTGCGGTTGTTCTGTGGCTGCCGGAGCATCATCCAAGTGGAGCTGCACACTGGTGGAGGAGTGGTGAGCCCCCTCATGATGGTGAAGTGCTTTAGGTGTATGACCATACACGATAAATGTGCTATATAAATACACACATTACATTACATTTAATGCAGTGCATGCCAATAATGCATGACAGTTCTGGCTTATTTAAAACTAAAAGTCCCTTTGCATATCCCCTACTACATCCGCTATCTGTTATTATCATCACACGACCTGCCTTGTATTTTAATGTTTTCATGGCAGTTCCTGATGTTCTATTAAGTGGCTAATTCATATAATTGTATATAATCTCATTCTTATAATTTTCTCATCCCCTATTGATGTTGGTTTTGGGGTTGGGGTTTGCGCCCATGTCTCCTTTTAAACATGTGTACGTTTTTGTTTAATTGCATGAATTCATACAAATTACCCACATTTCTGACAATATATAATATTTTACGTTACATTTACGAGTTATATTTCCTTGTGAGATCAGGAAGTATGCAATGTTGGAGACATAAACAAAGATGCAGCAGCTAGAACCCACAGAGAATACCTCAATATAGACTATTGCATGTGTGAGGCATACAGTTCTCATGTTAGAATCTTTTGTTTAGATGAATAGCAGGCATGACAGTTCAGGGACGCACAAACACAAGTGCTTTCCACATCTGAAACCGCCTGCCTGAGAACTGAATGAGATTCAGTGGTGACAGATAATGGGGCGCTCTAATCCTCGGGGAGCAAACATTAACTGATCTGGAGTCTGAATCGCCGGCAGGACTTGAAAGTGAAGTGCGTTTGGAGGCTGACATTTGGGCTCAAAGCGGCACCTGATTTGCAATTTGTATGAAACTCCAAAGTGACTCGGTGTCAAATGAGAATCTCTGTATGGTCATTAATCTACGCTCTGAACCGCAGCCAACACGGAGCGCCCGGGAACTTTGGAAACAAATCTGAAATGCAAATCTGCTTTTTAATAAGCCAGCAGGGAATACAGAGCGTGTTTGGAGGAGCACACCTGAAGCTGGCCTGCGATCGGACGAATGTTTCATCATGTGGACTGAGGAAAGCAGAGGTCACCAACAAATTGGAGAAGCTGCACCGAGGTGATGAGCGGTAAACACACCTTCAGCCTCATTAGCAGTCCATGCGCACATCAAACGCCAGCATGCGTCCTGCTGTCATGTTCAGTGGGAGATCAGATCGCCTGTGCATGAGTTATAATTATTTTCTGTCCGCTTAAGACTCTTTATCTCCTCTGGGCATTTGGGAATGGAAAGGTCATTTCTCTATTGCCGTGTGCTTCTGTAGAGCATCATGTCATAAAGTTAATAGTGAACAACTTCCTTCTGTCAGGTTATGCTTATTAAAAATAATAATCAACAACCTCTTGTTTATATTTATTTATTACATGGCATTCTGGAATACTTGATTCTGATTGGTCAATTGCGACATTCCAAGGTATGTTATACTCGAACAATCTGGCTACTACCAATGTTTCTCCCACCTGCAGCTTCTCCATGATAGACGTCCAGCGTCCTACAGCCTCCGGTGCCTAGACTGCAGCTCTGCACCGGAAGTTTGGCCAGAGGAGAAATGATCGTGCCCAACTGAGCCAGGTTTCTCTCCAGGTTTTCTCCTTCACTTTGGTCAATTGGTGAAGTTTGTTCCTCCACTGGCTTGCTTGGTTTGTGGAGCTGTGCATGGATGGATTTGCTCTTCAGTGTTTGGACTTTCAGCAGTGAAGATTAAACCACACTGAACTGAACTGAACTGAACTGAACTTCAACTCTGACTCTCAGCATCTCAATTGGATTCAGGTCAGGACTATGACTAGGCCACTCCAAAGTCTTCATTTGTGCTATCTTTGACTACTATTTAAATGTGTTTGATGATCTGAAACATTAAAGTGTGACAAACATGCATATAGAAATCAGTAAAGGGGCGAACACTAGACTACATCTAGGCATTTTTCTTTTAGTAAAGTGCTGTAAGTAATTATAATAATTGTGTGCAGCTAATCTAGAAGCTAACCCACATTCTAAATCTACCCGTATAGTAAGTGGATGTAGGTAAACTCATAGTTACACTACAGTAAACTTCTCAGAATATATCCTGAGAAACGTCTTATCTTGTTTCTTCATGTTTTCATAAGTCCAGCTTCTGGATTCACTGCAGACTGTGATTTTACTTGTAAATGTCCTGCATGTGGAATGTGCTTCCTAAACTCCGGGAAGAGCTGTGGTGAATGGAGAGCTGCAGGGGTGCTAATGAACGCCGCAAACTCTCACTGCAATTATAAGACAGCCGTGAAGATTCAGCCCGAGTTCTGCAGTCACAGATGGTGAGAAACAACATCCAGCATCAGCATTAATCCGCTGTGTGTGTGTGTGTGTGTGTGTGTGTGTGTGTGTGTGTGTGTGTGTGTGTGTGTGTGTGTGTGTGTGTGTGTGTGTGTGTGTGTGTGTGTGTGTGTGTGTTTTCTCCACGGCTCATTTTAAAAGCTCACTGTACTCAGAAGTGCGATCATGCATGGCTAATGTGTGTCACGGCATGCAGGAAGGTAAGCACATGTATATTCAGGATGTTTGCGGATGGCTAAAATCTGTTGACGCTAACATCATTTCTGTGCATGTCTGAATGCACAAACTCCTAAGTCAATAAGTCACCTGTGTTAGGAGCTCCACCAGGGGCTGATTTGAATAAAGCATATCATTAAAAAATCTAATTTAATTGTGGAGCTCCAGGATCAACAGAGCACATTCCCTCAAGTGCTCAACACAGAGCCTCAGATGTGTTCTCATGCTGCAGAGCGCATACATTAACCAGCATCAGAGCTCTCCACCGCTATCATCATACCTGCTGCTGGGACAATGATGGAGCTTCATAGGGCAAAGAGATCATCTTCATCACCATCACTATCATCTTCATCATCACCATCATCATCATCATCACCATCATCATCATCATCACCATCATCATCACCATCATCATCATCACCATCATCATCTTCATCATCTTCTTCATCATCATCATCATTATCATCTTCATCATCTTCATAATCATATTCATTATCATCTTCATCATCACCATCATCATTATCATCACCATAATCTTCATCATCATCATCGTCATCATCATCACCATCATCATCATCACCTTCATCACCAACATCATCATCATCATCACCAACATCATCATCATCACCTTCATCACCAACATCATCATCATCACCATCATCATCATCATCACCTTCATCACCAACATCATCATCATCATCATCATCACCAACATCATCATCATCACCAACATCATCATCATCACCTTCATCATCATCATCACCTTCATCATCATCATCACCTTCATCACCAACATCATCATCATCACCATCATCATCATCATCACCTTCATCACCAACATCATCATCATCACCTTCATCACCAACATCATCATCATCACCTTCATCACCAACATCATCATCATCATCACCAACATCATCATCATCACCATCATCACCACATCATCATCATCACCATCATCTTCTTCATCATCATCACCATCATCATCATCATCATCATCACCAACATCATCATCAACACCATCATCATCTTCATTATATATTCACCATCATCACCATCATCATCATCACCATCACCATCATCATCATCTTCATAATCATCTTCATTATCATCTTCATCATCACCATCATCATCATCACCATCATCTTCATCATCATCCCCAACATCATCACCATCATCTTCATCATCATCACCATCATCTTCTTCATCATCATCACCATCATAATCATCACCATCATCACCTTCATCACCATCGTCATCATCATCACCATCATCATCATCATCATCATCATCACCTTCATCACCATCATCACCTTCATCATCATCACCTTCATCACCATCATCTTCACCATCATCATCACTTTCATCACCATCATCATCATCACCATCATCATCATCACCTTCATCACCATCATCATCACCTTCATCACCGTCATCATCACCTTCATCACCATCATCATCATCTTCACCATCATTAACATCACCTTCATCACCATCATCATCATCATCATCATCATCATCATCTTCTTCATCGACATCTTCACTCAGCAAACCGCTAATCCACATGCTGTCTGCATCTGCCCTGTACAGTGAACACCAGGATTCATCCGTGAAGGAAACGCCTCTCCAAGTGCCAGACATCATCAGTGTGAGTGAATCAAGTCAGGTATGATGATGAGCTGAACACACACAGACATATTACATCTCTTTTTATCATATATTTAAATAAATAAATGGGTAGCACGATCGCCTCACAGCAAGAATGTTGCTGGTTCGAGTCTCGGCTGGGTCAGTTGGTGTTTCTGTGTGGAGTTTGCATGCTCTCTCGGTGTTGGTGTGGGTTTCCTCCGGGTGCTTCAGTATCCCCCACAGTCCAAACACATGCGCTATAGGGGAATTGATCAACTAAACTGGCTGTAGTGTATGAGTGTGTGCAAGAGTGTGTGGGTGCTTCCCACTGTTGGATTGCGGTTGGAAGGGCATCCGCTGCATAAAACATATGCTGGATAAGTTGGTGGTTCATTCCGCTGTGGCGACCCCTGATTAATAAAGGGACTAAGCCGAAAAGAAATGAATGAATGAAAAAAAATACAGCAAACACAGAGAATATGTACTGTATAATTAAATGTTGTATATAACCAGGTGAACTGTCTGAATGTTTCCCCTCTATTCATCAAAACACAGATTTGAAAGTCCTGTTCTAAAGTAAGAGTTCTGTAAACCCAGTGTTCAGTGTGAAGGCTGTTTTGTTGATTGGTATGAGCTTCATGTGTTTGTCTCCACAGCTCTGCATGATCTCCGTTACATCTGCATTTACAATCACACCCACATCAGAGAGGGAAATGCTAATTCAATTACAGAGCCATTGATAGCTTACATTCATCAGGGCTTTCAGCTCTCCAAAATAATGTCTTCATAATGTCAACGAGACCATCAGCGGCTGCAGAGAATACTCCAATCAGTGACGTTACTGTTATTATTTATCTTCTACTCCATCAAATGGTCATTACACATTTCTCAGGTGAATGGATGAGTTTAGAGATGCTGTAAATGTGTGTCTGATCACACCTCTGATCAACATACGTCCACATTCATGTGCTAAACTGCTGTTTCTTAGCAATCGTTAGTGAATGGCTATAGTTAATGAAGCTAATAACTCACTGGATATTTCCTCTTTGTCGGACCATTCTCTGTCTGTCTGTGTGTGTTTTGTTTTCCCTAGACACACAGACCATTTCTCTCATCGATAATTCAAATAGTTTTTAAAAGGTAATCAGCCAACACATTCACTCACAATCACATGGAAAAAATACTTTCTCATATCAAAGCATAAGCGCCTTTAATTGGTGAATGTGTAGAGTCAGTCAGATTACAGCAGTGTGTGTTTACGTTGCATTGCTCAGACGTGTGTGTGCAGCTCCAGTGTGTCCTGTTCATCATGTGTGTGTCTTCTGAGAACTGCTCTGTTAAAGTAGGTCAGCTCTGCATCTGTAATGACGCTACGGTCTGCTGACCCCGCGGCCCGTCTGTCTGTCTGTCCGGCCCATAATAACCTCAATCTCCTGCTGACACAATGACATACAACCCTGTTAGACCGCAGTCACATCAGTGGAGCCGCGGACCAGGAGAGAAGAGCTGCGGGCTTCAGCTGGAAGAGGACCAGCATTCATCACACACACACACACACACACACACCAGCGCTTCAGGCTGACAGATTCAAGAAAGCAGCACAGAGCGAGAGTCAGGGTTAATTGTTTTATTTGTTGTGTGAGCTCTACACACTTTGCAGACGCAGCACAAATTAATTAATTTGGGTGGAAAACACACTACTGTAGAGTTCTGAATCTGTCACACAGCCGACATTTGCCCTATAGAAATCTCTTGCATCATCTAAATTAAGCCAATTTAATGGCTTGAAGATGATTATATTTCCTTTTTCATCATTTCTGATCAGAGACGCTACAGTTTCCCCTTCAGTCACAGACAGATAATTAGGTTAACGACCCCGATTCACCCACATGATGCAATTAGGGCAACATCTCCAAAGGCAGCTCAAGTTCAGCGTTTCTCAGGCAGAATCAACATGGCATAACATGAGCTGGGGCGGAACACAACACACACACACACACACACACACACACACACACACACACACTTTATTAATTCATTTATGTCCACTTAAAAGGACTAAATCATGATGTTTCCCAGGATAAAGCGGTGCAGGTAAACTCTCAAGATCAAGAGTTCAGACCAGTAAAGCACATACTGAACTCTTCGTGTTCCTTCCTCTCCATTACATTAGTACAAAGTAACTGATTGACACAAAGTACAAAGTAATTGATTACTTACAAAAAATGCTGGACCATTGATTAGTCTTAGATTATTAAAATCGACTGTAAGCGGTAGATGTTTTCATATCTGATGCCTGAACTCTGAAACAGCCTGCCTAGCACACTGATCGATAGGCAGACACACTCTCTCAGTGTAAATCTAGACTAAAGAAGCATCTGTTTGCACAAAAATACACATAAAACAAAAGAAAAACACACATCAGCAGCTACGCTAATTATTTCTTTGTTCTGTATTTCCACCTGGGGATCCCCATCCTGAGTCCTCAAGATCATGGAGTGCCACTCGATCAGATCCAAGACCAGAGCCGGAGACACTGTCACTGGAATGGCATCTACACTATGATCATGTTAGTCTGCATTTCTCCTCATCCTGAGGTTCATCCGGCTCATATTCAGATCAGATGGACCTCAGCACAGGAGACCTAATGCTTAGGGGTCTTGTGATGGAAAGGTTGCAGGTTTGAGTCCTGGGATTGTAGTTGGGAGTGAATAACCAGCGCTCACACCACCCTCAATATGTACCCTCATTGATGAGTCTAGAGCAAGAGAGTTCTGACTCAAGGCTGACCCATATTTGGAGTTTGTGCTTGTATTTAACCCAGAGCAGTGGACAGCCATGGAGCAGTTGGGGGATTGGTGTCCTGCTCAAGGGTTTTACCTCAGCCGTGGTATTGAGGTGGTGAGAACGCTGGTTATTCACTTACAACAACCCCAATCCCTGTCATTGCTGGGACTCGAACCAGCAAAGTTCCAATCACAAATCCAACATTCTAACATTAGGGCATGGCTGCCCCATGTATCTTAACCCTCATTCACACTAGAAGCGACTCACAGTGGCAAATCGACAAGCAACCGCTCATTTCAACTGAGAGTAAGAGACTTCCAGTGACTGTTGGTGAGCAGGTGGGCGTGTCAAGTGATGCATCAAATTTGAGAATCCTTCAACTTTATGCAAATGAAGAGCAACTTTCTTGAGCGCCAGCCAATAGGAGCGCTAGTAGAGCTCCCGAGATCCTCTCTCAGCTCACTCAGAGGCCGGTTGTGTTCTCCGTGCGGTAGACCTACGATTGCAGCAGATCACCACCCAGAGAGACAGACAGCTACAAAGTCACTGCTAGTGTGAATGAGGCATTACTCTGCAGCTCTGCCACTACATTTGCCCATTGGAGATCTGGTCACCCGCTGCGCCTGGTACTGCTGGTGAACCTCATTCTTAAGTCTATCTACTTCTGCATTTGTCAGGGCTGCTGCGCTTCATTACTCTCTGTGCTCCCTCTACAGGTGCACTGCGACACTGTGAGGATGTGCTCAGGTGGATTGGGTACACCGCTGCTCAGGTGCTGTCCTATAAACACCATCCTGCTTTGCATTGACAATGGCAGGCATTTACTCATTGATCGTTCCTGGGTTAGGATGGAGATTAGAGATTGATGTGTGCGTGATCTGGGGACTTTATAGACTCATGTTTGGGTCACAGTAGACTTTTTGAATCATGGCTCTCGCTGCCGTCTCCTGTTTTTGTTGCTCTCCTTCGAGGGTGTAACAGATTTACTGAAGGTGTTGGGGTCAAACATTTACAGAGTGGACTATCTTGCACAATAACTTTCATTCATTAATTTTCTTTTCAGCTTAGTCCCAATATTCATCAGGGGTCGCCACAGTGGAATTGAACCACCAGCTTATCCAGCACATGTTTTATGCAGCAGATGCCCTTCCAGCTGCAACCCAACTCTGGGAAACATCCATACACTCTCATTCACACTCATACACTACGGACAATTTAGCCTACCAATTCACCTGTACTGCATGTGCTTGGACTGTGGAGGAAACCCACGCGAACGCAGGGAGAACATGCAAACTCCACACAGAAACGGCAACTGACCCAGCCTGGGCTCAAACCACCAACCTTTTTGCTGTGAGACGATCATGCTACCTACTGCGCCACCGTGTCGCCCTATTTTAAAGTTGGTTTTGTGTAGTCAGTAATGTACACATCCTAAAATTCAGATCCGACCTGCAGTATCAGAAGCCGTTCAGCACAGATATCCTGACCACAACTGCATGTTACCAGATTCACACCAGTCCTTTAATTAAAACTGCAGACGGTGCATGCAAATAAACAGCCAGTAATAAGCAGGACAGTGTGTTTGTTCTGTCTGATCATCAGAACTTCAGTTTCTCTTCTTGTTGAGTGGTTTTCAAGATTCCTGGAAAGATTAGTTTATTTTCCATTAATGTTACACATCCGTCACACACCGCCTGGTCCAAATAGCAGAGCTGTGGTGACGGATCTGAGCGCTGATCCACAGAAGTTGTGGAAAGCCGGTGTAGTGATCAGAGGAATGCATCGACACCCTTTCCTCCCCTTTCCTCTTTGATCCGTCTGCATGTTCATCCTGAAAACTTCACCGTTCAGCTCAGACACATCTTCACAATGCAAATTCTGATCTACATGTACGCGTCGCCCTGTCCATGACCACAACGTCCCACAGCGACCGAAATCAGCAACATCAGATTAAAATCCCTGCAGAAAGACGCGGTCCATCGCTCGTAATCACAGAGGATGATCTCTCATGAGTGAAGAAGAGCGGATCTCCAGCGCAGACTGAGGCTGATCTGTGCTGAAAGTGCCGGAGTACAGCCAGTGTGTGTGTGTATGTGTGTGTCTGTGTGTGTGTTTGGCTCCGGTAGACTCACAGACGCTGAACTAGTCCTGAGACTAAAATGGACTAAATGAGACTAAATGCACTTTCAGAGAGGGTTTCTGATGCTTGAGACGGACTGAGCTGTGTGTTTTCCTTTGTCTTCTTCACAAATGCAGAAAGCAGGGTTCAGTGGTGTGTCTGTATCTGAGCTGCAGAGTTATATTGGATGCAGTTCCACTGACTCCAGCATGAGGGCAGCATCGTCCGCCTGTAGGAGACCACAGAGTCTCGTCTGGACGCTTTGTCTGAAAACACCAGACACAAAAACAACCCAGCATGAGGGAGTCTGACGAGACTCTCATCTGACTGAGAAATCCAATCAACCCCCCATCACTTCAGACCCAACCTGTGTGTGTGTGTGTGTGTGTGTGTGTGTGTGTGTGTGTGTGTGTGTGTGTGTGTGTGTGTGTGTGTGTGTGTGTGTGTCATGAATTTAAAAATACAGATTTCTATAGACTATAAGTTACGTTCTGTAAAACCTTTATGGATTATTGCTTTCTATTCTGTTTGATTCTGAATGTATGTCTGAGCTGTAATTCCAGCTTGGGGACAGAGATGATGAGGTGCTGATGGAGTGAATCCTCCTCTACACACACACACACACAGACACACACACACACACACACATGCCTGAATGCAGAGCGATGATGTAAGCATGTGTCATTTCAGACAGATAAACAGACACATCCAACATGCAGAAGCACAGGATTAATCCATCCTCATGTTTACAAGCAGCAGATGCATTTCCCAAAGCAGGAGGGCTCAACCCTGTTCCTGGGGATCTACCGTCCTGCAGGATTCAGTTGCAGCCTATCAAACACACCTGTCTGTCATTATCAAGTGCTGATCAGGTCCTCATTAATTAGTTCAGGTGTGTTTGATCAGGGTCAGAGCTGAACTCTCCAGGAAGGTAGATCTGCAGGAGCAAGGTTGAGCACTCCTGGCCTAAAGGAACATCAGAGATCTGTGCTTATTTACTGACCAAACTTCAATGCTGTTCTCCCATTAAAACAGAGGAGAAGCACAGGAGAACTATAAAAATATCATACAGGATTAAAGAATAGTTCCTATAGTGAACAATAATCCAAGGAGAAAGTTAATGTAGTTCATATGACGTATGCTATAAATAAAGTGCAAGTTCTTAACTTCAGATTAATTATAATTAATGCAAATTTGAAATGATCTAAAAGCAGTCTCGATTCAGTTTACAGTGTTTAAAGAGGTGTGTTTTATTCATAAGTATGTATATTTGCAAAATAGTTAACTATAATGTCATTCTGGGTGGCACGGTGGCTCAGTGGTCAGCACAGTGGCCTCACAGCAAGAAGGTCTCCGGTTTGAGTCCCGGCTGGGTCAGTTGGTGTTTCTGTGTGGAGTTTGCATGTTCTCCCCGTGTTGGTGTGGGTTTCCTCCGGGTGCTCCGGTTTCCCCCACAGTCCAAACACATGCACTATAGGGGAATTGACCAACTAAATTGGTCGTAGTGTATGAGTGTGTGTGTGAATGAGTGTGTATGGATGTTTCCCAGTACTGGGTTGCAGCTGAAAGGGCATCCGCTGTGTAAAACATATGCTGGAATAGTTGGCAGTTCATTCCGCTGTGGCGATCCCTGATGAATAAAGAGACTAAGCTCAAGGAAAATGAATGACTGAATGAATATCAAATAATACTACTGATAAAATATTGCTGGAATTCCTCACATGTGTTTTAGTGTTGTCGTCAACAAACCTGGGACTTTTGTAGCTGTATAAAGCACACAATAAAAGAATACTGAACAAACTATTATTATATTCACACATGCGCTGTGAACTAATGCAGAGAGTAACTAACAGAACCACTTAACACTGACATTCAGACAAAGCTGGACAGCAAACAAAGCAAACACAGAACGTAAATACACACTGAAATTAAAACATTGATAACCATGGAAACTAATCACTATGGGAACAGCGGGACACATGAAGTACAGGTACAGAAGAGACATGAAAACACACTCCTTCCTCTTAGTAAGACACATCCTCACATCTTCAGAAGGAGGGATGAACTGGGGGAGGAGGAGGGACAGGTGAAGGACCAGGAGAGGAACACAGAGGCTGTTTCTCAATACCAGGAATGAAGAGAATGAACTGAGGTTTTTAAGTCAGACTCATTCTGATTACGTACCCCTGTATACATTTCTGGAGAGCGCCAAATACATCCCAGGACCTACGTTTCTTTGGAGTTTTTGTTTTCAAGAGTTCACACTTAGCTGATAATTGATTATAAAGCAAGTTTGGCATGCTGTCCCGGGAAAGAGCCCTGAGCCCAAAAGGTCCTTGAGCCCCGGGCTCCCTCCCGTTTGCAGGGCGAGAGGGGAGCTTTGAGCTCAGGTAGATCTCGAGTACTCCCCTGTCGTAGTGATTGAAGAGCAGATAGTAATTCTCTTTAACGAGATAGATACTAGATAGGGAGCGAGTCTTAGACGATGACTTAGGTTACATGTTTTTAATCGGTGGGAGGAAACCGGAGAACCCGGAGGAAACCCACGTGAGCACGGGGAGAACGTGCAAACTCCACACAGAAATGCCTGCTGGTTTGGTAAAGCCTAGAACCATTGACATTCTTGCTGTGAGGCAACAGCGCTAAGCGCTGGGCCACCGTGTCACCCATCTAGGAAGGAGGAGGAGTAGGGGAGGAAGGAGGGGGGGGTTCTTCAAATCGAAGATGACTGTAGTAAGAAACCCTGGCTCTTTATAGTGGGTTAGGGATCATCTGATTGGATAATCATGAGTGGTTAATGCGTAACCAGTCGTGTTCAATCATAATCACGTGATCCTCTCGAAATTAGTTTATAACTAAACTTCACTTCGTGAATCCACCAGAGGCCGCTGTGTACGTTTTTCAGATCTCAATTTTCTCTCGCGAGTGCCATTCACACCTGCTGTTCTCATGTAAATCCACCAGAGGCCGCTGTCCACTGACTGACTGATCCGCACCCTCCCCCTTTCCCTAAACCCAACCAATAGTATTTTGAAAAGCACCAATTGACCCACTGACACCCTAACCCTAAACCCAAAGCAATCCAGAAAAAGAAAAGCCCTCGCCTGATTTGTACCATGTTTTCAGATTTTACCACATCCTCACTCTGTTATTTACTTGGTTATTTATTTTTTTGGCTTTAGTTTTTGTCTTACCTGCTTTCTGGAACTGTTCTTCACCGGACTTGAACCCGTCGCTGTGATCAACTCCGCTCTGCATCTCAAGTTGGCCAGCGTACATGTCGAGCTACCGGACAAACTGGTAACAGCAGTAAAGCCGTCCACACGGAGGTAAGCGGTCGGGAATGGCGTAATACCGCCCCGTAGCGTACGTTTGGAAGACAAAATGCAGCCATACATACTTCTGGCTACATAAATCACCATCTCCAGAAACATATATAGGGCTATGCTTTCAGAATGAGCCTGTGTTGGATGTGGAGATCAAACATGCAAATGATCAAGAATGAGCCTGAACACAGAACACATTCAGAGAGAAATGAGATGCTGCCTTCACTTGATTACTTCACTTGACCTTCATCATTTTAATGGGAAATAATACTAGAAATACTTAACTGTACACATGACCCAAGACGGACTATACAAGTACTTTTACATAAGACAGACCAATTTTGTGCACAAGAGGTATTTAAGGTTGAAGTAAACAAGTAGTGTCACATGATTCATCTTTCAGAAGTAAACAATGTCTTCCTCATTGAGTCCTTGGGAGATTGAGTTTAAGTAAAGTGCCTGGTGTATATGGAGAGAAGAGTGTTTCCATCTCTTTAACCCTTGTGCATTGGACAGATTGACTCTCCTTGGGTTATGTTGGGGCTGTTTTTGCCCCATTGACTTCCATTAAAATTACATTTATTGATTGCACAGCCATGACAGCATATAATCATGCATTCTTAATTGTTGCTGGTTTTACCTTTTTGGAAAAGGGACAATCGGTCATTTTACTATTGATCGTCAGTTGGCAACCCTTTAGATAGGCCTGTGCTAAAAATGTGAATTGATATGGAGATCTATAGAGTATAAAAACAAATTATAGTGTGCGTCCACACATACACCTAATATGTTTATGTGACAAAATCAGATTTGTCACTAAAAATCATTACATTTGCTGAAACACAGATGAAGTTTTGTCCAATGTTAGCCTCAAAATCCCCCCAGAGTGGATGCAAACAGCGCACAGGGGTTAAAGTGAACTGCTTCTGTAAGAGTCCTGCTCATCGGCATCTATAAAGAGCTGTTCCCAGATCAGGTTGATGGCATGGTGTAAGCGCGGTGATTAACAGCAGGGAGCTGAAAGTGCGGCTTTACCTCTGAAGGTGTCCGTATGTGTTGAGGTGTGTCCAGACCATGGAGCGAGTGTTTGAACACCTGCAGGAAGTCTCACGCTGGCAGAGGAAGTCAGCTTTTCCAGGCCGGTCCGTCAGCAAACACAGCCTCACCCAGAACACCCTTACAGAGCTGCTACTGTGATGATGCTCAGGGCGGGATATCGCCAAACATTTCCTCGGAAAATCTGTGCTGGACATCAGTGGATGTGCTGTAGAGGAGCGAACATCATGAGGGAAACAGCCACACATCAGTAAATCAGTCATCGATGGTATCTCAAACTCATTTGCTTTACAGGAGTGCACATCTAGATGCACCTTCGGTAAGCTTTCCTTTACTCATATGATGAAGGAAACACCTTCAGCGTCACGCTTCTGTTTCTTCTGCCAAAATCATTTAAAGTGTAACCAATTCTAGACTTGAAAAACATTTCTGGCCTCTCATTGGACAGTCATCACTGACCTATTCATTCATTCATTCATTTTCCTTCGGCTTAGACCCTTATTCATCAGGGGTCACCACAGCAGAATGAACCACCAACTATTCCAGCATATGTTTTACGCAACGGATGCCCTTCCCGCTGCAACCCCCTACTGGGAAACACTCATACACACTCATTCCCACACACATTCATACACTACGGCCAATTTACTTCATCAGTTCCCCTATAGCGCATGTGTTTGGACTGTGGGGGAAACCGGAGCACCCGGAGGAAACCCACGCGAACACGGGGAGAACATGCAAACTCCACACAGAAACACCAACTGACCCAGCCGGGACTCAAACCAGCGAACTTCTTGCTGTGAGGACACGGTGCAAACCACTGAGCCACCGTGCCGCCCACTGATGTATTATCATAGAGAAAATGTGATGGTGTTGTTGGTTTTTTCAGTATCATTTGGTGACTACTTATTCTGCATCACCAAGGTCAAACTACAGGACTTCTCTGAAGATCATCTCCTTAAATATATGTTGAGCATCAGATTAATAATATCTCATGTAAAGCAAATATAAAAGTTGTTGATTTCTTATATCTGTAAAGCCAGCCAAAACGAATCCATGTTATTTTGTCCGCGCTAGACATCAGCAGATACGCGGCAGTGTTGAGCAGGGCCAATCAGACATGCACTGACTGCAGTGAGTTTCAAATGAATAGATTTCCTCCTCAAACCCTCCTGCGCTCAGGTCTTGCCCACATACAGCTTTTAAGCTCTCAGACCTTTACACATTCGGTGTTCATAAAACCTCTGAAAATGAAATTGGACCCAGAGCGGGGTAAAGGGCGCCTCGGCCGGGTTAAATTGGTGTTGATGCACTAATGCACGTTCCATTAGATCCATTTTCGGCCCGGTTTGCTTCCGCAGGTATTGACTGACAACCCTCTCTGGCCTCTTTTGAGCTCTTTAATGATACGTTGTGTGGTTTTGTGGAAACTACGAGGCGTTAGAGCGAATCCACAGGAGGAAAACAGCGTCTCCGCGCAGGGTTTGAGCCGAGCGCCGGTGCATTTACCATTGAGCTTTCAGGAGAAACACAAATAAAACAAAACCTACATCAGCCGTGACCTTTTCCAGATCCATCCACGCTCCGCTGCCCACAGCTCCTGACCCTCCAGAAGCAGAAGGCTGAGCGGTGCGATCAGGAACATGTTGAGGGAAATAATTGGGCCAGCGCTGACCTGTTCTGAGATCAGCTGGAGCCTTTTCATCTGCTGTTAATAAGTGTGGATGATCTGCCGTTTGTGTCGATCAGAATGTTCCTGCTGCACCAGCTGAGCTTCCGTCTCTCAGACGGGCAGATGCTACAGATGTCAACACTGATGGGAAATGAAGATTTATGAGAGGGCTTTTACTTTGGCTCTGTCCACATGAACATGAGTGTTTTAAAACTGCATGGTTTCACTGTTTGTCCACATGAAAACTCAGGATTGGGTGACTCAAACTGGGTGACTTGTTTGCTTCTTTTTATTATGGTCTGCTGAATTAAGGCTCTGTCCACATTAGGCATGGGCTGGTATATGATTCTGACGATATGATAACCTTGGATAAAAAAAATCACGCTTTCACTGTATTGTGATTACTGCTCTAATATAAGTTCTTTTTATGTCAGGCTAAATAATTTAAATGAATCACTGACCTGCTGTCGTCATTAGTTTCTGAAACACCGATGTCTTTACAATTTAAAATGGCATCCTCTGATTTTTTCACCTCATGACATCAGCGCTGTTTTCTCCTTTCTGATTGGCCGACACGACTGGGTTCACACCGAATGTGGAAGATGAAAAGTGTGCACGTTCACGCAGACATATCACATATTCCACAATGTTCGAGCACTAAACAGTAATCAGACTCTGTTCTCACATTTGCATTTACCTCAAGAAAATACTTCATTCCTCATTCGGTGTGAACTCAGCATGAGTATCATTATCGCCCCCTGTTGGTTCAGTGTGCACTTAACATGCATCACAGTGTCTTTCAGCATTTACATGTGGACATGGCCTTTGTCTACAACCCAGGCTCATTGGAAACACATGCCTTTACCTACATTCATTCATTCATTTTCTTTTCGGCTCAGTCCCTTTATTAATCTGGGGTCGCCACAGCAGAATGAACCGCCAACTATTCCAGCATATGTTTTACACAGCGGATGCCCTTCCAGCTGCAACCCAGTACTGGGAAACATCCATTCACACTCATTCACACACACACACACTCATACACTACATTATGAATTTATCTTTCTATTCAATTCATCTTTTTTTCTATAGCGATTTTACTGTGGAGTTTGCATGTTCTCCTCGTGTTGGCGTGGGTTTCCTCCAGGTGTTTCCCTCACAGTCCAAACACATGCGCTATAGGGGAATTGATTAACTAAATTGGCCGTAGTGTATGAGTGTGAATGCAATAGTGTATAGGTGTTTCCCAGTGTTGGGTTGCAGCTGGAAGGGCATCCGCTGTGTAAAACATATGCTGGATAAGTTGGCGGTTCATTCCGCTGTGGCCACCGCTGATTAATAAAGGGACTAAGCCGAAAAGAAAATGAATGAATGAAATGTAATGCTCATTAGCTGTGTCAGTAACTAAGGATGAACACATCTCCAGTGTACTACTGTATAATGATCACCAGCATACACTGTAAATGCTCATCGTCAGCTCTACAGTATACTGTCATCTATAGCATCAAAACACTAAATGCAGACAATGATGAAATCTTATTATGACCCACAGATCTGATGTGGAATAATAGTGGATAATCATCATCAGCATCACTCATTTTCTTTTTATTATCATTTCTAACTGGTTTTATTTGAGCTTCAACGTCCACATCCAATTAAACGACAGCGCGAGAGGAGCGCCAGACAGCAGGAGAGGGAAGGGATGAAGCGAGAAATGGTAATGCCATATCTGAAGGGGAAAAAGAGATGGTGTTGCAGGTTTGCCAGGTTTCCATGACGACCGCTGCAGACTCAACAAAGGCTGGGTCGATATGGCGAGTGTATGGCACAACATCAGACATGTGCACAATACGGGGACCCATCGGCAGCACTGCTATTATTCACTCGTAATGCTGGAGATTTGGTGTACTCATTAGCTGACTGTTCAATAATGCACTACATGAAGGAAGCATCACTGACTGCATCCCCTTTATGGAAATTCATATTTTTATCCATTTGTCAGTGAATATAGAGAATATATGTTGGTGCATCTTAACAAATCAGTTTTGTTAATCAGTCAAATGCATTAAAATAAGAGTCTGGTCACCGAGCATCTTCAGGAAAATAAAGATCATACATTTAAACCAGTTATTGGGATAAAATCACACACATTTTTTATGTTTCTCTTGACTTTTCCTTCCTTCCTTGTTTATTCATTCATTCATTTTCTTTTCGGCTTAGTCCCTTTATTAATCAGGGGTCACCACAGTGGAATGAACCGCCAACTTATCCAGCATATATTTTTTTAGCAGCGGATGCCCTTCTAGCCTTTCTAGCTTTCTTACCTTGTCCGTTTTGTCTTTGGTTCTGACTAATCTAATGTATCTGTAGAGATATAATACTGTAGAGCATGCTGGAGAAGATGAATGTAAACGAGAGATCTGTAAATGGTGTTAGTCATTAATGCTGAACACACTGTGTACTCATAAATGATTTACACCCAAAAGCATTCAATTCACAAAGCTTGCAGAAGTATAATGCGAGGGTCGAAACGCTGCCGACAATCTCTGCTTCAGGTCTAATCACACGTTCTGGATATTCTGACCTGGACTGGCTCTTACACTGCAGAAATCACTGCAAAACAATCTTAAACTTAAATTAAGAAGCATTTTCTAGACAAGCAAGGAATGTTGTGTTGTTTTCAGAAATTATGAGTCAAAATGAAGAGAGTTTCTCATTAAAACAAGCAGAATAATCTGCCAATGATGGAAGCAGAATCATGTTGTTTTTCCTTTGACATCAGATTATTTCTCTTACCCCAAAGGCAGATTATTTTGCTTGTTTTAAGATAAAACTCTAATAAATATTATTTCTTAAAACAAAACAATATGTTGTGCTTGTCTAGAAAATGCTTCTTAATGTAAGAGTTTGTAGATATTTGGACTAGAAACAAGACAAAAGCTCTTAGTTTAGCAGTAGTGCTGCTGATCTGCAAATGGTGTTTCTGACCTGCTGAAGAGCACACATCTGCCCATTACACTGTCTGACAGCGCGGTCTCCAGCAGGGTTTCAGCACGGCTTTAATGCATCCTGACGTCCATTCAGAGCAGGCCTGACCCTGGGAAACATATGCCAACACCGCTGCCATCCGCGCAGAGCACCCGGGAAACACCCAACATTAATGCACACGGACTCGCGCAGTGCAACATCAGCTCATGCCCTTTCAGCAGACATAATGCCATGTGAGCAGACGCTTTCTGTGGGCTATCTATATAGGTCAGAGCGCGTAATCTGGCTCCACACGGGCTGTGTGTGTGTGTGTGTGTGTGTGTGTGTGTGTGTGTGTGTGTGTGTGTGTGTGTGTGTGTGTGTGTGTGTGTGTGTGTGTGTGTGTGTGTGTGTGTGTGTGTGTGTGTGTGTTATTGGCTGCGGAGCGTTGCTTAATCAGAAGTGCTGAGATTGTGTTTCTGGGAGGTGATCCTTCAGAACAGACACACACTCATATTTTTAGATGTGCTTTCATTAACTCTGAGACTTACATCACAAATCAGCAGAGTATTATTAGCCATCAAAGTGTGCGTGTTTGAAGGGATTTATTTAAAAGTTTGAGAATCAATTTGAAAAGTGTGAAATAATGAATGAGCAAGAATTTCACAAAAAACACTGGAGCATAGACTGATCTAAAATAAATATATATATATACATACACTCACCGGCCACTTTATTAGGCACACCTGTCTGACTGTTTTTTAACACAACGTTCTACTCAGCCAATCACAGGGCAGCAGCTCACTGCATTTAAGCATGTAGACATGGTCAAGACGATCTGCTGCAGGTCAAAGCGAGCATCAGAATGGGGAAGAAAGGGGATTTAAGAGACTTTGAACGTGGCATGGTTGTTGGTGCCAGACGGGCTGCTCTGAGTATTTCAGAAACTGCTGATCTACTGGGATTTTCACGCACAACCATCTCTAGGGTTTACAGAGAATGGTCCGACAAAGAGGAAATATCCAGTGAGCGGCAGTTCTGTGGGTGCAAATGCCTTGTTGATGCCAGAGGTCAGAGGAGAATGGCCAGACTGGTTCCAGCTGAAAGAAAGGCAACAGTAACTCAAATAAACTCGTTACAACCGAGGTCTGCAGAAGAGCATCTCTGAACACACAACACGTCCAACCTTGAGGCGGATGATGGGCTACAGCAGCAGAAGACCACACCGGGTGCCACTCCTGTCAGCTAAGAACAGGAAACTGAGGCTACAATTCACACAGGCTCACCAAAACTGGACAAGAGAAGATTGGAGAAACGTTGCCTGGTCTGATGAGTCTCCATTTCTGCTGCCACATTCGGATGCTCGGCTCACAATTTGGCCTCAACAACATGAAAGCATGGATCATCCTGCCTTGTATCAGCGGTTCAGGCTGGTGGTGGTGGTGTAATGGTGTGGGGGAGATTTTCTTGGCACACTTTGGGTCCATTAGTACCAATTGAGCATCAACGCCACAGCCTACCTGAGTAAAAACAAGCAAAATAATTATATTATTATATTACATAATAATAAATACAGTATATTATAATAAATATATAAAAAACTAGATTATTCTACTTGTTTTATGGAAACACTTACTTCTTTTTGCCTGATTATTTCTGCAAATAACACATGTTGTGCTTGTCTGGAAAATGCTTCTTGATTTAAGAGTTTGTAGATATGTGGACTAGAAATGAGACAAAAACTCAAGTAAGAGAAGCATTTGTTGCAGTGTAGGTCAATATTATTAGATCCCTTCAGAAATAAATTGCATCCTAACATTTGAAACAGTTCTAAGCTTTAAGAAATATTTTAGCCTGTATCCAGCCTAAGGCAGATCAACAGTAATGACCGGCTGTCTGAACAACATCCCTTAAAATGACTTTCTGTGTTTAATGCCCACCCTGGGTGCAGTACTGTATATTCACACATCCAGAGAGTGTGTTCCCCATAAGACTGTGTGTCTGTCTGAAAGGCAGGGTTAGACAGAGAAATACCTGGAGCAGACGAACTCTTGACAGGGACCCTCCGCCCCCAGAGCTCCTGTGCAGAACTCTGTGCTTAACAAGATCCAGCGGGACACTGGGGTCCTGCACTGCGACACACACACACACACACACACACACACACACACACACACACACACACACACACACACACACACACACACACACACACACACACACACACACCCACACACACACACACACCGGTCAGTTAGAAAGACTCTGAGCTGTCTGATGGCTGGACACAAGGCACAGTCATCCACTGGAGCCTCAGCAGGACTGTTTTATTATCATCGCCTGCTGAATTAAGGCCCTGTCCAACTGTTTCTTTATACAGTTTGGCTGTTTGTCCACATGAAAATGCAGTATCAGGTGACTGAAACTGAAACTTTCAGAAAACTCCGGCCCCAGGTGAACTCTGAGTACAGTGTAGTCATGTGGATATTAAAACAGGAGATTCTGCTATTTTTGTTTCATCATATGTACTGATGTTCCTGAACAAAAAACTCCACAAGCACAACGAGGAGACAGAGTCAAAAACAAGCACCAAGCAGAGTCTGATTTTAATCCACATGCTTCTATTATCCTCACAGAATGATTTGTCTACCTCTAATAGTTAGAGGGGGCGTCACGGTGGCGCAGTGGGTAGCACGTTCGCCTCACAGCAAGAAGGTTGCTGGTTTGAGGCCCGGCTGGGTCAGTTGGTGTTTCTGTGTGGAGTTTGCATGTTCTCCCCATGTTGGTGTGGGTTTCCTCCGGGTGCTCCGGTTTCCCCCACAGTCCAAACACATGCGCTATAGGGGAACTGATGAACTAAACTGACTGTAGTGTATGAGTGTGAATGAGTGTGTATGGATGTTTCCCAGTGATGGGTTGCAGCTGGAAGAGCATCCTCTGCTGTAAAACATATGCTGGATAAGTTGGCGGTTCATTCCGCTGTGGTGACCACAGATTAATAAAGGGACTAAGCCAAAAAAAAAAAAGAATGAATGAATATAGTTGGAGGCTGGCACGGTGGCTCAGTGGTTAGCACTGTCGCCTCAAAGCAAGAAGGCCACTGGTTCTCCCCATGTGTGTGTGTGTGAATTTGATTAACTAAATTGGCCGTAGTGTATGAATGTGTGTGTGAATGAGTGTGTATGGATGTTTCCCAGTACTGGGTTGTAGCTGGAAGGGCATCCGCTGTGTACAACATATGCTGGAATAGATGGTGGTTCATTCCACTGTGGCAAATGAATGATTGAATAATAGTTGTAGTTCAGGATCTTCACTTGTGTGGGGGTCTCGCATGGTGAGCATTGCAGAGGTGAAGGATATTCTCCAGCGACTGCAGTGAACGTGTCAGACTGACCTCTGCCCCTGCGTGTGTAAGTGTGTCAGGACTCTATCCTGTACAGGGACAGCAGTGTCTCAGAGGAGCTGAACCATCACTCAGAATCTGCCCTGCAGTCCCTGCAGACGCATGCATACTCCAGTCTGTATAGGAGACTTTTGACAGCACTCCAAACATCTGGAGAATACATCTCTGTCACCAAAGGGTTGAACGTCAAAACACTCTTACTTTAGTGCATCAGTTTATTATCCTGCTATTCTGCAGGTGTTGTGATCTACACGATCTGTCTTTGAGAATGAAAGCCTCATGACGGATGGATGCACCACATGAAGATCACTGCATAGAGAACATTTATAAGTGTGGGACAGTTAGTGAATACATGGGTTTACCCGTCTACTAGAAAGGAGATGAGTTGACCTGGTGACTAGTGAGTTCATGTGTTGACTAGTGAGTAGATGAGTTCACCTGTTGACTAGTGAGTAGATGAGTTGATTAGTGAGTAGATGAGTTGACTAGTGAGTTCACGTGTTGACTAGTGAGTAGATGAGTTCACCTGTTGACTAGTGAGTAGATGAGTTGATTAGTGAGTAGATGAGTTCACCTGTTGACTAGTGAGTTCACGTGTTGACCAATGAGTAGATGAGTTCACCTGTTGACCAGTGAGTTCACGTGTTGACTAGTGAGTAGATGAGTTGACTTGTTGACTAGTGAGTAGATGAGTTCACCTGTTGACTAGTGAGTAGATGAGTTCACCTGTTGACTAGTGAGTAGATGAGTTCACCTGTTGACCAGTGAGTTCACGTGTTGACTAGTGAGTAGATGAGTTCACCTGTTGACTAGTGAGTAGACAAGTCGACTTGTTGACTAGTGAGTAGACGAGTTCACCTGTTGACTAGTGAGTAGATGAGTTGAACTGTTGACTAGTGAGTAGACAAGTCGACTTGTTGACTAGTGAGTAGATGAGTTCACCTGTTGACTAGTGAGTAGATGAGTTCACCTGTTGACTAGTGAGTAGACAAGTCGACTTGTTGACTAGTGAGTAGATGAGTTCACCTGTTGACTAGTGAGTAGATGAGTTCACCTGTTGACTAGTGAGTAGATGAGTTGACCTGTTGACTAGTGAGTAGATGAGTTCACCTGTTGACCAGTGAGTTCACGTGTTGACTAGTGAGTAGACGAGTTGACCTGTTGACTAGTGAGTAGACGAGTTGACCTTTTAACTAGTGAGTAGACGAGTTGACCTGTTGACTAGTGAGTAGACGAGTTGACCTTTTAACTATTAAGTAGATGAGTTCACCTGTTGACTAGTGAGTAGACGAGTTGACCTGTTGACTAGTGAGTAGATGAGTTCACCTGTTGACCAGTGAGTTCACGTGTTGACTAGTGAGTAGACGAGTTGACCTGTTGACTAGTGAGTAGACGAGTTGACCTTTTAACTAGTGAGTAGACGAGTTGACCTGTTGACTAGTGAGTAGACGAGTTGACCTGTTAACTATTAAGTAGATGAGTTCACCTGTTGACTAGTGAGTAGACGAGTTGACCTGTTGACTAGTGAGTAGATGAGTTCACCTGTTGACCAGTGAGTTCACGTGTTGACTAGTGAGTAGATGAGTTGACCTGTTGACTAGTGAGACTAGCGAGTAGACGAGTTGACCTGTTGACTAGTGAGTAGACGAGTTGACCTTTTAACTAGTGAGTAGACGAGTTGACCTGTTGACTAGTGAGTAGACGAGTTGACCTGTTGACTATTGAGTAGACGAGTTGACCTGTTGACTAGTGAGTAGATGAGTTCACCTGTTGACCAGTGAGTTCACGTGTTGACTAGTGAGTAGACGAGTTGACCTGTTGACTAGTGAGACTAGTGAGTAGACGAGTTGACCTGTTGACTAGTGAGTAGACGAGTTGACCTGTTGACTATTGAGTAGACGAGTTGACCTGTTGACTAGTGAGTAGATGAGTTCACCTGTTGACCAGTGAGTTCACGTGTTGACTAGTGAGTAGACGAGTTGACCTGTTGACTAGTGAGACTAGTGAGTAGACGAGTTGACCTGTTGACTAGTGAGTAGACGAGTTGACCTTTTAACTAGTGAGTAGACGAGTTGACCTGTTGACTAGTGAGTAGACGAGTTGACCTGTTGACTATTGAGTAGACGAGTTGACCTGTTGACTAGTGAGTAGACGAGTCGACTTGTTGACTATTGAGTAGACGAGTTGACCTGTTGACTAGTGAGTAGACGAGTCGACTTGTTGACTAGTGAGTAGACGAGTTGACTAGTGAGTAGATGAGTCGACTTGTTGACTATTGAGTAGATGAGTTCACCTGTTGACTAGTGAGTAGACGAGTCGACTTGTTGACTATTGAGAAAACGAGTTGACCTGTTGACTAGTGAGTAGACGAGTTGACTAATGAGTAGACAAGTTGATCTGTTGACTAGTGAGTAGATGAGTTGATCTGTTGACTAGTGAGTAGATGAATTCACCTGTTGACTAGTGAGTAGATGAGTTGACCTGTTGACTAGTGAGTAGATGAATTCACCTGTTGACTAGTGAGTAGATGAGTTGACCTGTTGACTAGTGAGTAGATGAATTCACCTGTTGACTAGTGAGTAGATGAGTTGACCTGTTGACTAGTGAAGAGATGGATTTACCTTTTGACTTATGGGTAGTTGAGTTGACCTGTTGACTTCTGAGTAGACAAGTCAAGTAAGGACAAGTATTATCCTTATCAACAACAGAAGGTTTAATGTTTGTATCTTGTACTGTAAAGCATGGAGACTCTTGTCTTTACTGGTCCTTACATTAAACTGTATATTTGACAAAAAATAAGCAGACATGTTGATTAAATACACAGACACAAGCTTTACTGTCAATTTAGGTTCATACAGCACAAACTACAGAGAGCATTTTCTACAGAAAAGAATAAAAAGCCAGGCCAACTCATGTACATGTCAACTATTGCATGTGGTTATGCGGAATAGTGTGATTAGGCTCTTCACACTAATATATTCCTGTTTCATGCACTTAATTAACCAAAAAGTCCATCAACACACCCTAATTATGTAGCCGGAGGGATGCTAGATGACTGAGTAAATGCAGTAATGTTTAAGCAGATGGTGTAGTGTGTAATATAGGAAACAAGTCCTGTTAAGATTGCTGCACAGATACTGTCCAAGCAATTATATGTACAGCAATGCTAACAGTCTCGGCTCGCTGTTATTGCATCGATTCGACTCACATCACAGAGGCTTTAGCTGTAGCTTTTAGCTTCTGTCTTTCTGAAATCACACTCAAAGCATGGAGATACTTAAAGAGGCAGAAACAAAGATGATCCCAGAACTGAACACATCTCACTCCGTCCTTTACCATCTCTCTTCAATCCTCTCCCACTTATTCTCTTTCTGCCGTCTGTCTACTTTTCAGTCCCTTAAGCCTGAAGGAGATCAAATCCAGTCCAGCAGTGTGTGACTAACGTCTCGGCAGACAATACGCTGCTGCGCGCTTTGATCATAAATCCATTTAACAGCACAGTTTTTAAAGGGAGAGAGAGTGTGTGAGAGCAGGAGTCTGGTTCCGGATCCTTCACGGCCCATCAGACGGATCCGACAGAAACCATGAGTATGCCGAGCACGTACACAATTAAGGATTAGTTTCTTTGACTGAGCCTCCAGCTAGAATGCAGGAATCACCTTATTCCAGGAGCGGCGCGCGTATGCTAATCGCCTGTGATAATAGCAATTTTTAACAATGTACCCCTTACATCAAATGCAAATCAGAAATATGTATTGCCGTCTCCTCGCCTCAGAGATTCCACTTTATTTTGGGGTCTTTGTGCACTCAGAAACACTGTTTAGCCAAAAGCCTTTTTTCATATGAGCTGGTTTTCCCTCAAGAGGGTTGCATATGTATTTAATGATTTCTACCACGTCTGAATTCATCTACGTTTTTCTCTCTCTGTGTGAGATAAATGTACAGAGTAAATGAGCTAGTGTTTTCCAGCGGATAGTCCTCTGAGAAATCTAATCCCGCGCGGATGGAGATGTGTGATTGTGAATATTGTATTTCTCACCCACAGTGCTGCTGCTGCTGCTGCTGCTCATTTGTGTTGACCTTTGCTGAATATCTTACCTGAAGTCACATTTCTCATCGCTGCTGCGCCTTCATTATGGATTTAGAGCTCATAACCAACTTTCTGGGGAAAACAGCAGCTGGAAATTCAAATGCTGCAGGCAACTTATCTGGTGTTAAGAGAAAATGAAAGCAGGAAAGCCACTGATCCTGGATAATGCTCAGAAACTGTGAGTCTCAGGTACTGTACCGTCCACAGTTAAATGAAATCTGACTCGATGAAGAACACTGTTTTCTTCTCTGAGATGAGCTCATGTTGGAGAGCTTCAATCATTGAAGTAAGAACAATTTAGTTTAGACTTGCCATGCGTCTGTTTTAGACATGGTCTAAGAGTAACTGGTTTATCATGGAACAGTAAACACCCTAATTAGATGGATAATTTAGCATGGTTTATGGATTAGAGTCATTTTTATTCTGCCTCCCACGTATGACCCCAGTAAGCAGTGTATAAATGAAGTCTGATAGATGTCTAATAAATGTCTTGGCTATGTCAGAACTTTCTACACATGTGAGGCCGTATCTG
Source organism: Danio kyathit (assembly GCA_903798195.1). Classification (NCBI taxonomy): domain Eukaryota; kingdom Metazoa; phylum Chordata; class Actinopteri; order Cypriniformes; family Danionidae; genus Danio; species Danio kyathit. Next base: position 258,125 of record LR812534.1, on the reverse strand, counting down.
TCTATTTGACGATTAGTCTTGTGTTAGGTCTATTAGGTTTTCAGTGACAGTCCAAATTTAGCCCTGTTTTAGATATACACTACCTAACAAGTACCTTGACTTCTAGCTGATGATTTGGTGTCAGAAGTGTCTCTATGAAAGGCAAAGGCCTCTAGATTTTGCTTATTTGAGCACAATAAAATCTGATCATGTCTTGATGTTGAATGATTTCATTAGGACAGTAAGGTCTGACTCTGCTTAGACTAAAGTCTCATCACTGAACCTTCAATAATGTCCAGTATAGAATATAAGTCATGCTGCAGTGGAAACAGAATGAATATTGTGTCTGACTCCATCATGAGCTTGGAGGACTGCATCATACATCTCTGAATGACTCAAATCACGCATTAATAAAGTCATCTGGAATGGTGAAGAAAGCGTTCCTGTCCAAAGACAAGAGTCTTTGTGTTCATCTTCAACACCTCCTCCTTCATCATGCTCAATAATGTTCATGTCTGGTGACTGGGCTGGCCAATCCTGGAGCAGCTTGACCTTCAGGAGCTTTGATGTGGAGGCTGAAGTATGAGAAGGAGCGCTATCCTGCTGGAGAATTGTCCCTCTCCTGTGGTTTGTAATGTAATGGGCAGCACAAATGTCTTGATACCTCAGGCTGTTGATGTTGCAGATCTCTTGCACGTCCCCATACTGAATATAACCCCAAACCATGATGTTTCCTTCACCAAACTTGACTGGTTTCTGTGAGAATCTTGGCTCCATGCTGGTTCCAGTAGGTCTTCTGCAGTATTGGTGATGATTGATGCAGATCAACAGATGATTCAGCAGAGAAATCCACCTTCTGACACCAAATGATCAACTAGAAGTCAAGTTATTATTTGCTGCTCTTACAACTGAGATCCACCACAAGACTTCCGTCAGGTAGTGTATGTGTTTAGATGTCATTGTCTACTAAGTAATGGCCCAAGTACTGGAAACCAAACATGATCCATATTTGTACCATAATTCATTGCTGTATGAAGTGATTGTGTTCACTGGGTCAAACCTATTTTGCATTCTGCAATGTTTTTTGTAATTGTGGAGAAATTATATTTAGAAATGAGAGTACATATAGTTATACAGAAATTATTTTATGGCATCGTTCCTCTTTGAAACCTATTTGCATATATGTCATTTTCAGGTTCCCAAAATGAAAATGCAAAGACAGTTCAGCTTTTGCTTTTGTCTAAACCTCTTCCTAGTTATGGTCAGTCTAATAATCTGCCAATGGGCTAAGAAAAATATTCTCGTTTTTCATTTGACATCATTTATTCCTCTTTCCCCATTGGCAGATTATTCTGCTTGTTTTAAGGAGAAGCTCTCTTCATTTTGACTCATTATTTCTGAAGACAACACTATATGTTTTGCTCGTCTAGAAAATGCTTCTTGATTTAAGAGTTTTTATATATTTGGACTAGAAATTAAACAATCTCCAAGTAAGAAAATCTTTCTCCGCAGTGTAGGACACACTCGAGTCTCATAATTAGTCATACCATCATCTTAAATATAATTTTAGCTCATATTTCTGACAGGATAAGAATGTTGGCTGCTGTAATGATCATCTCCGGCTCCATTATGATGATCATTATGCAGTTAATGACCTGCACGCATTATCAGTTTGTCTGACAGCTGAGGAGTCATTCATGTGTTGGTTTCACACTTTCTGGAGCAGGCGGACTCCTGAAAATACAGCTCAGTTCAGGTTTACTGAATATTATTTCACAATAATAATTGTTCCACAGAAGGTGTACAAAATGTGCACATTACTACAGTACAATCAGAATCAGAAAAGGCTAAATGTGCATACATTACAACTTTAAAAAAAAGAGTTTTTGTCTTGTTCTAGTCCAAATGTCTGAATATAATCCCCCAGTGTGGAAAGCAAAATAATCCTGTGTTCACTTTGATATATAATATTATTTTACGCAGCTCACTGGCAGATTATTTCCTTGTTTTAAGGGAAAACTCACTTCATTTTGACTCATTATTCCTGAAAACAACACTATATTTCATGACTGTCTAGAAAATGCTTCTTGATTTTAGAATTGTTAGATATTTGGACTAGAAACAGAAAAGCATTTGTGTATTTAATATATCAAGGAGTCATTGCAATAAATAAGGACATAATTAATGTATTGATTAAGCGTTTAAATGCTGTCTCTCATGCTGAAGGAGGCTGCGAGGATCTCGACATTAGTGTTAATGTGCTATTGCCTTACAAACGCTTGCACTTGGATAATAAAACAGCCTCATCTCTGACTGTGGGTTGAGTTTCCTGGAGATCAGCTGATTGTAACGTCTCTCACTGCCATCACATCAGATGCAAACACAAACAGCCATTGGTAAATTAAGCCTGGTTGCCAGGGAGACTAGAGTATTAGTCGAGTTTAGATCAAACTATTAGTATCTTGTGAAGGGAATAAAAACCATTTATATTTCCCCATTACATTTGGAAAGAACCCCTGAGCTCCATTCCTTTAACATCAGCTTTAACAGACTGAAGGATAGAGAGTGGAAGAGTCCTGAGATGTGTGGAGCTTGAGTGTAAATGAGGAGATTTACTGCTGCGCTGCATTCATAACAGCAGAATGTCACTAGCAGTAGCAGTAGTCGGTTTATTCAATGCAGTATACCAAACCACTGACTCTAGGCTTAATAAATAAATAAATACGAGGAAACCCTGCTGAAAAATCCAGCTTAAACCAGCCTAAGCTGGTTGGCTGGTTTTAGCTGGTCGACCAGCCTGGTTTTAGAGGGGTTTTGGCCATTTCCAGCCTGGTCTTAGCTGGTCAGGCTGGGAGTTGACCTGCTAAAACCAGCTTGACCAGCCAAAACCAGCTATGTCCAGCTTAAACCAGGCTGGTTAAGCTGGTTTTAGCTGGTTTAAGCTGGTCATTTTCCAGCCTGACCAGCTAAAACCAGGCTGGAAATGGCTGGAAACCAGCCTGGAAATGGCCAAAACCCCTCTAAAACCAGGCTGGTCGACCAGCTAAAACCAGCCAACCAGCTTAGGCTGGTTTAAGCTGGATTTTTCAGCAGGGAACTGCAGGACAATCACTGTTCACAAACCTGAGCTCTATATGAAAGGGTTAAATCCTCAAATGAATGATACAGAAACCCTTATTTACTACTGACATCTATCCATTTTGCATATGATACACATATTACATGACTTGATCATCCCCATTATCCTGCAATGTTCTTTAAATGTAAGGATGTTTCTGTTCATGCTGAACTAGTTTCTACAAGCTGCTTATTCTGAAATGTTCTCACTGGATACCACAAGGAGAAGCTTTATATAATGCACATGACATAGAAATATGACAGACACGTTCAAATGTCTGCAGTAAACACATGACAAACAGCAGGAACTGAACAAGCTGAAGGTCTTCAACACAAGGAGATAACGAACACAATTACAAACAGGTGAGGGTTAATCGATCAACTCAAGGAATTAGCTGCGTCCCAATACTTATACTACACCCTAAAAGTATGTACTTTTTTGTGAAGGAAAAGTAGATACTTTCGAGTGTGTAACAGAAGAGTGTGCAAGCTTTGGGACACACTACTTCCTCGTTAACAGATCATTGTGTTGCTTAGTTATGAGCCCTGTCCATCATCCACAGGTCATCCACATTTAATTTCCTACCTTATTGGAGAAGCAGCAGCAGCAGCAGCAGGATAATCTCCCATTCACCAGTCTTTCATGCAGAGAAATCTCCTCAGGTCTTTGGATAATTCTGCATTCAGACGGTAATGTCCAAACACGTCTTGATATTAGTCCAGTATTGTTGTTGCAGATGAAATATAACACAGAACATGTGATTTAATTATTCTCCAGTGGACTAGATATTAATGAACAGTCATACAAACATCTTTACCGAAGCCTCTCTACTTGACGGTTGGTCTCGCACGTCCATCATGTTTGTAGTTTGTTTACACTTTTCACCCACGTTTGTAGTTCTAATCGAATTCACATCCAACGCGCAATGTACTGTGGGCAATATTCAGGTCTTGACATTAACTTTTTTGATCACCAGCCAGTGTGGCTAGTAGATTTCCAACATTATTAGCCACTCGCCATTTTCACTAGCCACAATTTTGTTGTTGGGAAAATATTTTTTATATGAATAAATTTGACTTTGACATGCTAAAATTACATGATTTAGAATTTGTGGAATGTCCACACGCCTCCTCATTCATTTCACTTTGTGTGTATGTTGTGTATGAGCTTGCTCAGTGAGCATGAGCACATGGGTCATGCTTTTATAATGTTGTATTACAATTAGTTTTTATTTCACGTGACTTTTCAGAGCTCAACGTATTTACCAAATTCATCTCTAACCACACTAAAAATAAATAAATATTTTTTTCTTAGCCACAAATTTTAAATAATGTGTCAAAACAAGCAAAATATAGCAGTATACTATACAGTTTATTTAACAAAATATTTCTTTAAAAAAAAAGAGTTAACAGCAGTTAACTACACATAAATGCGAAGTTAATATCCTATATCCTGTTTAAATAATGGTTAAAGCAAAAGCAACCGGTGCTGCTTACAAAAAGACCAATCTGGAGCTCTTGAAAGCAGCAGGGCTGTGGGTGCATGAACAACTTTTTGTCTGTTCTATTTGAAAGAGAACCGATCGCACCAGTTGCGTTTCCAGGTACGGTTGTTTCAAGCAAGGAAACGGGAGCGCGCACGTGTTTTAAACAGTCGCGCGGATCACATCAGCTGTTGGCGCCAGTAATTATCCTCTCATTCGGTAATCAACCGGCTTTCTTTTGCCCGCACGAACATGATTATATTTGTCAGTCGTGATGCTTCGCGATTCTAAGATCGCATTTGCACGAATATTGGGCCATCCTTATTGTCGAATCTTGCTTTTAAGAAAACTACAATTTAAAAATGATTTCCATCCAGCCAAAGTGGCTATAGTGAAGGTGACTGTCTAACCCGCCAGAGCCGAAATCTGCCCGCATTTGGCGGGTTGGCGGGCGTTAATGTAAAGCCCTGGTAATATCAGCAGTTAGAGTGGATGCTTCTACACTTAAAACTTTGACCGGAAATAGTAAACCATCCGGGAGCCTTTCGCATACTCTTTTCAACATACTATGGTTTAGGACATACTAATTCAATCTTCAAATACTATTTAGGACGGATAGTATGTGGATTGGGACGCAGCTATAGTCTTATTTCAAGGAGAAAACAAGATTATATTTCTCACCCCAGTGTCAGATTATTCTGCTTGTTTTAAGGAGAAACTCTCTTCATTTTGACTCATTATTTCTGAAAACAACACTAGATTTACTGCTTGTCTAGAAAATGCTTCTTGATTTAAGAGTTTTTAGATATTTGGACCAGAAACAAGACAAAAACTCTGTGTAAGAAAGCATCACTGCAGTGTACACTCAGAAATGAAGGTATAAGAGCTCTCACTAGGGCAGTACCTTTTCAAAAGGTACATATTTGTGACTGAAGGGTCCATATTGGTACCTCAAGGGTACATTTTACATGCATTAGGGTACTGATATGTACCTTTGAGGTACCACTGTGGACTCATTCATTCATTTTCTTTTCGGCTTAGTCCCTTTGTTAATCAGGGGTCGCCAACTTATCCAGCATATGTTTTACACAGCGGATGCCCTTCCAGCTGCAACCCATCACTGGGAAACACCCATACACACTCATTCTCACACACACACTCATACACTACGGCCAGTTTAGTTGATCAGTTCCCCTATAGCGCATGTGTTTGGACTGTGGGGGAAACCGGAGCACCCGGAGGAAACCCACACCAACACGGGGAGAACATGCTAACTCCACACAGAAACACCAGCTGACCCAGCTTGGACTAATCACTGTGGACTGATATGTACCTTTTGAAAAGGTCCTGCCCCAGCGACAGCTCTCATACCTTTATTTCTGAGAGTGTATGATGATCATAAACGTGTCTCTTGAGCAGGAGTTTGGCCAGTCTGTGGTCTGTGGAGTGTAAAGTTGCGCTCCTGCAAACACACACACACACACACACACACAGACACACACACACACACAGTGGAGATGAAGACCCTCATAATCACACTAATCACAGGCCTTTCTGTCTAATTAATATTAAAATGCAGGCGAGCTGATAAAACTCCAGGGTGAAGTAAAGGTAAAGATGCAGATGAGCAGAGGTCAAGAGGAGTCTAATGCTAATGAGAACGCTCTCGAACCCGAAGCTCCTCATCCAACATTCATGATGAGAAACTCCTGCGAGACCTGCTGAGAGACTTTACAGAGCGCTCAGAGCCAAACACAAGGACATGAAGGACCAGAAAGAGCCGTAAACTGATACGCAAACACTGACTATTCAATTCTGAGAAAGCTGAAGACGGATGCGTCTGAAATGATGGACGTTTTGGTCTCTTTACTCTTTAGTTTTCTCAGAATCGACAACACTGCATACAATGATTTCCTTACTGTGATGTTTTGTCTTGTTTCTAGTCCAAATGTCAAAAAAATGTGTAATCAAGAAGCATTTTCTAGACAATCAAAACATATAGTCTTGCTTTTTAAATGATTAGTGACTCAAAGTTAAGTGAGCTCTTCATTAAACATGCACACCTTTGGGAGATCTGCTAATATAATGCTGTTTCATAGCTCTCAAGATTATTCCGCTTCCCGCATTAGCAGATTATTTAGCTTGTTTTAAGGAAAAACATCATCTTGACTCATTATTTCTGGAAACAAGACAACCTTTTACTTGAGTTTGACAGCAGGAGTAAATGTTCTCAGCACTTTTAGGAAGCTTGATTAAATCAGGCCCTGATAAATAATGTTTTCTTCCAAAAGGGCCGTGCACACCAGGATGCTGTTCACTTTCTGATGTTCAACACCTCACGAGTAATCAAATCACACCAACGTGATCGTGCACGCCAACATGCAAAACCCCACACACACCAGACATCATTTCAGATAAAGAACACCTCGTGCATCTTAAACTGCTCCACCCATGAGATTAGCTCATGAAGAGGAAGAGCTGGTCCTGCAGATTCAGGAGGAAAACTCTCCATCAGAGCTGCACATGCGTCCAGATGGGGTGAAAACATCAGCTACAGGAGAAGTAGGAGGAGAAGAAGTGTAAAGCCTGAGGCCTGGAGTGATCTGAGTGTGAGAGCTGTGATGGCCTGCAGTGACTCTCAGACTGTGGAGCTCCTGAACCTGCAGAGGAGCAGTTTGACAAGGGGAGACGTCTGCACTCAGTGCCCCAAGACACACACACACACACACACACACACACACACACACACACACACACACATGCACAAGGCCTGGTTCTTTCCAGATGGTGGGCTGTGATCATTTATTAATGAGGAAGTTCATAGAGTTACTGCCAGCTGCTGCCAGGCTGCTCCACACACAGACCACACACACACACACACACACACACACACACACACACACACACACACATTCATACATTCATTTATTTTATTTTTTGGAAAACATATGTGCATATTTGTAATTCATTCATTCATTTTCTTTTCGGCTTAGTCCCATTATTAATCAGGGGTTACCACAGCGTGTGTCACATACATCATTAGCATATATTACCACACTGTAAAACTCAATAAGTTAAGAGAACTCAAACCGTTTGAGGAAACTGATTTCTACAAACCATTTAAGTTCAAAAACTAATCCTAATGAGTACTGTGAACTTACTCCGTTGAAGTTGAAGTAATGAGGCATTTAATGAACTCATTACCTCCAACACTGACTTTAAAACTCTTTTCAGATGAGTAGAATCAACTTTCTGTAAAGTTTGAGTTAACGACACTCATTTCATTTGATAAAGCTGACTGTTGGGTTTTACAGTGTAGAGAAATGAACACAGCATGCAGAGTTTTGAGCACTGGAGGGTCTGTGTTAGCAGTAAACACTGTGGAGAGTTTTGAGAAATGATATCAGACATCTGAAACTATTGGCAAAACCATTATAAAACTGTAATATTAATCCTTACTCAAAAAGGCCACATGAAAAACCTCCAGCGTTTTAACACACACACACACACACACACACACACACACACACACACACACACACTGGGAGAAGTGTGTTTCCCATGTTTTGCCAGATGTGGTGCACTGAAATGTTCCCCTTTGGGAGTGGATTAATACCCAGTTTCCGTCTCCTGTGTGTTCTGTTTTCCAGTCGAGCCCACGTCAGCGACCCCTCCTGACCTCTCTCAGGTTAACACTCATAACCTCACAGCCCTCTACATAAATCTGTCTGACTAGATACATGCTTTATTTAACACTTTATGGGTGAACATAAGCGTTTCGCTCAGAGGAGCAGCGTCCTGCAGCTTTTACAATGGAAACTCTGGATCAAACGGAAATTCAGGATGGTGAAAGCACCTCAAAGAGGGTTTAATGCCATCCCGGCTCCAGCTATTGAAAATAAACAGGCCATGAGATGTTGAGCAGCGGCCGGACAGGGTTTACCTCATAAACACACATTAATGTGAGTGTCTCTCGCAGACACTTCAGATCATCAGCTGTGTTTGCTTCAGGGGAAAGCACAGACGTACAGTGTGTGTCTATATATCAACATCTGTGTGTGTTAGCCATCAGTGTTTACATCTGCATTTACACACCGACAATACAGTATACCTACACTATAGTAGCCTATATTACTAATGCAGGTTACATTTCATTCATAGTAACTACTACAATTTTAATATTGAATTGACTAATTAGACAGTATTTTAATTTTTTATATCACTGATATTATATGTATACAATCAAGCCAGAAATTACTCAATCCTCTGGCAAATTCTGACTTAAAGTTACTATTATCCCATCAGCAAACAGAGTACATAGACAGCCATATACTGGCAGCATCTGTCAAGCACAAACTCTTCCTGAAGTGCAGAAGCTGTACAGTGTCTCAGCTGGCATTTAGGTGATTATGTCTGTATGCAGATGTGATGTGAGAGAGAGAGAGACGGGTACTGTCACCCAGACACTTTAAACATGACACGTGATTTTGGAGCGACTCTGCTGAGAACAGATGAACGGAGAGGGCAATTATGCTGAATTTCATCATCGTGGAGATCTGAGAACACACTAATCAGCTGAGGCAGATATAGATAGATATATATACACAAGCAGACAGACAGACAGACAGATGAATATATAGACAGACAGATGGATATATAGACAGACAGACAGACAGACAGATGGATATATAGACAGACAGATGGATATATAGACAGACAGACAGACAGGCAGATGGATATATAGACAGACAGATGGATATATAGACAGACAGACAGACAGACAGACAGATGCATATACAGACAGACGGATATATAGACAGACAGATGGATATATAGACAGACAGATGCATATACAGACAGACAGATGGATATATAGACAGACAGATGCATATACAGACAGACAGATGGATATATAGACAGACAGATGCATATACAGACAGACAGATGGATATACAGACAGACAGATGGATATATAGACAGACAGATGGATATACAGACAGACAGATGGATATACAGACAGACAGATGGATATATAGACAGACAGATGCATATACAGACAGACAGATGGATATACAGACAGACAGATGGATATACAGACAGACAGATGGATATATAGACAGACAGATGCATATACAGACAGACAGATGGATATATAGACAGACAGATGCATATACAGACAGACAGATGGATATATAGACAGACAGATGCATATACAGACAGACAGATGGATATATAGACAGACAGATGCATATACAGACAGACAGATGCATATACAGACAGACGGATATATAGACAGACAGATGGATATATAGACAGACAGATGCATATACAGACAGACAGATGGATATATAGACAGACAGATGCATATACAGACAGACGGATATATAGACAGACAGATGGATATATAGACAGACAGATGCATATACAGACAGACAGATGCATATACAGACAGACAGATGGATATATAGACAGACAGATGCATATACAGACAGACAGATGCATATACAGACAGACAGATGGATATATAGACAGACAGATGCATATACAGACAGACAGATGCATATACAGACAGACAGATGGATATATAGACAGACAGATGCATATACAGACAGACAGATGCATATACAGACAGACAGATGGATATACAGACAGACAGATGCATATACAGACAGACAGATGGATATATAGACAGACAGATGCATATACAGACAGACAGATGGATATATAGACAGACAGATGCATATACAGACAGACAGATGGATATACAGACAGACAGATGGATATACAGACAGACAGATGGATATACAGACAGACAGATGGATATACAGACAGACAGATGGATATACAGACAGACAGATGCAGTGTTTCCTCTAGGATTTTTTCCAGCAGTGGCGGCAGGACTTTTTTTTTTTTTTACACAGATCTGCCAACTATTTCAAAGACCAATATTACACGCATTATTGCAAGGCGAGATAGCATTCATGTAATACGAACATGCGAATCTCTTTGCTTGCGCGCCGATTTCCTCTTCGTGCACAGAACTTCTTGCACGCACTCAAATTTACACGTTCAAGTGCAGATCTTCTCGTGCGCTCTCCAGTAAGCGCTGCTGAAGCGCGATTTAGTGTGTTTTTGTGCGTTTTCCGACATTAACGCGTCCTGAAGTAAAGTGAAACTCCAGCAAGATAAAGTCATTGTATGCAGAGCCATTGACATTTATCAATAAAGTATACTTATGGAAACTGTGTTCATCTTAAACTGAAAGCTACGCGGTGTTTGCTAGACTCACGCACCTGTCAGTCAGTCTGTCAGAGAGCCAGCATGTCACCTTAAAGGGTTGAACAAATAGCGTACAGCACTACTACGGTTGCAGAAAAGTTTGCGCTGTTTACCTCTAATATGTTTTAGTGCGATTATAATCCGCTATACAAAACACGACTAAATGTTTAATGAGAAGTTGTAATGTAGCCGTGGCGGGATGAATTTTGGCGTGGCGGCCCGCCACGGATGAATGAATGTAGCGGAAACCTTGAGATGGATATATAGACAGACAGATGGATATATAGACAGACAGATGCATATACAGACAGACAGACGGATATATAGACAGACAGATGGATATATAGACAGACAGATGCATATACAGACAGACAGATGCATATACAGACAGACAGATGGATATATAGACAGACAGATGGATATATAGACAGACAGATGCATATACAGACAGACAGACAGATATATAGACAGACAGACAGATGCATATACAGACAGACAGACAGATATATAGACAGACAGACAGACGCATATACAGACAGACAGATGGATATATAGACAGACAGACAGACGCATATACAGACAGACAGATGCATATACAGACAGACAGATGGATATATAGACAGACAGACAGACGCATATACAGACAGACAGATGCATATACAGACAGACAGATGGATATATAGACAGACAGACAGATGCATATACAGACAGACAGATGGATATATAGACAGACAGACAGATGCATATACAGACAGACAGACGCATATACAGACAGACAGACAGATATATAGACAGACAGACAGACGCATATACAGACAGACAGATGAATATATAGACAGACAGACAGATGCATATACAGACAGACAGATGGATATATAGACAGACTGACAGACGCATATACAGACAGACAGACAGATATATAGACAGACAGACAGACGCATATACAGACAGACAGACAGACGCATATACAGACAGACAGATGGATATATAGACAGACAGACAGACGCATATACAGACAGACAGACAGACAGACGCATATACAGACAGACAGACGCATATACAGACAGACAGACAGACGCATATACAGACAGACAGATGAATATATAGACAGACAGACGCATATACAGACAGACAGATGATATATAGACAAACAGACAGACAGAAAGACAAATATATAGACAGGCAGACAGACTAATACTTAGACAGACAGACAGAGAGACAGACAGACAGACAGACAGACAGGAAGTTGTATATATAGACACAGAGAAGGATAGACAGATATACTGTTATATAGATAGATGGACATATAGACAGATGGACAGACAGACAGATATTAGACAGATAGAAAGACATACAGACAGACAGATGGATATATAGACAGACTGACATATGCATATACAGATAGACAGATGAATATATAGACAGACAGACAGACGCATATACAGACAGACAGATGGATATATAGACAGACAGACGCATATACAGACAGACAGACAGACAGACAGACAGACAGACAAACGGACAGACAGACAGACAGACAGACAGACAGACAGACAGACAGACAGACGCATATACAAACAGACATACAGATATATAGACAGACAGACAGACAGATGCATATACAGACAGACAGACAGATGCATATACAAACAGACATACAGATATATAGACAGACAGACAGACAGAAAGTTGTATATATAGACACAGAGAAGGATAGACAGATATACTGTTATATAGATAGATGGACATATAGACAGATGGACAGACAGACAGATATTAGACAGATAGAAAGACATACAGACAGACAGATGGATAGACAGATGGATATAGAGAGACACATAGACAGATGGAAATATAGACAGACAGAAGAATAGACAGGCAGATGGATATATTAAACAGATGGACAGATAGACAGATAGACAGACCAACAGAAGGATAGACAGAGAGATAGATATATAGACAGATGGACAGACAGACAGACAGACAGACAGACAGACAGACAGAATGATGGATAGACAGACAGATATATAGACAAAGAGTTGGATATGAAGACAGACAGGTGAATAGACAGACAGGCGGATATAGACAAACAGACAGATAGACAGACAAATATATAGACAGACAGACAGTTGGAAATATAGACAGACAGAAGGATTTACAGACAGATGGATATATTAGACAGACAGATAGGCAGACAGGCAGACGGATATGAAGACAGGCAGATGGACAGACAGACAGATGGATATTTAGACAGATATATAGACAGACAGGCTCTTCAGCACAGTGTGAGATCAGAGTATCGTCAGACTGAACCCCTGAGGACTTTATTTATACTTTATGTAAACTCCTGCTGTGATGATGCTAAGGTGTCCTCCTGTCTCTCTGCCCTTCTGTTAGTGATCTGAGAGTGAGACACACGGAGCTCCAGTTCCCCATCTCCACAACCCTGCACTCAGCTGGACTCAGACCAGATGATCCTGCGCGCTAAAGAAACCTGCAAACACAGGCCTGTACTGAGCACTTCCAGCACACTCCATCCTCTCACACACCACATCTGGAAACTGGAGTCGAACACACACCTCTGAGTTCAGCAATAATTACGCTCAAGTAGCTGCTATTAAACAGGTAAATGTGAACTTTACTCCGGCTTTCATTTAAAACCAGGAGATGTCCGTCCACCAACACGCCTGCGTCTTTATGAGGCCATAAAACATGTGGAGGAGCGAGCAGAACGCCGGAGCTTCACACTGAGTGAAAGAGCTCTGCTGTGGAGTTTCTGCTGCTAGTGTGTTCATAAAACATCAGTACAGTGGAGCTCAATCACGAGAACACACTGCTCCAGAATACACTCCAGACATGCACACACACACACACACAATCACTGCAGCCGCTTCTAGATTCTTCTGATGCTTTAGAGATTAACTGACTGAGGGGTTTTTAGGCACCAGGTCATGCAGTACGTGTGATCTTCAGCCTGCTGACTGTGTGTGTGTGTGTGTGTGTCTGCAGTGCTGTCCACAGGTGGCACTGTTTCACACCAAACACAAGACTCAGTCTCTCTCTGTGTTCTGCGTTTGGGTCCTGTTTGACTCTGCTATTACAGATGTTTTCAGTCGCTTTGGTACATTTCTCTGATCTGTAGAGCAGTAAGTGCATTTCTCAAAACAACACACACAGAGAGCAAAGCCCTATATGAATACTTGATGGTGATGAGATGCAAGAAGAAGTCAAGATTCACCTAAGAGCAATGCACCAACTCAGGACAGACTTAGACAATAATCTACTGGAAATGTGTAGAATAATGCAGTATGACAAAATACCATGAGAACCCGTTCAGCCATTTTGCATGCAAAGACTGATGACTTATGTAGCGGATGGGCTACAGCAGCAGAAGACCACACCGGGTGCCGCTCCTGTCAGCTAAGAACAGGAAACTGAGGCTACAATTCACACAGGCTCACCAAAACTGGACAAGAGAAGATTGGAGAAACGTTGCCTGGTCTGATGAGTCTCCATTTCTGCTGCCACATTCAGATGCTCGGGTCAGAATCTGGCCTCAACAACATGAAAGCATGGATCATCCTGCCTTGTATCAGCGGTTCAGGCTGGTGGTGGTGGTGTAATGGTGTGGGGGAGATTTTCTTGGCACACTTTGGGTCTATTAGTACCAATTGAGCATCAACGCCACAGCCTACCTGAGTATTGCTGCTGACCATGTCCATCCCTTTATGAGCACAGTGTCTCCATCTTCTGATGGCTACTTCCAGCAGGATAACGCACCATGTCATAAAGCGCCAATCATCTCAGACTGGTTTCTTGAACATGACGATGAGTTCACTGTACTCAAATGGCCTCCACAGTCACCAGAGCTCAATCCAATAGAGCACCTTTGGGATGTGGTGGAACGGGAGATTGGCATCATGGATGTGCAGCCGACAAATCTGCAGCAACTGTGTGATGCTATCATGACAATATGGAGCAAAATCTCTGAGGAATATTTCCAGTAGCTTGTTGAATCTCTGGTTGTTCGGGGTGTTTGGTTATCATCAGTGTGTGTGTGTGTGAAGGCCGTTTGCCCTGCAGGTACAGTATCTCTGCAGAAATCCTCTTCTCCTCCAGTGTTTCCCACAGAATGAAGGATCTGCTGAGTCTCTGAGTTCCAGAACAAATCCCTGAAAGAACTTAATGCTGGCGGTGCTGCTCGGCTGGGAACCCAATCAAAGCTAACGCTGCCTGGAGGACAGATCAGCCCGGAGCACAGACACACACACACACACACACACACACACACACACACACACACACACACACACACACACACACACACACACACACACACACAGGATTCAGGACAGTAGACGGAGCTGTAAACCGCACACATTCAGCTGTGTTTATCTCCATATCGATGCTCATCAGATGTTTGGGTTGCTATCAGGGCTGCACGATAAAACCTAATCTGACATTGTGATATTTTGATTTGCTGTGATATATACTGCAATATGAATATAATTCGCTCTATTTGGAGGATTTCATTAATTTAGATTGACTGGGATGATCAAGACTTTTCCTGTGCAGTTCATCTGCATAAACTATAGTAAACGACAAACAAAAACAGGTAAATAAACAGTCCTGATGTTTAATGGGGAGTCTAACAGCATTCAAGAGCAGAAATGTAACAATCAGATGTCAAATATCACGGTCATCACTGCATAAATAATAATAAAAAACACGATAATCTGTTAATCTTCAGTAAATAATCAAATCCTGTGATGTGACTAGTGCAGATACACACACTGCAGTATCAATGCTCAGACCATATACTGTTCAGCCCTTACTGCTCGGGTATTTAAAGACAAATCTGCTAATTCATGCAGTTATTATGAGAGTAAAATCATGAAAACATGAAGCAGAAAAACCACATTTTACAATTAATTTAAGAGTTACAGTCCAAATACATGAAGATCCACTTCTTCCACGAGTCTCACATATAATATATATCTCCACTAAAAGACTGAATATATACTTTCACTAAACTGTAATAAACTACAGAAACATTTGCATATTATCAATAATATCACTGACATGAAGATAAAACTGAATAAATCAAATAAATATTCACACATTCACATCAGGAAATAAATACTTTATTATAATTTAATATACGTAAATAATGTGTGTTAAAAATTACTACAGAAAAAAGACACTGCATGAGGTATCCATGTGGGCCTACAAATGACCCATACTGTAGTTTTTATTCTGCAAATGACCCAATACTGTAGTTTTCATTCAGTAAACGACCCAATAATGTAGTTTTCACACTGCAAATGACCCAATAATGTAGTTTTCACACTGCAAATGACCCAATACTGTAGTTTTCATTCTGCAAATGACCCAATACTGTAGTTTTCATTCTGCAAATGACCCAATATTGTAGTTTTCATACTACAAATGACCCAATATTGTAGTTTTCATTCTGCAAATGACCCAATACTGTAGTTTTCATTCTGCAAATGACCCAATATTGTAGTTTTCAATCTGCAAATGACCCAATACTGTATTTTTCATACTACAAATGACCCAATATTGTAGTTTGCATTCTGCAAATGACCCAATACTGTAGTTTTCATTCTGCAAATGACCCAATATTGTAGTTTTCATACTACAAATGACCCAATACTGTAGTTTTCATTCTGCAAACGACCCAATACTGTAGTTTTCATACTACAAATGACCCAATACTGTACTTTTCATACTCCGAATGACCCAATATTGTAGTTTTCATTCTGCAAACGACCCAATACTGTACTTTTCATACTCCGAATGACCCAATATTGTAGTTTTCATTCTGCAAATGACCCACTACTGTAGTTTTCATTCTGCAAACGACCCAATACTGTAGTTTTCATACTACAAATGACCCAATACTGTACTTTTCATACTCCGAATGACCCAATATTGTAGTTTTCATTCTGCAAACGACCCAATACTGTACTTTTCATACTCCGAATGACCCAATATTGTAGTTTTCATTCTGCAAATGACCCACTACTGTAGTTTTCATTCTGCAAATGACCCACTACTGTAGTTTTCATTCTGCAAATGACCCAATACTGTACTTTTCATACTGCGAATGACCCAATATTGTAGTTTTCATTCTGCAAATGACCCAATACTGTACTTTTGGGGTATATTAAACCACAAGTAAAAACTAAAGTTCATTCATTCACTCATTCATTTTCTTTTCAGCTTAGTTCCTTTATTAATCAGGGGTTGCCACAGCGGAATGAACCGCCAACTTGTCCAGCATATGTTTTACGCAGCGGATGCCCTTCCAGCTGCAACCCAACACTGGGAAACACCCATACACACTCATTCACACACACCACAGTCAATTTAGCTTACCCAATTCCCCAATAGCGCATGTGTTTGGACTGTGGGGGACACTGGAGCAGCTGGAGGAAACCCACATCAACACGGGTAAAAACTAATGAAGTACTATAAACATGAGAGGAACCGTTATCATCATCATGAGGTCTGCATCACGCATTTACTAGAGCACTTAATAAAGCCTGCTTCCACAACAGCACAGTGGGCTTCAGTCTCTGCCTGAACTCTGATCAAAGACTCTTACTTTGAAAAAGACTTCGCTCTTAGTTCAGCCTCAGGGTGTTTTCTTGTCACCTTCTCACCTTCACTCCTGATCAATAGAGGAGCAGAGAGCGTCTGGAGAGTGTTTGAACATCAGAAACACTCCTCTGACTCCTGCACATCTCTGTGCTCCTCTGCACATCTCAGGCCAACTTTACACACTTCTCTGTGCTCTTCTCTGCACCCGCTGTGAGAAACAGCCTCAGAGCATGATCACACACACACACACACACACACACACACACACACACACACACACACACACACACACACACACACACACACACACACACACAGGGTTCACCTGCTGCTCTCTCTCTCCACCACTGCACGGGTCAGAGGTCAGCTTTGAGCATCAGGCCAGAGGTTGCAGGTCACCGTGCCTCATCTGAAAGAGTAATGCAGTGTGTGTGTGTGTGTGTGTGTGTGTGTGTGTGTTTACATTACATAAATGTGTATTTGTGTGTGAGTAAGCAAGAGGGTGTGTGTTTGTGTTTTAATTGCAAAAATGTCTAAGTGTGTTTGTGCTTGTGTTTACATATACACAGACTATAGACATATAGACAGAATATACAGTATATCTATGTGTGTGTGTGTGTGTGTGTGTGTGTGTGTCTCTGGGGCAGCAGTAGGTGGTGTTCTGCTGCTGATGCTGTAGTTCTGGCTCCTCTGGAGGTCTGCTGCTTCTTCTCCTCCTCTATATCATGCTCTTTGGCTGGTTTCAGGCTCTGTCCAGCAGTGATGGATGATCAACACACAGCCCATTCTGAAGGAGAAAACAGAGAAGATCAGACTTCACCATTGTATCAGCGTGGAGTGTGTGTGTGTGTGTGTGTGTGTGTGTGTGTGTGTGTGTGTGTGTGTGTGTGTGTGTGTGTGTGTGTGTGTGTGTGTGTGTGTGTGTTTGCTCATCAGTGAAATCCTTCATCTTAACAAGCGGACAGTGCTGATGTGAAGCTCAACTCTCAGCCTGAATCCATCACAGCGTCCTCCACACACATAATGAGCGCTGACGTCTCACAGATACAGCATTTCACACACATCCTGCTTCAGAAGAACAGAACAGAGTGAGCCGCCGCCGCCGCCGCTCCTGACTGATACTGTAAAACTCAGCATAAATAAAAGATGTGATCGGAGAAGGGCTCTTTACCATCGTCAGACGAGCTCATTAGGCATTCAAGCCCAGTCTGATTCCTCTCCAAATGCAATTAAGTGTGAGCCTTTAAGGATAAAGTAAGCTTGTTAATAAGTTCAGCCCATAATGAGAAACAGCCGTTTCAGTCAGGATATATGAGGAGTCTGATAACAGCCCTGTGAGACATCAGCACCGGCCAACCTCTGGGTTACACATGGAGCCGCGTGCTGTTCTCATTACATGCACAAACCTGGGCATCAGGGATCTCCACCACAGATAAACACACATGAGTAAGCATGGTCATATCATAGCCATGTTGATTCATAATGACAGAGTTTAAGGAAAGTCCTCAAGCTGAGATGAGGAAAAATAAAGCTGTTCAGGCAATCTGACAGTCAAGCTGGAGCAATGATTCACAGATTCAAGCCGAAACAGGCCTGTGTAAGACTTCTGAACTTCAGTTCAACTCAATACAGGTTTATTAGCTCCTTAAAAATATTTACTTTTCAATATGCCTACAGAACAAACCACTGTTGTACAACGACTTGCTAATTACTATAGCTTCTTGCCTAATTAACCAAATTAACATTGTTAACCATTTAAATTAGTGTACTTTATCCTGCTTATTACACAGCTACTAGCTAAAACATAAAAATTAGACACAAAACACTAATCTGAGCTGGAATAGTTTATCAGTTCTTAAACACAAAGCTGACAGACACAGCTGATGGAGTATACACTAACCTGTGGATTATTCAGACACTAGATGGAGACAAACAGTCAAAAACACAAAGCTGACAGACACAGCTGATGGAGTATACACTAACCTGTGCATTATTCAGACACTAGATGGAGACAAACAGTCTAAAACAGCTGATGGAGTATACACTAACCTGCGCATTATTCAGACACTAGATGGAGACAAACAGACAAAAACACAAAGCTGACAGAAACAGCTGATGGAGTATACACTAACCTGTGCATTATTCAGACACTAGATGGAGACAAACAGTCTAAAACAGCTGATGGAGTATACACTAACCTGCGCATTATTCAGACACTAGATGGAGACAAACAGACAAAAACACAAAGCTGACAGACACAGCTGATGGAGTATACACTAACCTGTGCATTATTCAGACACTAGATGGAGACAAACAGTCTAAAACAGCTGATGGAGTATACACTAACCTGAGCATTATTCAGACACTAGATGAAGACAAACAGTCTAAAACAGCTGATGGAGTATACACTAACCTGCGCATTATTCAGACACTAGATGGAGACAAACAGTCTAAAACAGCTGATGGAGTATACACTAACCTGCGCATTATTCAGACACTAGATGGAGACAAACAGACAAAAACACAAAGCTGACAGAAACAGCTGATGGAGTATACACTAACCTGCGCATTATTCAGACACTAGATGGAGACAAACAGTCTTGAATGAATGAAATCTGAATGTGTGTGTCAGTATGTGGATGAACATATTCATTCACTGATGGTAATTCTCAGTCCCTGGATGAGTCTGTGTGTGTTATTCAGTGGTGGTTATCTGGGAATAACAGACCTTGGAATGTCGTGACTGACCAATCAGATTCCAGTACTCCAGACAGTGTAATAATAAAGCGCTGCACTCCTGCTGTTGCTCTGAGAACCCGCTGCTGAGAAAGAGCCTGAGAATGGCGATGGAAGCCCGTTCCTCGTCCGCGCCTCAGGCCAGAGATTAAAAAGTGTCAATTATAAATGATGTCGGTCTGGCTTAGCATGAGGAGCGTTTATGCATGAGGCGATCACTGATTGGCTGATTCCTGCATGCGTCCACTGCTGGCCCTGACACACACACACACACACACACACACACACACATAATGAAGGGTGTTTGCTAAAACGGCCACTGGATGCACCAGGATTATTTATTGGCTCTCAAAGCCCACTGTGCCAGCCGCCCCTGGCACACTCACACAGAATATGCCTCACTTGTGCATCGGTTCACTTTTGGACAGAGCTTATTTGTCAAATCTTCTTCTTCTTTTGATTATAATGACAGCGTTTTCATATTTGGAGTATACTGTAGTATGCTGCTTCATAAGCTCTCCTTCATGAACGGTGGTCTTGCTCCCACTTTACTTCACATGATCTCTAACCCTCCTGTTGTCTATAATTCTGATTGTCGATAATTAGAATTCAATATTTCTAAAGTAAAGAAAATCTATTTAATTTCAATCCCCAAGTCTATTCTACACGAAGAAACAAGCTGACCTTCATCACACACTCTGTCAGTAGTTTTAATGGTGTAAAATGGGTTTATAGCTGGCGAACGCCTGAAGGACACCTGCTGTACCCCAAATGTGTTCAGCCTTCATGAAAATAGAAGATGATTGTTTGTTTCCAATGTAGAGATCATTCTAGGAAAAGTCTAACACAGGCTCATTCTGAAAGCGTAACCCTATATACATTTCTGGAGATCACGAATTATGGAACCAGAGGAACGTAGAGCTGCATTTTGTCTTTAAAGTGAACGATACAGCGGTGCGTTTCCCAAAACCATCGTCAGCCAACTAAGGTCGCAAGTTCCATCGTTACAAAGATAGTTTGTTGATTTGCCGTTTCCCAAATCCATCGCTTCAACGAACATTCGCAAACTTGAGCACTTGAAACGACACCTCTGGAGCTGTAGTTAGAAACATAGTTCCTGGCTGTGTTCTATTCCCATTTATCCCCCCTATGCCCTCTTCATTTAGAACATTCTAACATTCAAAGTTTGAATTATTAATAATAAAAAAGCATTAAGCTCATCTCTCTTAGGTGTCATTTGCTTTCAAAGTGTTTTTACACTTCAGTTTTAGCGATCTTCATGTTTACAATTGTGCTCCCTTTGCAGTGCACTTTGAAAACCTTGATGTCATTTTGAACACAGCCTCATGACAAAAGCTATAGGTGACTATTTTTTAAAAGCGGAATTTATGTTACACTTTCAAAGCTTGTGAAAACAAAACACACAGCATACGCTTTTTCTTTTAATTTATAGTAGGTTATTTATTAAGTATCTGTACTGTATATGACATGGGCCTGCTGGTTAGAGCATATCTGCAGTGGTTTGCACGTGCTCAAATTAAAAGCAGACTTTTCAAAAAATAAATAAACAATATCCTACTTAATAATAATCATCATCATCATCATTAATATTATTAAATTTAAAAGTAGGATTTTTTTTTCATTTCCTTATAAATAATAAATATTAAGTTTCATTTTATAATAAATCGCCTCATTATTTATTTATTTATATGATTTATATCTGATATTAGAATAGTGTTAGCTTTTATAAGTAATTTTATGTTTTAGAATAGAATATGTAATGTTCTCAATAATATCTGTAAAGGAAACACAGGCTCTTTATGTGCCGTTTAGATATATTTCAATGAATATGGAAAGCGAGTGCATGTTTTTACCAAAACTAATATTGGATTTTATTTTAAATGCGTGTGCATGTAAAACAATATAATCTGCACAAAGAAATGGGGTTCTTCTCTAAAGAAGTAGTTCCTCCACCCAGTTTAGAGCATCATTATGGGCGTTTTACGTTATTACTAACGTGGTTCAAACCATGGATCTGACACAGAGAAACTAAGGGTTTTTGGAAACGCTCGACACTACATCGTTCTTTTGCCAAATGATGCATGGTACTATGATAGTTCAGCCGCAAGTTAAACTTCAGTTCAAAACTTTGTAGTGCTAAAAACCGAGGATCTGCCGAGCCAAAGACAAGGAAAGAAGACAGAGCTGTACAAGGCCTGAATAATCATCAACAAGCAGAACAACTGCATTCTGACAGTGAACTGCTGCTGTACGGCAGGGTATGTGAACACACATGTCTATATTTCACTCTGAGCATTCAGTGTCTGCAGATTAATTCACCATATTTAACTGTTCTTGCTGAAATCCTTGCTGCAATCATAAACCAGTGATGTGTCTGATTCAGCACAGCGGAACTGACCTGATACAGCATGAGGACTGCAGAGTCCAGCATCTTTAAATAGGTCCTCACTCCATTCAGCTCCCTTCTAGCCAAAAGGTCTGCGGTTGGCATTAAAGCAGTGTGGTGTACGGTAAAAGTTAAATTTTCTATTTTTGGACTTTTGAATTTGGCATCTTACTGCACAACACCACGTGTTTACTCATTACATGGGCAATAAGGGGCGATCGTCCAGGGTGACATCTTGCTAGGGGCGGCATGGAGACCCGCCCACCCCCGCTCTTTACTGTCATCCACAACACCCCAACCGACCCCCCCTTCCCGCTCTTCACTTTAGTCCGCGACACCACCCACCCACTCCCCCTGCTCTTCACTTTCGTCCATGAAAGGGCGGCACGATGCCTACACTGTAAAACCCAACAGTCAGCTTTACCAAATGAAATGAGTGTCGTTAACTCAAAATTGACTAAAGTTGATTCTACTCATTTGAGGAGAGTTTTGAACTCTGTGTTGAAGGTAATGAGTTCATTAAATACATCATTACTTCAACTTAAATGGAGTAAGTTCACAGTACTCATATAGATTAGTTTTTGACCTCAAATGGTTTGTAGTAATCGGTTTCCTCAAACGGTTTGAGTTACCTTATTGGGTGTTTACAGACTTGAGACGGTACTGCTTACTCTCTACAGTTTTTCTTAAAGCCTAGTTCTTTCATTCAGTTTTCTTCCTGTAAATTCTACTCAGTCCAAGATCACTGTGCTTGTTTTTACTCATCTGTTTGATTGATGTGTTGTAGTTAGTGTTGTTGCTGTTTTACTCCGCCTCTTGGCCTGGTCTTTGTAAATGAGAACTGCTTCTCAGCTGTATTCCCTGCTTCACTAAAGTTCATTGTTGGTCTTGTTTGTCGAGTTTGAAGCTCTTAACTTCCTCTTCAAGGACGTGTGTTTCCTCTTGGAGGGCAGCCATGTTCATCAGGCCTGCGTGCATCCAGCGGGTTTACTGAGCAGCTGATGTGTTTCTGTGAGCTCCTGAATGCAGACGTCAGAGGAAAACAATGCTCTCGCCGGTGCAGGTCTTCCTTCTCTGTCCCAGAAACCCTGAGAGGGCTGGAGTGGATCCCGCAGAGCAGAGCAGAGCATGGATCATGGTAATTGCAGCGGTTCCTCTGGGCACAGCGATGAGCTCATTATTTCTCCCAAAACCCTGAAGTCTGGAAAACAACAGCCGGCCGGCAGAGCGAGAGAGCAGCGCTGGGAGTCATGTGTGTGTGTGTGTGTGTGTGTGTGTGTGTGTGTGTGTGTGTGTGTGTGTGTGTGTGTGTGTGTGTGTGTGTGTGTGTGTGTGTGTGTGTGTGTGTGTGTGTGTGTGTGTGTGCCGGTGTCGTCTCTGTGCGGCGTCTGGGACTGCTCATTGTTTTCATCATAACAAGCAAATATAGATGCTTACAAAATAAAAAGCATTTCTCACACAGACACTGGCTCCAACAGCACTGCATTTCCTTTCAACATCATGTGTGTGTGTGTGTGTGTGTGTGTGTGTGTGTGTGTGTGTGTGTGTGTGTGTGTGTGTGTGTGTGTGTGTGTGTGTGTGTGTGTTGAAGTTGCATTGCTCTTGTTGAGTTTACATCCATCCATCACTCTGTCCGTCTGTCTGTGTTTCCTACAGAGTGCTTCATCATCAGCACAGGCTCATTGGGAATGTGTTCCCAGGGCTACATTTTTGGGAAATGGCGAATGCGTGTCCTGGCATTGACCCAGCTGCATTGTGCTATGAGCGGGTCGACTGTGCCGATAACTTCTGTTCTGTTCTGCAATACCGCTGGCCGTTTCTCCTCGTCTTTCTCCAGCACTTTTCTGGTGCGGTCAGTTTGCTCAGTAGCTCACCTCGTACTGTGTCAGACTTGAGACACAGAGCAGACTAGAGCGGTCCAGGATGATTGCAGAAACCAGCTACAGCAAAACCATGAACATAATGGTAAAAACACACGGCTGTGATGCACTTTTCTCTTCTAGTTTGCTAGTTAGGCTGATATTTGCAGGACAAGCACTTGGATTCTCACGGACGTGTGCAAAAAGGAAGTGTGAATGGCTCATATGATGAGCAAACACACCCCAGTAACATATTTGAAATCCGCACAAACGTACACAGCGCCCTCTAGTGGATTTATGAGAAATGGCACATATGAGAACACTTGATACACTAATGTCAGAAATGTACACAGCGGCCTCTAGTGGATTTGTGAAAACTACAAGCAGACGTAGACCCGGACACGTTTTTTACGGGTTCTCAAAAATGCAGCCCTGGGCACGTTTACAGTAACTGTATATAGATGTACACCAACTATATAGATGTCCAATAACTGTATGCAGATGTGCAGTAGCTGTATGAGATACAATTATTGTGTACAGATATATAGACCATTTTGAGGGATGTAAACACAAAGAATGGCCCCAATGTATTTCCTGTTTTACATTTTTAATTTCTACAGCTTCCGAGAATCCTAAGACCCACATATTGATAATGTTATGATGGCTGCCTTAACATTGAGTTATGATTGAATTGCCTCATTACAGTTATGAAACAGTTTGGTAACACGCAGGAAAAGTTCATGGGCCGATGACATCACCATTTTGAATTGGTCTATAGTAACTGTATGCAGATGTATAGTCAACACAGTGAAGCCAGATCTGCTGAGGTCTTCAGTGTTTCTAACTGAGCTGTGTTTATTTCAGATGGACAGAACTGATCAGGATTGTGTGATTTATTTATAAAGTGAACATCAGACGCTTCATTCTGTCCTCCAGATCGAGCTCATTCACATTAGAAAACACCAAAACACACCAAAATGTGGATTCAGCCACTTTAAACAGCATAACTGTGTGTATTTCTCAAACGTCTGTGAATGGGAAGTTTAGTGTCTGAGGAAATAATAAGGGCTGGTGGTTTAGGAGACAATCTGTGCTTCAGAAAAGCACCATATATGTAAGGGATTTTAATACTGTTATTATTATTCTTTTGAATGACCTGATCACCATCCCACCATTACTGATCAATTAAATCCAACACTCTCCTTATTTTGCTGAATTCCAACACACTCATTCATTCACACACACACACACACACACACACACACACACACACTCATACACTACGGCCAGTTTAGTTGATCAGTTCCCCTATAGCGCATGTGTTTGGACTGTGGGGGAAACCGGAGCACCCATAGGAAACCCACACCAACACGGGGAGAACATGCAAACTCCACACAGAAACACCAGCTGACCCAGCCGGGACTCGAACCAGTGACCTTCTGGCTCTAAGAATACAGTGCTAACCACTGAGCCACCGTGACGCCCTAATCATAATCACAATAATAAATGAAACCATAAGTAACAAGTATCAGCAGATATTTCTGCTTATTATCAGTGGAAACATTACTAAACATGATGCATGAATGCATTACACTGATGAGAAATATGTGTGTGATGTTCTCACTAAGTGCTGTTTACGTCTGTCTGTGGATGCTGAAAAATAAAACTCATGGCAGCAGAAGATCCAGCGAGTGGAGACAGACGTCCTCATGCTGGACTTATTCTTCAATATAGTGCATAAAGGCCACTCGTGTTGAGGAGAGCGAGCCAATCCAACTCTCCAAAACACAACACTGGAGATCTGCACCGCGGTAAATCAATCAGCAGACGGAGAAGTGGAGGAGAGTCTGCAGGTTATGGAGAGGTCAGCTCAGACCTGCTCTAATGATGAGCATTACTGAACATCACTCAAACCATACACAACACGGACTATACGACAGATACACACACTGCAAACTACACCACTCTCTACACAATATCCCTAAAACAAGCTCAATAATGTTGTGTTGGCTTTGAAATATGCCTACAGCCTAGGCAGATTGTTATGTGTGTGTGTGTGTGTGTTGTCTAAGTGTCAACCCACTTTACTGTAACTGAATGGCTGTTAAGGACAGTGTGTGTGTGTGTGTGTGTGTGTGTGTGTGTGTGTGTGTGTGTGTGTGTGTGTGTGTGTGTGTGTGTGTGTGTGTGTGTGTGTGTGTGTGTGTGTGTGTGTTCTCTAGACTGAAACACTGAACAGTGCTGCAAATGTCAGAGAGTTTTCCTGCTGCGTGCAGATCAATGCTGACCTCTGACCTCTGCTTAGAGCACACTGATCTCAGGTCACACACACACACACAGTGAAACACAGCTCTTCATGAAGCTCTACAGCAGCAGTGTTCCGCTGGTTGGTGTTAGGCCGACGCTCTCGATCATAAGTCAGCTGGATAAAAGATCTGTTAAAAGAATAAGTATGACTGCAAACACACACACTATTCAGCAGATGAAGCTAGACTTGAGGAGGGATATAACACTGTAGCACTGAGTAAAATACTCAAACACTGTTCACTGAGCAGACAAGTTTAGCCCATCTCTAACTTTCCCATTGCAAAACACTAACAGTAATTTATCATAAAGGAAGCAGCAGCAGCAGTGGCGCAACTGATGACGAACACACACATACACACATGCACACACACACACTCAGCTAGAGAAGTGAAACTGCACAACTGGTGTGTGTGAGTTTGTGGTTTTGTGTGTATTTCTGCATGTATTTATGGTCTTCTGATCAAGATCGCTGCTGCTGGAAACTGGTGAGAGCTTCAATCCGAAACACAAGAACAGCAAACACTGCGAACACAGGCCACAGCATCATATATTATAGTGTTTACTGCAGGCGGTAACACAGAGAGGAAAGGTGTTCAACTAAGAGGATCACCAGTACGTGAGTCTACACACATCTATCAGAAAGTGCACAAGAACCATCGCAGAATTACCGGTAATGATGGCAAAGAGTTAACAGTAACAGAGTTGACGGTAACAGAGTCAACGATTACAGAGTTGATGATAACAGAGTTGACGGATAACAGAGTCGACAGTAATAGAGTCAACGATACCAGACTTGACGGTAACGGAGTCAACGAGTAACATAGTCGAAAATAACAGAGTTGATAGTAATAGAGTTGATGATAACAGAGTCGACAAGTAACAAAATTGACGATACCAGAGTTGATGGCAACAGAGTCGACGGTAATAGAGTCGACAATAACAGAGTTGACGGTAACGTAGTCAACGAGTAACAGAGTCAACGATAACAGAGTTAACTGATAACAGAGTTAACTGATAACAGAGTTAACGGACAACATAGTTAACGGTAACAGAGTTGACGGTAACAGAGTCAATGATTACAGAGTTGATGATAACAGAGTTGACGGATAACCGAGTCAATGAGTAACATAGTCGACAATAACAGAGTTGACAGTAATAGAGTCGATGGTAACAGAGTCGACAAGTAACAAAATTGACGATACCAGAATTGACAGCAACAGAGTCAACAGTAACAGAATTAATGATAACAGAGTTAACGGATAACATAGTCGACGGTAATAGAGTTGACGATAACGGAGTTGACAGTAACGGAGTCAACGAGTAACAAGGTTGTTGATAACAGAGTTAACAGATAACAGAGTCGACGGTAATAGAGTCAAGAATAACGGAGTTGACTGTAACGGAGTCAACGAGTAACAGAGTTGTTGATAACAGAGTTAATGGATAACAGATTTGACGGTAACAAAGTCCGCAATAACAGAGTTGACGGTAACGGAGTCAACGAGTAACAAGGTTGTTGATAACAAAGTTAATAGATAACAGAGGTAACGGATAACAGAGTCGACGGTAGTAGAGTCAACGATAACAGAGTTGATGGTAACGAGTCAACGAGTAACAGAGTCAACAGTAACAGATGCTTTTAAAAGTAGTAATATAAAATAATGTTTATTATTATTATTATGATGCTGATGATGATGATGATGATGATGATGACTAATTAGGGCAATAGGTTACAGATATACTATTGTTGCCCATTCTTAACAGAAACCTAACCAAGTAATATTGCTCACATCATCAGCATGAGGGTTCATCAGCTACTTGTGCTGCTCTTCTGGAAGCTGCAGTTTTCTACAAACACAGATTATAGGTAGGTGTGTGTGGAAATGAGCACATGATGATCCCTGGAGGCTCAGTTTGGCCATGTGGAACATTATTAAAGAGACAGATCACCCAAAAATGTAAATTCTTTACTGAGGATTTCTTTAAAACATCTTCTTCTGTGTTCAACAGAATAAAGAAACCAATAAAGGCTTAAGAACGGTAAATAGTGAGTAAACGTTAATGTTTGAGTGAACTAACCCTTTAAGAGCAGAGCGGTGAATGCCGTCTCACATTAGATGAAGAAGGTAATTTCAGTGGAATCCTCCAGAGATGTTCCCACTGTACCAGAGACACAGATGAGATGTTGCACTGGTGTTTATGAAATGCAGGAGTGTCACAGTGCTCCACCGTCATCAGTGTGTGTTATTAGTTCAACAGTTATCAGTCAGTAATAAACCAGTCAGGACTGAATGTGAGTAAACATCACTGAACCTCTGCTTCCGGACTGAAACTGTTTGTTTTGAGAGTGTGTCACATTTCTCTCTGCTATTTACAGCTGAGCGGCTGCAGTGTTCCAGCGGCCAGCAGCGCACTAATGCTGCAGTGAGTGTGACAATGATGATGATTCCACTCACAGACACATATACACAGACTCACAGATCATATTGTCCACAGGACGCTTTACAGTAATACACCTGTGCAGACACAGAAGATGAGCCAGAGCCAACACTGAAGACCACCATCCAAACACTGAAGACCACCGTCCAAACACTGAAGACCACCATCCAAACACTGAAGACCACCATCCAAACAAACACTGAAGACCACCATCCAAACACTGAAGACCACCATCCAAACACTGAAGACCACCGTCCAAACACTGAAGACCACCATCCAAACACTGAAGACCACCATCCAAACACTGAAGACCACTGTCCAAACACTGAAGACCACCGTCCAAACACTGAAGACCACCATCCAAACACTGAAGACCACCATCCAAACACTGAAGACCACCGTCCAAACACTGAAGACCACCGTCCAAACACTGAAGACCACCATCCAAACACTGAAGACCACCATCCAAACACTGAAGACCACCGTCCAAACACTGAAGACCACCGTCCAAACACTGAAGACCACCATCCAAACACTGAAGACCACCATCCAAACACTGAAGACCACCGTCCAAACACTGAAGACCACCATCCAAACACTGAAGACCACCATCCAAACACTGAAGACCACCGTCCAAACACTGAAGACCACCGTCCAAACACTGAAGACCACCATCCAAACACTGAAGACCACCGTCCAAACACTGAAGACCACCGTCCAAACACTGAAGACCACCATCCAAACACTGAAGACCACCATCCAAACACTGAAGACCACCGTCCAAACACTGAAGACCACCATCCAAACACTGAAGACCACCGTCCAAACACTGAAGACCACCATCCAAACACTGAAGACCACCATCCAAACACTGAAGACCACCATCCAAACACTGAAGACCACCGTCCAAACACTGAAGACCACCGTCCAAACACTGCGACACACTAAACCATCTGATGGAGAAATATACAAGCAAAGATCAATAAATGCTCTATTTCTGAAGATGATAACTCAAAAAACACACACACACACACACACACACACACACATCCAGTAATTCACGAACACACACATGCAATACATACTCACAGACTTTGAAAACATGCACACACTCATTCATAGCACACACAAACACACAGACTCACACACACACAGTAAACACACTCATCTGCAGGTGTGTGTGACTGAGCGTAAACATCTGCTGAAGAGCTGTTCTCTGCTGATCTGGAGTCAGACTCTTTACTGACTGCAGATCACTGAGCACACAGAAACACACACACACACGCTTCTGTTTCTCTTGATCGGTCACTCAAGCCAAAACAGCCGGAGCCCTGACCCCAGATCAGTGTGTGATCATGAGCAGATTCAGACAGATCAGCCAATCAAATACAGAGACGGAGATCAGCTGATGCTCGCGCTCCTACAGTGATGCTCAGTGACACATTAAACATATCAGGCATTAGACACGGCAGGTCAAAGGTCACACACATCATCAGCACACACTGAAGGACTGATCCAGGGTCAGTGAAGCTGCACACTCTCAATGCATCACCTGTATTACAGGAGATCAGTGTGTTCAGACTGGTGAGAGGGGTCTGGCTGCAGACCTGGTGCAGATGCAGTCCGAGCTGCATGCAATGCTTTTAAATGCCCACCCCTAACCCCGCCTCTAACCCCGCCCCTCACCGTGACATCACTTGCTCCATTGAGTCTGGCACTGCAAGTCTGAGACCTTACAGTCATCAAGACTGCATCCAGACACTGTTGAGACTGACTCTACAGCGGCTCACGCGGGCAAACACACACACGCACACGCACGCACGCACGCACGCACACACACACACACGCACACACACGATTGCAAACACACACATGCATTCACGCACGCAAACACTCTTGCATGCATGCAAACCCAAACATACACAAACACACACTCTCACTCTCACATGCAAACACACACACACACACACACACTTGATTGCAAACACACATGCATGCATGCACGCACGCAAACACACACAAATACACAAACACACACATGCACACAGTCTCTCACTCTCACATGCAAATACACACACACACACATGATTGTAAACACACATACATGCACGCACGCACGCACGCAAACACACACCCATGCATGCACGCAAACACACACATGCACACACTCTCTCACTCTCACACGCAAACACACACACACACACATGATTGCAAACACACACCCATGCATGCATGCAAACACACACAAACACACACACTCTCTCACTCTCACATGCAAACACACACACACACACACATACACAGACACATGATTGCAAACACACATACATACATGCATGCAAACACACACACACACAAACACACACATGCACACACTCTCTCACTCTCAAACGCAAACACACACACACACACATGATTGCAAACACACACCCATGCATGCATGCAAACACACACAAA
Source organism: Danio kyathit (assembly GCA_903798195.1). Classification (NCBI taxonomy): domain Eukaryota; kingdom Metazoa; phylum Chordata; class Actinopteri; order Cypriniformes; family Danionidae; genus Danio; species Danio kyathit. Next base: position 226,434 of record LR812534.1, on the reverse strand, counting down.
CACACACACTCTCTCACTCTCACATGCAAACACACACACACACACACATACACAGACACATGATTGCAAACACACATACATACATGCATGCAAACACACACATACACAAACACACACATGCGCACACTCTCTCTCTCACTCTCTCAGTATCACACACACACACACACACACACACACACACCTCCGTCACAGATCTCTGGAACTGATCATGAGGTCAGACTGCAGTAATGTAGACACCAGCAGAGCCTGTTTGCAGGAATAACAGCAGTTTATAAACTGGACACACACACACACACACACACACACACACACACACACACACACACAATAAGAGCAGTTTATAAGCTGGAGTTCCCCTGGTGTGTTTGTTCAGCAGCTTCTCATTATCCGGCTCTTTACTGATGCTGGGAAGAGCATGTCAACAGCAGCCTGCCGGAGGGACACCGATACTGAGAGTGTGTGTGTGTGTGTGTGTGTGTGTGTGTGTGTGTGTGTGTGTGTGTGTGTGTGTGTGTGTGTGTGTGTGTGTGTGTGTGTGTGATACTGAGAGAGAGAGTGTGTGAGAGAGAATGTGTATCGGGTCATCAGGTTTCTTGGAGTCTCCGGGGGTGTGTGAAGGTCAGCGGGAGGGAGGAGGTGTGTGTGAGTGTGTGTGTGTGCCGCTGGTGCAGAGTGTTGATAGCCGGTGTGTGTGTGTGTTCATGGGTCATTTTTAACCCTTAAAGGGTTAGTTCACCCCAAAATGAAGATGATGGTCAACATTCAGTCTCCCTGCAGCGCTTCTAAAGCTGTGTGTTTGAGGATGAGATTCTGAAGAAACATCATAAACATTCATTCAGTCATTCTCCTTCAGCTTAGCTTATTAATCAGGGGTCACCACAGCAGAATGAACCACCAACTATTCCAGCATATGTTTTATGCAGCGGATGCCCTTCCAGCTGCAACCCAGAACTGGGAAACACCCATACACACTCATTCTCACACACACTCATACACTACGGCCAATGTAGTTGATCAATTCCCCTATAGCGCATGTGTTTGGACTGTGGGGGAAACCGGAGCACCCGGAGGAAACCCACACCAACACGGGGAGAACATGCAAACTCCACACAGAAACACCAACTGACCCAGCCGAGACTCAAACCAGAGACCTTCTTGCTGTCTAACCACTGCGCCACCGTGGCGCCCATTTGTTGATGTTTTATCAAAAACAGACTGAATAATCAGCTCACTTTGCATAAACATCTGACAGACGATGCTGTGCTGAAAATGCCATCAAACATGATACAAACTGGACAAACAGTGAAAGTATGACAATGTAGAGGCGTCCGCATATAGAGGGATCTGACCGATAACACATGAAGAGAACATGAACACTCACCAGGAGAATCCTCCCGCTCCTCTGTACTGCAGCTCTGATCTGAAAGCAGAACATGGAGACTCATCAGAGCTGCTGGAGAACTCATCACACACACACACCACATCCAACACACACAACTGCACACCAGGCTAGCAGAGCGAGGGGTTATATCTGATTTGAGTTACTGAGTGTTGGTCATTCTCCACGTCTACTGTGAAGACCCTCCAGATAAATATGCACGCTGTAACATGTTCAACAGAGAGCAGACGGCTCAGAAAGATCTCTATTAAACCTTCAGAAGCGTCAGACAGCAGACTGACGAGATGAATCATCAGGCATGTTCTTAGTCCTGCTGTGAGTAAATCAAATGCATGTTCTCATAATGACTGTCATGAAGCTGCTCCTCCTCTAAGACTCTGAATGCTTGAGGAGCTTACGTATGCAGTCAGACCCAATTCAATATGATGTAGGGCTGTGTTAGGTTCCATGTGGGACCTGTCTGCTGTGGTTGTGATTTTTGTGATTTGCAGATCCTGCATGATTGCTGATTGGTGGGTGGGTCATCTCACCTGAGACCCATATAAAGGATCCAACATTTGACATGAGAAGAAGCTCGATTAGCCGGATCTCCCTGCCTGGCCTTTTTGATTTATTTGAGTTTGTTTTGGATCATGAGCTCAGTTCACTACCATGCACATGCTTTTCACTACTGACTTCATCTATACTGACTTTGATTGCTTTAAATATGTTTGTTAGTTATGTTTTTGTTAATAAATAATTTCTCTTTTCAATCTACCTGGTCCGTATTGTCTCTCTAATGTTACAAGTTTGAGCCGGTTGTAACATATGGGGGCTCGTCTTATAGGGAGGCATGCGGACCGGTTATTGTTAAGGAGAATCAGGTGCGTGTTTAGGCAGAGCGTTCGTTTGGCTTCGGACAGATAAGGTCGGCTCATAATATGTCGTTGTAATCACTGCATAGGTTATTGTTTTTTTATTTTTGGTGTTTTCCTGGGTTGAGTGCACGGCCGTGGTGCATTTCTGGACCGACAGTTCGGCTGTACACCAGCGGTATTAGCTGCTTAAAGAGGCTTGACTCTTGGGAAAACAAAGAAGAGTTAGGTAAGTTTAGTTAGTGGGAAATGTGGGTTAGTTATGGGGATATTTGATTATGAGCCGACTGCTTATGTCTGAAGTTTAGATCTAAATTGTAAGTATTTATTATTGCACGTTTTGCCCAAATTTTTCTTCCGTGGTAGCAATTATTTGGAGCAGAGCTATCATTGATCTTAACTTCTGTTTTGTGTGGGTAAGTAATGTGTATATATATGGCCATACACCCTAAATCGCTCCACCATCATGAGGGGGGTCTCTCAACACCTCCACCAGTGTGCAGCTCTACCTGATGATGCTCCGGCAGCCACAGGACAGCAGCACCAGTGCTTCACCACACACCAGCTATAGGTGGAGTGGAGAGACAGTGATGGAGCCATTCAGTGGATGGGGATGATTGGGAGGCCATGATGGGTAAGGGCTGATGGAGGGAGCTTGGCCAGGACACCGGGGTTACACCCCTACTCTACCAGAAGTGCCATGGGGTTATTGATGAGCACAGAGAGTCAGGAGCTCAGTTTAACATCTCATCTGAAAGACGGTGACTTTATGGTAACTTTAAGATCCTGATTCAGCAGTAAAACAGTTGTCTTTGAGTGCTGTATTCTCAGTGTTCACTACTCAGGGTACCTAGAGAGAGTGTTGAGAAGCCTGTGTTCTCCAGATTCCCATGAGCCTCCGCCTGTGGGAAACAGCGCAGTAAAAGGCGTCCCAGGAGAGGCTGCCGACCTCAGAGAAACACACATCTGCATTGGCATGGTGTGTGTGTCACGGCCTCCGCGTCGCCGGGTTAGCATTAGCCTGGAGCCGCTGCAGCGCTAATGAGACAAAGATCTTGTTTTGGTGTGTGTTGTGGCCGGGACTCGCTGATGCAGCGTTGAAATGAGGGTGTGTTTCGCTCCAGCACTCAACGCCAGTGGAACCGGCTCGAATTAGTGGTGAGAAAGCTCTGCCGCCGGAAAACTCAAAGCAGCTGTAGGGTAATTAAACTAAACGCAAGATTTTAGAGGACTTCAAAACAATACTGCAGTGCTGAGAGCTCCTCCAACAGCAGTAAACAAGAGGCCAGCCGAGGGTCAGCACTGAAAACTCTACTGTTCATACTGAGCACACACTACAGCTCCATCATCTATCATCATATACTGTATATATGAAGCTGTTTATATGTGTAATGTCCACTTCAAACTGTCAACGCTGCTCTGCAAAGCTTCTTGCTGTTTATATGTGTTTTACCAACACAAACACTTTTAATGGAAGCTCTGTCTAAGCTCAAACTAACCCAAAAAAAGAATGTTCTGTCATTCTTTACTCACCCTTTATATGTCTTAAACCTTCACGAGTTTCATTATTCAGCACAAAGAAAAAATTGTTTAGTTTAAAAAATTAAACACAAAGAAGATATCTTTGAAAAACGTTGGAAAATCTGCAAACACGTCGGATCCGGCACCTCTGAAATCTGATTCAGCACCTCTTTTTACTGATCCCCCTCCTCCGCCGCCCGCTGTTCACTTTCACTTTCTTCCGCAACTCTCCAACCTTCTTCACTTTCGTCCACAACACCCCTCCGCCATCTCACCGCCAACCCCACCCCGCTCTTCACTATTATCGGCACAAAACACTCAACCCCCTCTCCACTTTGGTGTGTGGCACCTCTACATCCTCGGGTAACATGCCGGATCCGTTACCCTGATTTGGTTCTGAGACCTTGCAACTCACAAATTGATAATACCATGTTTTAACCTGCCAACCCAAACCACTAAACCAGTACCATAAACTCCTACATCCACACTATCCCCCATCCCACTGAAGCAGAAGTTACACTTCAGCAGCCGTCAAACCCTGACCCTGACTAACCCTGAACACCTCCCAGCTCTACAGCAGCCGAAGGATCCATCAACACATACACACACCGCTCAAGACTACATCTCCCACCCTCCAGTGCTTTACATGAGAGACGATGTCACATGTTTTTAATCATAATAGTTTTCATCACTGATTGCCAGTGGTCTTTGCCATGATGACAGTACATACTACTTTTATATTTATTTTTCAGGATGCTAATATTCAGCTTAAAGTGCATTTTAAAGACTTAGCTAGCTTAATTAGGGTAATCAGGCGAGTCATTGGACTACAGTGGTTTGCTTATCAGCCAATTGATGAACATAAACTTAAGGAGGCTGATAATCGTCGCAATCACCAGAGATCTAGCCCATGCAGATGGCTGGAGAACTACAAATCTGCCACCATATGAACTACAACTCCCTTCAGGCACCACACACACACCTGTTCTGGTTTACCTTTGATCACACACTCACACACACACAGCTGGGAGCTGCTTAGGGACGGATCACTCAGACTATATAAACTGCTCAGATTGACATGTTCATGGCTGAGTCTTGTTTCTGATAGTAATTCTAAGCATATTATCCAGTCTAGTCCTTTCCGTGTATCAGTCCTTGCCTTGTTTTCAGTGTCTGGATTCTCTGTTTGCCTGTTTAGACTATGACTTCTGATTGCCTCTTGTGTTGACCGTTGCCTGTCTGACCATTCTCTGTTGAATAAGGTACTGCAGGTGGATCCTCAACTGCACTGCCAGCGTCTCTCAGTTACAATCATATTGACTCTACAGTGAAACATATATTAAATAAAACTGCGGCTGAAGTAAAAGCAATAATATAAAAGGAAATAGTGTGGACAAATCTCTGTTCTCATCACTTCAGGAATATCTGAAATAATAATAAAGCTTCCAGAGCAGGGTGAATCAGTCTGCCCTCAGCTGAGCATCAGACACAGAGTAGGCAGAGTCTACCATCATTTACTTTAGTGTTGTTGTCTATGGAACATGCATGTTTCTCTGATGGTGGAACCCGTACAGTATATACCTCTACAGTAAAGCTGGTGGGTCTCCAGAATGTTCTGCATGTGGACTGTGGATCATGGTCTCATCGCAGACAGCAGCTCAGAGCGCAGGAATGTCAATATTTCCAATAGCAGAGACAAAGACATGATGACGAGTGTGTGTTCCCAGACCTCCCCGCGCTGCAGACTCACACACACTCCTGCGCTCCTCATCTGCAGACTCACACACACACGCTCACTCTCGCACTCATGACTTTCACACACACACTGACTCTCCCCCATCAGAGGAAATGCTCCAGAGTGTTTGGTGTTGAAAGAGTGTGTCTGTGTAACGCCAGCGCTGCTGCTTATAAAGCTTCTGTCCTGTTTCTAGTCCACATATCCGAAATGAAGAACTCAAGAAGCATTTTATAGACATGTTAAACAGACAGTCTTATTTTACACATAGCACACACACACACACACACACACACACACACACACACACACACACACACACACACACACACACACACACACACACACACACACACACACAGAGACACAGACGTCAGAAACCAAGTCAAGAGCACAGGTGAAGCAGACGCGGTGCTCCACAAGGATGACTAGGGCCAGACAGAATCTGCGGGCATTTATTTTGCTGTTAGGGTTATGTTGTTAAATATCTGTGGATTTATGCGGGATTATTTTGGGAGAATCACAACTAAAAACTTAATATATGAAAATTAAAAAACAGTAGCTTTTTAACTTGTATTTAATGTCTACAATGCAAATCCAATTAGATCCACTTATTTGGTAAACAAAGCAAGTCTCTTATATAATATCTCTACTAAAAGACAGAACACATGGCTTTACACACTGTACTGTGAATAATCATATGAACATCTTCATATTAGTCAGTAATATTACTGAAGTTAATAAAAATAAACTGAATAAGTATAAATGTACACACATTTACACAAGTGAATAAACAGAATCAATAATGGGCTATAAAAGCTGAGGATTTCTGCGTCTGCGGATTCCATGTGGGCCTACTCATGACCAAGAAGAGTGTACAGACCTGTGTGTGGAGTATGGAGTCAGAAAAATCTCAAAAGAAATTCACGCAAAAGACACGATGTACACATGCGTAGCCTAATTCACGTGCATAAAACTAAATTTATGTGCGTAAAATATTTATTTATATTCACAAAAACAATTCACGTGCACAAAATAAAAATACATATTCTTAAAATACGTTTCACAAATGCAAAACCCCATTTGCAAGTGTATAAGAGTGTACAAAAACTTTTGAATGTTTAAAACTTGCGAGTTCATCCTGAATGAGAATGTGCAAATCCTCTTTCACGTACGACTCCCCCTGGATACGTGTGTGTGTATTTTTGAGACTGTCCTGGCAGAAGCAAGCAACTCGTAACCTTTCAGCCAATCAGATGAGACCTGTATTCAATATCACCTACTCTGCGCTCCTTTTGCGCAGACGGTTTCTCTCCAGCATGGCGAACGGAGAAAGAGATGCACAGGCTTCAACCCAGAACTATTAAATCCCCTGACTATCATTGACTAAAAACTTAATTTACATTATATCTAATGAAACTAAACTGGCTGTTGTTGTGCTTTAGTAATATGTAGAAGATAAATATAGTATTAATACTTTTCGGGATCTTTTTCAACACAAATCGGAGCCTCTCGGATCATTTCAAACATGCTTGATGCTAAGGGACAGAAAAAACAGCTACAGGTCAGTTTCAGATATCCCATAAAACACCTCACAGGCTTCAGATCACCCTTGTGTTGCATCAAATAATAATGTAGTTTTAATTTAATGAGGCGTCATAGTGGTGCAGTGGTTAGCACTCTCGCCTTACAGCAAGAAGGTCGCTGGTTTGAGCCTCAGCTGGGTCAGTTGGTGTTTCTCTGTGGAGTTTGCATGTTCTCCCCGTGTTGGCGTGGGTTTCCTCCGGGTGCTCCTGTTTCCCCCAGAGTCCAAACACATGCGCTATAGGGGAATCGATCAACTAAACTGGCCGTAGTGTATGAGTGTGTGTGTGAATGAGTGTGTGTGAGTTTTTCCCAGTGATGGGTTGTGGCTGGAAGGGCATTCGCTGCGTAAAACATGTGCTGGATATGATGGAGGTTCATTCCGCTGTGGTGACCCCTGATGAGGTACATTAATAATAATAATAATAATGAATCTGTACATTTATAAAGCTATACTTTCTATTATATCATATTATAAAGTGTTCATGATGCAGCATTAGGGTTAAGGTTAGGGCTATGGGCGGGACAGTACATATGACATTGTTCTCTTTTCTGTCCACCATTTTCAGTTTCATATTATTTTTTTATTATCTTTTCAAGTCATAAAAACACTATGGTGGAGTTTTTCAGCAAATAGGAATGCAAACAGCGGTGTATCATTGCTCATTAAGCGCTCAGCATACCAAACACAATGACCTCTGCTGCTGACAGAACCCAGATATGTGGAGTCTATAATCACAAAACCTGTAAATAATGCTGTACTTACTCAGACTTTCAGCCTTGTTTCTAGTCTCTAACTCTTAAATCAAGAAGCTTTTTCTAGACCAGCATAAAATACTCTGTTTTTCAGAAATAATGAGTGAGTTTCATCTCAAAACAAGCAGAATAAGCTTATGTCAAAAGGAAAAAGTAGATTATTCTGCTTCCCCCATCGTCAGATTATTCTGCTTGTTTTAGGGAGAAACTCTCTTCATTTTGACTGATTATTTCTGAAAACAACACTATATCTCTGCCTGTCTAAAAAATGCTTCTTAACTTAAGAATTTTTGGATATTTGGACCACAAGCAAGACAGAAACTCAGCGTACGAGCAGCATTACTTGCATTGTTCTGCAGTGTTCAGCATGTGTTAAGATCAGTAAATGAGCCTGATCTGCAGTGCGAGAGTACAGTAGGAGCTGTAGACAGTCAGACACACACACACACACACACACACACACACACACACCCACACACACACAGGGTGAATCGGCCCCCGTCTGCAAATGCAAATGAATCCCCCAAAAACAGGCTGATCAGTATTCAGCTCACACTCCTGCCTGCCTGACTGAGGCACATCCAAAACCTGCTCAGAAACACAGAGCGCTCCGCTACACATGCTGTCCTTACGCTGAGCTTTACTCTCGAGTCTCGTTTAAATACACAAACATTATTAAATCAAACATTTTCTACACAAACATACTGCCTCCTCTTTAAGAAATGTGTGAAAATTAGATGAGTTTCTCCCTAAAACAAAAGAATAATCTGACAATGGGGAGCAGAAGAATCTTTATTTTCCTTTGACAGAAGATCAGGCCTGTACCGGGGTTCGGGTGCCCCATACATGAGCTCATTTGTCCTGTTTTGACTGTTTTATTATTGTTGTTATTATTATTATTATTGTTATTGTTATTATTATTATTATTATTATTATTATTGTTGTTATTATTATTATTATTATTATTGTTGTTATAATAATTATTGTTTGTATTATTATTATTATTATTATTGTTATTGTTATTATTGTTATTATTATTATTATTATTAATGTTATTATTCTTATTGTTGTTATTATTATTATTGTTATTGTTATTATTATTAATGTTATTATTATTATTATTATTATTATTATTGTTGTTGTTATAATAATTATTGTTTGTATTATTATTATTATTATTATTATTATTGTTATAATTATTATTATTATTATTGTTATTATTATTATTATTATTATTATTATTGTTGTTATTATTATATTATTATTATTGTTGTTATAATAATTATTGTTTGTATTATTATTATTATTATTATTGTTATAATTATTATTATTGTTATTGTTATTATTATTATTATTATTATTATTATTATTATTATTATTGTTGTTGTTATTATTATTTTTTTTTATTATTGTTGCTAATATTGTTATTATTACTATCATTATTATTGTTATTACTATTATTATTATTGTTGTTGTTATTATGTTGTTGTTATTGTTGTTGTTGTTGTTGTTGTTATTGTTGTTGTTATTACTATTATTATTATTATTATTGTTGTTATTGTTATTGTTGTTGTTGTTGTTGTTGTTGTTGTTGTTGTTATTGTTGTTGTTGTTGTTGTTATTGTTGTTGTTGTCGTTGCTTGTGTTCATGAAAAACTCGCTTCATTTTGACTCATTATTTCTCAAGACTACATTTAGTGCTTGTCTAGAAAATGCTTCCTGATTTAGGAGTTTTTGGAGAGACGGCTTTAGAGAAAACAGAATAGTGATGTGGACATTATCATAACATGAAGATATTTTCAATTCAGTATAAAGTGCTTCATGCTTTCCTCCACCTCTGATTGTGGATCTGACGTGTGTTTTCTTCCTCTCTTTAGGGATGTGAACACATCACCGCAGTCCTACACCTTCATTTACATGGGTGGAAGTGAAGTAACATGGCTGCATGCGACTGATACTACACATGTCAAACAGAAACACACACACACACACACACACACGTTTGTTTTTGTGATAAGTGGGTACATTACATAGGCTTCCATTCATTTTCTACAGATCAAAGCGTATATTATATTGTCCTCACCCCACCCTACCCCTAAACCCAACCATCACAGGAGACAGTGTACAGCTTTACTCCCTGAACAAACTCATCCTGTGTGATTTAGAAGCTTTTGGAGAAGTGAGGACGTCACCAATGTCCTCATATTTCACCTGCTTTTTGTAATACCTGTGTCATACCTATGTCATTATACAGATTTGTGTCCTGATATGTCACAAAAACACGTACACACACACACACACACACACTGCAGCAGAAATCAGCAGTTATTATACAGTACAGACTCATGCAAAGCAGATTCACAGTACAATAACAGGAAACATCAAAGAAATCCAGCAGCTCAGAAACACAAACACTGCAAACACAACCACACACACACACACACACACACACACACACACAGCTGATGTGTGTACTGTACAGTCTGTATATTCCCTAGACTCAAACCTCACAGCAGACACTCTGCACGTCTCCATCTCCACACTCCTCCATCCTCTATGATCAGCTCTTTCCCTCACGGAGACCAACACACACGGCCAACATTTACTGCTATTGCTATACTAGTGGGGACATTTGGCCTAACGTCTAAAAGTGTTAACCCTAACCAACCCTAACCTAACACACAATGTAAAGAATACAAGATACACACACACCAACTCACTCTCTCTCTCTCTCTCTCTCTCTCTCTCTCTCTCTCACACACACACACACACACACACACACTTACACACACACACACACACACACAGGGCTCAGATTAGCTGCTATAATCGAGCTCCAGCCTGTGCTGAGATCAGATGCAGACACTCCCTGTTCTGGAAGACAGACTCTGGGTGGAGGAACAGCAGATTCAGACACACACACACACACACACACACACACTCTCTCTCTACAGTTCAGTGAGTGTGTTTCTGTTCAGATGCACACGCAGCAGATATAAACACACAGGTGTCGTCACTGAGTCACGGTTCCTCCAACATCAGATTCCCGTCTGCTGCTGATCAATAATTCACATTCTTCAGCTCAGAAACACACACACACACACACACACACACACACACACACACACCATCAGCTGCTTTACCTCCACAGTATCACAGTATTCACGTCACTGTTGTGGTAATGATTATGATGTTAATGTAATGATATTAAATATTCACATTTACACTAAACTAAACTAATGAATTAATAACTATAATCTACACACAGTGCTGAGCATAAATGAGCACACAGCCTATTGAAAATGAGCATTTCTCAGCCAATATAGACAATCATTTCTGAAGTTTATCATTTACACGTGTTTAACAGGCATCTGGGCACACTAATGACATGTGCAGCTCTAATAAAGGATAACTGTAATCAATTATTAATACAATGTTGTTTTACATTTTACATTATAAGTGATCATTTAAAGTCTGTATGCTGCATGACTCTGTTGATTTCCCTTTAACCATTAGCCGTGGCCTCAGTGTTTGACCAGACATGATCAGGGCATGTTCAGCTCGAGGAGCGCCACTCCTCAACACTGCGGTGCACAGAGTTAAGCTCAGGCTCATTTAGAGAAGACAGACCTCAGATTAGAGCGGGGGACGTGGGGGAAAAGATCAAAAATGTTAATAAAACTAAAGTGATGTGCCTTTGTGTTATGAGAATAGTAGAACAGAAATGTAGATATCATCATATTACATCAAATCTGTATTTTACTAAACCAGAAAATCAAATCTACAATCTCTAACAAACATATCCAACAAATTACAGAGCATTTATAGGCATGTAAACGATAACAATGCTCCTGACGTTCATTCACTTTCCTTCAGCTTAGTCCCTTTATTAATCAGGGGTCGCCACAGTGGAATGAACCGCCAACTATTCCAGCATATGTTTTACACAGCAGATGCTCTTCCAGCTGCAACCCAGTACTGGGAAACACCCATACACACTCATTCACACACACACACACACACACTTAGTGCCACTTTAGCATCAGCGCGGCCCGTTTGACTGCAGAGCCAAGAATAACAATCCATAATTCATGAGCCGCCGTCGCGTCCACAGACACCAGTCAACCTCGCATTTATTATTCACACACACACACACACACACACACACACACACACACACACACACACACACACACACACACACACACAAACACAAACACTGCTCACACCAACACACACATGTTCAGCAAGACCTGCTTCAGCTCAAATCACTTATTCAGCTCTGCGATTCTGCCTTTTTCCTAATAAATGATATTAAGATATATTAATTGATGAGATGAAGGAATTCATGATAGGGTTAATAAGGGAACTGATCATGTGCCGGTCATTAGCAGAGATGAGCTGGTGTTAGAGAGCTGCCCTGTACAGACTGAGCTTCACTGCAGGGTCAGCTCCCCATAACACACACACACACACACACACACACACTCATCCTCCATCCTCCCTCGAGTGCTTCCAAACATTTATCATTTCTTTAGCAATGTTGGAAACCTGTACCCATTGACTTCCATAGTGTTTACCGGTTTCCAACATTCTTCAAAATATCTTCTTTTGTGTTCAACAAAGAAACTGGAGTGCAGGGCGAGTGTTCATGATGAGGGGTCTTCATTCTTGCCTGACTGCTCCTTTACATCAAACATGTGTGTGTGTGTGTGTGTGTGTGTGCATCTGTATGATCGTGAGCTGCGGAGGTCAGAGGTCAGAGGTCACCGAGGGGCTGTGTTTGAGACACTCTTTCACTGATGTGGAAGTGGCCTGATGTGAGTGACGGGGGGGTCGGGCTGCGGCTCCTCCACTGTAAACACTCTTGAGCCAAAATGGCTTCTGATATGAGTGTTTGTTTCTCACTGCACTGCTGCTGCTGATGGGGTGTGTGTGTGTGTGTGTGTGTGTGCTGCTGACCTACTTTTGCTGGAGCTGATTCAGCAAGAGGCGGCGGTGCCGGATTCGATCTGTCTATTATGTTTGACTATGACTGTGTGTGTGTGTGTGTGTGTGTGTGTGTGTGTGTGTGTGTGTGTGTGTGTGTGTGTGTGTGTGTGTGTGTGTGTGTGTGTGTGTGTGTGTGTGTGTGTGTGTGTGTGTGTGTGTGCATGTGTTTACATATGTAGTAGCGGAGGCTTCACTGCTCATGAAGGAAGCACACATGATAAGCATGAGCAGTGAGCAGCACAGTTGGCCCCGCTGCTGATTCAGTTAGAGACACACAGGCCCTGTGCAGGAGGAAACAGCGCTCTACACTAATGGATTAGCCACCTCTTGACCCCGCTGCCTGCAAACCATTTAGTCCTTGAAGAGGGAGGTCAGAGGTCAACACCTTGCCCCGGCGATCGTCGATGCCAATGCTATTATGCTAAATATCCAGTGGTTTGTCTCTCAGCTGAATGTCCCCTGTGGTCACTCTACAGCGGCGCTTCTCTAACGCCACAAACACCCTGACTCTGAGAGCGGAGCGGAGACGCCGGCCTCAGGGGTCCCAGAGCCCATCCAGAACATGAACATGAGTGAGCGGAGGATCTGTGTGTGGACTCAGCCCCGCTGGAAATGGGTCATTATGCAAATAACCTGCATCATCTGTCATCATAAGAACAAGCTGAGTCTGCATGTCAGGGCTTGAGGACGGCAGGAGTGTTCATCCACACCATACAGAACACCACTGACCCTGAGTCATCTGACTATCCAGGAGCTCTGACTTCTGTTCCGACTGGTTGCTCGGCAGTTGCTAAGGCATTGCTAGGGTGTTCCGAGTGGTTGCTAGGCAGTTGCTATGGTGTTCTAAGTGGTTTATCGGTGGTTGCTAAGACATTGCTAGGGTGACACAGGTAGTTGTTAAGGTGTTGCTAGGGTATTCTGAGAGGTTGCTAGGTCGATCACTAAGCGGTTGCTAACACATTGCTAGACTGTTGCTAGGTTGTTCTGAGTAATTGCTAAGGCATTGCTAGGGTGTTCTATGTGGTTGCTAGGGTGTTGCTGGGCGGTTGCTGGGGTGTTCTGAGTGGTTGCTAAGGTGTTGCTAGGGTGCTCTAGGTGGTTGCTAAGGCATTGCTAGACGGTTGCTAAGGTGTTTTGAGTGGTTGTTAGGTCATTGCAAAGATGTCGCTAGGTGGTTGCTAGGGTGTTCTGGGTGGTTGCTAAGCAGTTGCTAAGGGATTGCTAGGTGGTTGCTAAGACATTGCTTGGTGGCTGCTGGGGTGTTCTGAGTGGTTGCTAGACAGTTTCTATGGTGTTCTGAGTGGTTGCTAGGCAGTTGCTAAGGTGTTGCTAGGTGGTTGCTAGGGTGTTTTGAGTGATTGCTAAGGCGTTGCTAGGCGGTTGCTAGGGTGTTCTGAGTGGTTGCTAGACAGTTGCTATGGTGTTCTGAGTGGTTGCTAGGCATTTGCTAAGGCGTTGCTAGGCAGTTGCTATAGTGTTCTGAGTGGTTGCTAAGGTGTTGCTAGGGTGTGTTAGGTGGTTGCTAAGGTATTGCTAGGTGGTTGCTAGGGTGTTCTGAATGGTTGCTAAGCATTGCTATTCAGTTGCTAAGGTGTTCTGATTGGTTGCTAGGTGGTTGGTAAGACGTTGCTAAGACGTTGCTAGGTGGTTGGTGCTGCTAGGCAGTTGCTAATGTGTTCTGAGTGGTTGCTAGGCGGTTGTTAAGGCGTTGCTTGGGTGTTCTGAGTGGCTACTAAGTCATTGCTAGGCAGTTGCTAGGGTGTTCTAGGTGGTTACTAAAGTGTTGCTAGGTGGTTGCTAAGGTGTTCTGAGTGGTTTCTAGGCAGTTGCTAACATAAATTACCATTTTTCTAGCATAAATTAGCTTGTTGTTAGCAAGTTTTTTGTATGAATTAGCATGTCACTAGCATGTTTCTAGTATAAACTAGCATGTTGTTAGCATGAATTTAGTATGAATTAGCATGTTGCTAGTATGATCAGTAGTATGTCGTTAGTATGTTGCTAGTATGGACTGATATGTCGTTAGTATGTCCAATGTAAAGTCAATGGCAGTTTTTTACACTGGAAGTCTATGGGACAGTTGCTAGGGTGCTGTAAGTGGTTGCTAGGGTGTGGCTAGTAAGTTGAAAGGTCATCAGTGATTGGCAGATTGGTAGTCTGAGTTAAATGAGCGTAACCTTAAGTCTGTATGACAGAGTCGCTGCAAATTTATGATGTCACAAAGTTTGGTCCAATGTTAAGTCAATGGGACTTTTCCCAATTTTCCAGGACAGCCACCATAAATATGATATATTATTTACATTTTATTTAACTATAATATATAATTATCTTTTTTTACTACTATCTATTGTGTGTACTGTGTTTTTATTATATGTGTGTGCTATCTTTTTATGTAAACTCTATAAATGCTTTGGCAATACATTTGCAATAACATTTGTCATGCCAATAAAGCAACTATTGAACTGAATTGAATTGAGAGAGAGAGAGAGAGAGAGAGAGAGAGAGAGAGAGAGAGAGGTCGTCTTGCACATGTCCTCAGACTGAACCCTGAAATAAATAGCTGTAGTCCTCAATAACGGAGTCCTGACACAGAACCCTCAGACTATCCTCACTGTACAAAGACAGCCACTCTGTGTATTGTTCCTCAGAGGCCGTCATCAGCCCGGATGTAATGCACACAGGAGTTAATGATGTTGTATAATCATGAGTCAGATCAGTAGACACCTGAGGGAGATCAGAGAGATACGGGAGCGTCTCCGTCTGCAGACACTAAAGGCTGAGGCGTGCTGTAAACACTGCTGAAGGGCTGCGTAACACAGCACAGACTCCCGCAGATGATCAGTTATAGAGGGCACATGGTAAAACAGCATTTAAAATAAAGATGAGGAACAACTTCAAGACAATGCAAGAGAGTCAGTCATGTGTACAGTTGGGGGGTGTCAGGTAAATGATTACAGTAATGTATATAGGTAAAATCTTCTCTCGGGAACTTTCCTCTCCTGATCCATCGAGGACAATAGCCAATGATGAATGAGACTGAAGAGCCAATCCATCCATGCGCAGCTCCACAAGTCCCAAACCAAAGCAAGCCAGTGGAGACAGTGGAAGAACAAACTTCACCAATTGATCAAAGTGAAGGAGAGAAACCTGGAGAGAAACCAGGCTCACTTGGGCTCCACCATTTCTCCTCTGGCCAAACTTCCTGTGCAGAGCTGCAGTCTAGGTGCTGGAGGCTGGAGGACGCTGGACGTCCATCGTGGAGAAGCTGCAGGTGTGAGTAGGTCACAAGTAGGAGTATGTGAGTAGGACTAGACAACTATTAATAGGAGCACAAACAATCTGAAACTACAGCCGGGCCCCACTAAGGTCCTATATGGTTTAACACTGTGGTTTCACACCATGCTCCTGGAGGCCCCAAACTCAGCAATGCACATTGCATCCTTTATCTAAAACACGCCAATCTCAAGCCTTACAGTCTCCAGTAATGAGCTGATGGTGTTGGAGTTACTCCAGGAATCAGGTAAAGCATACACATTCCACAAAGAGGCATCATTTACAGTCTTGACACTCACGGTCACCTTTAACACATCTCTGAACCGTTCTTAGCCATCTGTTCATCTCACTGAAGGCATGCTGGAAAGAGAATAGTGCACGCTCTAAAGAAAAACAGGGTGTCTCTCTTGCACAGAAATAGGACCGCAACAGCCAAACACAAATAGCAGTGTCTGCGTCCAAGGGCTTGTTCATGTTTCCCTTTCTACAGATCACCGCCCATCCTCTCTGCCCTTATCTCTTCTCTCTACACTACTCTGTACTTTCACTTCTGCTGTCGCTACTGCACGGCTCGAGCTTTCTCTGGAAACATGAGCGTCGTTGTGTGACAAATCACTTGTGATGTTCCTCATTTACAAGACGTTTGGGATGAAAGTGTCTGCCAAATGACTAAAAGCACATGTCAGTGTTTCTCATCCACCCTTGCTCATATCTGCCTACCCTCAGAATCACAAGACAACACCCAGCAATCTACATTTCTAAAGCAGGCCTTTAAAACACCCATATGAGCTATTAAAACTCCCCAGCTACAGAACTTTCCCAAGACTTGATTCCAACCCAAGCCTGCTTCAAGCATTTGCAGACCCAGGAGATTTCCACAGCAAGGTCAGACACCGAAGAGGGTTGTTACATGACAATTAGGCCCTGGAAAAACAGTAGGGAGTGCCGTTGGTCTTTACAGGCCTGCGAGTAATATGGGCTGTTCGGTGATGCTATCACACAGGGCTGTGGGAGGGTTTGGGCAGTCCCCGGAGGTGTTTGCTGCTGTTTTAATCATGCTATTACTGACTTTATAGAGTCTGCCTAAAATAGGCAGCTCTCTTTGAAGTCGTCACAAAACCACACAGAAGAACAATCGATGGGAAGGAGTTAAGGAGCAGTAGGTTTGCTGGCAAATCTCCTAGAGTATGTTCAACCTCCTGCCTTGTTCTGTGGCTTGAAGCTAAAACAACAGTAGATGTAGAATAATTAGTCAGACCCACTGGAGGTTTCAATATTTGACAACAGAAGACTAGAATTACGCATATACCTGATCAAGACAACAGACAAAGACAAAGGTGAAGGAAGTAAAACCTTCAAGCACAGGATGAACTGGATCATGTTATTCTCACAGACAACACTGGAGTCCAGAACAGACAGATTTATTTCCATTCAGAACTGGGCCATTCTCATTCATACATTCATTTTCTTTTCAGCTTAGTCCCTTTATTAATCAGGGGTCCCCACAGCGGAATGAACCGCCAACTTATCCAGCATATGTTTTACGCAGCGGATGCCCTTCCAGCTGCAACCCATCACACACCCATACACACTCATTCACACTCATACACTACGACCAATTTAGCTTACCCAATTCCCCTATACCACATGTCTTTGGACTTGTGGGGGAAACCGGAGCACCCGGAGGAAACCCACGCCAACACGGGGAGAACATGCAAACTCCACACAGAAACACCAACTGGTCCAGCCGAGACTCAAACCAGAGACCTTCTTGTTGTGAAGCGATCGTGCTACCCAGTGTGCCACCATGATGCCCTTGGCCATTTTTGTATTCTTGCTTTTATTTTTTTGTAAATGTATGTTATCTTAGAGATAAAGTTCATCCATGTGGTTGTTACCACTGAATAAAAGCCCGACAGGATGATTGGCAGCCTGACACAAAGCAAAAACAGCCATTCTGGATGTACTTTATCCTGCGTATTGTACAGCTACTTGACACAAAACATAACATTACATACAAAACATTGCTCTAAACTTAATAAGTTTAATCATTCTTTAATTAAAAGACAAAGCTGACAGACACAGCTGATGGAGTATACACTAACCTGTGCATTATTCAGACACTAGATGGAGACAAACAGACAAAAACACAAAGCTGACAGACACAGCTGATGGAGTATACACTAACCTGTGCATTATTCAGACACTAGATGGAGACAAACAGTCTAAAACACAAAGCTGACAGACACAGCTGATGGAGTATACACTAACCTGAGCATTATTCAGACACTAGATGGAGACAAACAGACAAAAACAGCTGAAAAGTGAGGAGCGACAGATAAGTATGTAAATATGAATGAGTGTGTCAGTATATGGATGATCGTATACATTCTCAGTTCCCAGTCTGGGTTATTTAGCGGTTGCTATCTGGAAATAACAGACCTTGTAATGTCACGACGGACCAATCAGAAGTGAGTATTCCAGACAGTCATGTAATAAGAGAGGAATAATCTACATCCAGCCAGTTGTTATTGTAGAATAAAGCCTGACAGGTTTAGCAGAAACAGTTGTATAAGACTGAAGTGCTTTACTCTGTTAAAACAACTTGCTGGATGTACATTATCCTGCTTATTACAGGGCTACTGCAACAAAACTAAACAATTAGACCCAAAACATTGGCCTGAGCTAATTTAATAAGAAAAGCTAAAAAATGAAGAATGACTGGACGCAGCCACACTAACCTATTTATTATTATTAATCAGTCACAAGATGGCGCTAAACAGTCAAGAACTGCAGAGTGACAGACACATATAGAAAAATGTTCACTAATGCTCAAGAACTAAGGAGTCAATCTCAGTTCCTGGAGGGCCGCAGCTCTGCACAGTCTACCTCCAACCCTAATTAAGCACACCTGATCAAACTAATTGAGTCCTTCAGGCTTGTTTGTCACCTACAGGTAAGTGTGTTGGAGCAGGATTAGAACTGAACTGTGCAGGGCTGCAGCCCTCCAGGAACTGGAGGTCAAGCTGATTGAGCCTTTATTAGTTTAATCAGTTAATGTCTAGAGATAACATACCTTGGAAGGTTGTGATTGACCAATCAGAATCAAGTATTGTAGAGAGCCATGGAATAACTATATATAACAGGCACAGCTACTCCTGCGCTACATCACTGTGTGGAATATAGTTAACAGCAGATGCGCTGGTGACCACCAGAGGTGACCTCTATGCAAAAATAGACATTTTCCAAACCACAATGCCCTGGCCTGTATAGACTCGATTCTGCTGCTTATTAGATTCATGTTTGTATAACTTAATATGGGTTTTTGGCACCTGTTTTTGTTTTGGAGCCAATGGAGGGGAAGCATGTTTTCAGTCTCTGGGTTTTACAGACAAGCTCCTCTGAAACACAGCAACAGAAATCTATCTCAGACCACACAAATGCAAAAGGCTTTACAGACCAGCACAGGAGAGGTTCTCATCCTGAAGACATGCCTGAACATGCCTCGTCTCTCTAAGGGTTTAGAGCTCGCAGACTCAGTGAAAAGCCTGAGCTTTCCTTGACCTCGGATTTCTATTCAGCAATAATTAGACTCTCGAATCCAACCCGCAGTAAACGTTCCGCCCGGATTACATCAGCATTCCAGCGAGCAAATAGCACAGCAGCCATTTAAGCCAGTTTCATGGTGAACAACGAGGATCGTTTAGCTGGCTGTGGTTTTACCTCACCGTCTGCAGCACTTCTGCACGCTTGCCATTTCCACCATGCAGCGACACAACAACATGCAGGAGCGTTGTGTTTGTTCCCGGTGCAGTTCCTCTGATCTGGCAGATCAGGCCTCCAGAGGGTCCCGCGGCAGACAAATTGGCCTTTTATTGCGGTTGTTGACTGTGGAATGAGCCTCAGACGAGCGCTGGAGGTTTACATCCGACAAACAGTGAAGTCTGAACAAGCACAGCGGTTACAAAACGCCACGGTGAGGATGAGAAACCGCAAAACTCATTAGCATACCATCATCTCTACCACCCTATTAACATTTCACATCTGTCTTCCCTCCACGCTCCTTCCTGATCAGGCCAGGCCGCCAGAATCATCCACATGAAGATAAATGCTCTCTGGAAAGAGGCTGGGAAAGTTTCAAGGCACCCAATGCATTGTCTGGGTTCAGCGCTCTAATTCAACATTATCTCAAGGTTAATAGCCCTGACACACAAAAGCACTTAATAACCCAATAAACCAGCGCTACATCATTAAGCCTCCCTCACAGCGCTGCGCTGGGGACGCGGACCACAACAACGGCCATAATCATCTCCCAGACTCTAATGCACAGCTAGAGTCTGCAGATCATTCATGAAGCCATATGCTGGTGTTTTGGACGGACTCTGAGAGCCGAGCGCAATTCAGTCAATGTCAGTTCTCAGAGCAAACACTCCTTCAGATAATGAAGAACACGTGCTCGCAGACGGAGTCACTGTATGTGCAGACAGTAAATGTCTTCAGTAGGAAACTGCTAGAATTTGCCAAGAAATCTTCCAGCTCATGCTGAGATTAAATGGCAGGCCTGAGCACAGTCAGTGATACTGACATTTAGATCTCTTTCCCCATGATTGGTGCACTCACTCACTGCTGTCTAGCAAGCATCGCCATCCACTGGAGTTCATATATCCATACCTTTATTGTTTTGTGGAGCAAAAACTTATCTTGAGAACCCATTAAATCTGCTGTGCAATGAAAGATGTTGATCTGCAGTTCCTCTTCACTTCCCTCACAGTAATTGCACTCATCCTGAAGACAGATGATGGAAGGTCTCGGCACGTTTCATTTCTCGACATCCACAGTTTCTCTGTTATTGTGTACAAGGTCTAAATGAGTCGCCTGAAGCTGTGTTTATATTAGTTTTCTGCATCCCAGCATGAAAAATATGACTTTACTGTAAGCTGAAACAAACCCCTTTAGGTGCAGAACATCTGTTTACGTCAAGTTAATCTAATCAAAATTAGCATCAAATGTTTGGCCACATCATTTAAGTGTACAGCGTTAACTCAGTGGTGACATCATATGCCGTGTAAGCCAAGAGGCGTTCAGAGATTAGCAATATCTGCACAAACAGCAGGCGGGTGTGAAGCTCCTCTCCCAGCACTAACAGCAGGGTACGCAGCCCGCAGTGGAAAGTCCCTGAGAGCTCAGCCCATAAACACGGCCTGTAATCTGTGAGGTGTAAGGCCTGGAACTGCAGCAGGGTTCACACGGGGCCTCCTTACACTGCCTGACCTCACTGTGTGTCTGCGTGTGCATGTGTGTGTGTGTGTGTTCACCTTGTGCTCCTTATGTTTCTGGGAGCAAAAGTATAGCAATGTCAGTAAATTTTGATCTTGTGGGGACATTGTTTTGGTACCAAGGGCAAAACACAGGATGAAGTATTCTGAACATGTAAAAATACACAGTTTCCAGTGAGGTTTGGGGTCAGGGAATATACTGTATATAAATATATATTAACGTACAAAGAGTATAAAACTGATTAAGTCTGTGGGAACTCCCCATATTAGCTGTTGGCTGTACAAATGTGTGTGAATGTGTGTGTTGTATTCCTTAGACTTTGGGAACCAAATGTCCTCACAAGTATAGCAATACTAGTACATTTTGACTTTATGGGGACATTTTTTTGAGGAAAATGACTCACAAATCCGACAAAATGGAGTGTTTTGAAATGTAAAATGCAGATGGTCTCCTGTGAGTGCAGGCTTGGGGTGGGGGGACAGAATATGCTTGTACAGTATAAATATTATTAAGTCTGTGGGAAGTCCCCATAAAGTTAAGCATGCAAATGTGTGTGTGTGTGGGAAGCACATCTGACGAGTGTATCCAGGGAATTAGGAGTCAGCATGTCTACTTATGAAAGCAGATGATTGCAGTGCATGTGAACTTGAGTTTGGACTGGATTGATCTGAAAAGATTATTCCATATTTTAGAGGAAACAAGCAACATCTGCTTGATATCCATGCATGTACAACGTTACACCGAACAAGGGTCCTCAAAACATACACGCACATCTGGGGTCCTTCCTGCTTTCAGGAACAACAGAGGAAATCTGGTCAGATAAGACATGAGCTATGAACACTAATGCATGATAAACGGCCACATCCTGCAGCAGAAACACGGTTTATTTCCAGAAGCGTCTCTCCTTTCACACTCCTCAAACAGCGGCTCCAGCCGTTCTGCTCTACTCTTTCTTCAGCCTCTTCGGGTTCTGTGCTGATGTTTATTGACCCGTGACCACAACACAAATACTGCGGCGCAGCCATGAACACGGGACAGAGACGGGAGGGAATTACTGACAGCAGGAATCTGCAGAGTTTTGGACTTCACCGCAGGAGATCAGCTTGCAATTTCATCCATGGCCAAACCAGAAGACGAGCGGCCCGACCCGGTGCTGTGTGTCTGGGGGATCACTGCTCCCACATCTGCCTCAGCTCCAGACGGCCCGCTGTCGGCTCAATCACCAGCCCAGACCCACTGAATCTCACACACACACTCTCCAGACCCACTGACTCTCACACACACACTCTCCAGACCCACTGAATCTCACACACACACTCTCTAGCATTCAGAAACACTGCAATTCCACCCAAAGACAATCTCTGCACGACTATCAGACCTAGACAAAGCTGATTTCAAGAGTTCACTCTGAGATATTGCTTGATAATAGCAGGTTTGGCATGCTGTCCCGGGAGAGAACCCTGAGCTCGGAGATAACAGGCTCCCGCCTGGTCAATGAGCATGTAAGGGGGTCTGAGATCAGGTAGGTCTCGAGAGCTCCCCCTGGTAAATGAGGAAAGGGGGAGATGGGGTGGATGGTGGGTTCTTCAGAAAATAAAGATGAGGGAGTAATGCTAGACAGGTTATTTATAGTGGGTTTGGATTAATCTGATTGGCTTACTAATGACTGAGACCAGCCTGGATCATATCACGTGCTCCTCTCGAAATTAGCTTGTGAAACATCACTTAGTGATCAGAGCTCCTGGAAACACACATACACACTACAGCACACACACTTTGAGCTGGTCCACTTCTGAACAGGCAGTGTAAAACACCCTCGGCTGCTGGCTTTAGTCAAACCGCCACTAGAAACCAGCTGATCTGACTGTTTCCATGTTCAGGACGACTGAAATCAGACATCATACGCTGTGCTCACATGCTGGAGAAGAGTGTGTGACGTGCAGCATATCTGTGTCTGACACGGCTGAAACACACACCCTTCCTGACTGCACTGGGCTTCGCTTACAGTGTTTCCCGTCTCTGCTTGATGACAGTTAATATTTTAGCGCAGCTCCACACCGGGCAGTGTTGCATTACCGGTCATATATACAGTACATCCAGACAAATGAGCCTCACAGCCTCTGACCGTCAGCCAGACTCCCTTTGTCTCCTGCCCTGACACATCTTCCTCCCATTCAGAGAGCAGACGGCAAATGTGATGAGGAATATCAGACTGTGCTTCAGTGGCGTAACGGGTCACAGATCTCCCGGTTCGGCTCGCATTACATCATGAATCTCAGCATTTTTCATAGCAGGAAAAGAGGAGACAAATGAAATTTGCTTTCTATTTATTACAAAAACAGTAATACAGGAAACTTCTAGTTTAATCAAACATAACTTAGAGCCTAAAATCAGGAAATAACCAGCGATCAGAATAACACATAATGAAATATTCAATACTGTAAACACACCATCTCCACTACTGCTGCTGATAACGCTAAATGAAGACATTTAACAATAGAATCTTCTACAGCAACATATTTATTGAGTTTTGATTTTCAATTAGGCGTCACGGTGGCGCAGTGGGTAGCGCTTTCACCTCACAGCAAGAAGGTCTCTGGTTTGAGTCTCAGCTGGGTCAGTTGGTGTTTCTGTGTGGAGTTTGCATGTTCTCCCGTGTTGGTGTGGGTTTCCTCTGGGTGCTCCGGTTTCCCCCACAGTCCAAACACATGCGCTATAGGGGAACTGATCAACTAAACTGGCCGTAGTGTAAGAGTGTGCGTGAGAATGAGTGTGTATGGGTGTTTCCCAGTGATGGGTTGCAACTGGAAGGGCATCCGCTGCATAAAACATATGCTGGATAAGTTGTCGGTTCATTCCGCTGTGGTGACCCCAGATTAATAAAGGGACTAAGTTGAAAAGCAAATGAATGAATGAATTTTCATTGAATGACTGAGTAAATCATCTTCATCTTCCATTATAGACGTTTAGTCTTGAGGAGTCATTCAGTGACACATTGTAGACGGCTGGTTGTCGCCACCTGTAGGTTGAACACTGTGATTGCTGCAGCGTTCATTTTGAGCATCACGTTGCATTAAACAGTGACGATAGCCTTTAGCATAAGCATCAGCGTTTCTATCTGAAGGATACGCTGTTCTCCCAGTGCTTCTGTGCTGTTCGACTGCTCGTGAAATAATGCTGGCTGAACAGAATAAAGACTGAACCTTTCTCGGTCAAACGCAGATTTGAATGCATCTCATGATTAATAAACATATGCAAATCCTGATCATTAATAATGGAGGCTGTGTGGGGGTTTCAATTCCTTCACAAATTTAGGATTAAACTACAAATTGAGAAAAAGTTATTAATATGTGGGTCAGATCCACACGGATCAACCTCGCTAGCAGTGTGATATGAGGCTGTAATATCACTCTAACCCACCCCAACCCACTCAAACACAGCGGTGTAGCATAAACCGACCGGCTGCATGAACATCAGGCCAGCGGCTCTGACCTCGACTGACCCGACACTGCTGCAGAACCTGAAGCGCAGCACTGAAACACTGCTCCTCTACACACTCCTCTACATGGCAGACTGACCTCAGAGATGTCTCACACAAATGTCTGGACCATGGAGAGGAAGCCTCTAACTCAGAACACACACACACACACACACACACACTCGGCTCTGAGAGGAAATGAGGTGTGACAAATAGGAAGTGAGAAACAGGAGTTCTGCAGGGCCCGTCTCCACTTAATATGCATCGTTTCGCAGAGCTAATGAAGAATAGATGAGGAGTGTGTGTGAGAGAAGCAGACATGAGGACAGAACAGTACAAACGACATGTGGGAAACGGCTGAGTCTTTCATTCCAGAGGACAGCGGAGAGAGCGGCCTCAGAGAGCAGACCTCACAACCCATACTGACCTCCAGAGAGCACACGGCCAGCGGGAGGAGCTCTCTGCACAACACACACACACACACACGTCTGCTTCATTAACTGCACACACTTTCATCTTTCAGCAGCGTTTACTCCTGCAGTGCCATCACTGTATTCTGTCCTGACACACAGCGCAGATTCACCGAACACCTCTGGAGGATTCATTTCTGTTACACACACACACTTTACGTTTGTTTTCGTTCTAAACCTCTTGTTGATGTAGTTTTATTCATTCATTCATTTTCCTTCGCTTTATTAATCAGGGGTCGCCACAGTGGAATGAACTGCCAACACACACTCATACACTATGGCCAGTGTAGTTGATCAGTTCCCCTATAGCGCATGTGTTTGGACTGTGGGGGAAACCGGAGCACCCGGAGGAAACCCACACCAACACGGGGAGAACATGCAAACTCCACACAGAAACACCAACTGACCCAGCCGAGACTCAAACTAGAGACCTTCTTGATGTGAGAACACAGTGGGACACCACTGAGCCATCGTGCCACCATGTATCTTAAACATTTTACACAAATTAATAGAAGAATAATGACGCCTCAATGTGTGTGTGTGTGTGTGTGTGTGAGCTCCTCAGACAGGGCATCTATCTGCTGCTGGTTTCAGAAACTCTATCAGTTAATATCTGGTGTGTGTGTGTGTGTGTGTGTGTGTGTGTGTGTGTGTGTATGTGTGTGTGTGTGTGTGTGTGTGTGTGTGTGTGTGTGTGTGTGTGTGTGTGTGTGTGTGTGTGTGTGTGTGTGTGTGTGTGTGTGTGTTGGCCGGCTGTGAAACACACACCGCTGAGTGCACGGCTCCAGACGGCCTCTGAAGGGCCCGAGCGGAGGAACAGGGGCCGATTCAGGCTGCAGAGTGCTCGATTACAGCGGACAGAGAGAGCCAGAGCTCAGCTACACATCTGCTGGATCAGCCCAGCTCTAGTTACTGCAGCGAGTACACACACACACACACACACACACACACACACACACACACACACACACACACACACACACACACACACACACACACACAGTTTCAGTTTCTCCATCTGCCACACAGAGACAGGTCTTCATTTATCTGCAGCAGTCCTTGTGTTTCTCCAGCTCTGCTCCTCAGTGATCCACTGACCTGCAAACACACACTCACCCACTGCTTCTGTCCCGTTTCTACTACAACTATCTGAAGATTCCTAAATCAACAAGCATTTTCTAGACAAAAGCAGAAATATAGTGTTGTTTACAGAAATAAAGAGTCAAAGTGAAGAGAGTTTAACCTTAAAACCAGCAGAGTAATCTGCCACAGGAGGAGCAGAATCACCTGATGTCCACATGAAGACAGGATTATTCAGGCACTATTGTGAAGTCTTGTAGTCTGAGGAGGAGGGTGAGGGGTCCTGCAGCTCTCTATCAACAGCAGCTAAAGTTTGCTGCTTCACTGTGTCCTATTTCAGATTGGAGAGGACACAAACAGCAGCAGAGGCGGATCGAGCAGGCCCTGGTGAAGCCCTGGAGATGATGAGCTGCTGGAGATCTGCTCCTGTACATCAGCGTTACAGACTGAATCAGTGCGCATGTGTGTGTGTGTGTGTGTGTGTGTGTGTGTGTGTGCTGTATAGTCTGTCCTAAACTAATGTATAGTCTGCTTCCAGATGATTCAGGCCAAACTCAACAGTTCAGTCACAGTTTTGGTTTTATATGGAGAACAGAGAGCATTACTCACAGAGGAGATGATGCTGATCACAGAGAGACTCCTGGAGGAGAGCGACACACACACACACACACACGCACACACACACACACACGCACGTGGGGTCACATTAAACTGCAGCAGCATTAAAGGAATTACAGCAGATGTGATTAGTCTGAGAACTGATCTGCTGACGCAGCAGTTAAAGAGACGGCCGGACTGGAGCAGGCTTTGAAGTCACGTGTTTCAGATCACAGACAACCACAACACACACACACACACACACACACACACACACACACACACACACATCAGCTCCAGACCCCACAGGAAGAGGCCAACGCAGCGCTAGAGCACACTATACAGGGAGAGTCGGTCAGCATTGTTCATCATTTACTGTCAAATGATTCATTCAGAACTACTGATTCATTTACAAGTGAATCGTTTAGCAACATCTTAATGAATGACTCAATGACTCAGATGATTCATTCACTCAGGAACGAAGCGGTTGTGTGTTCCTCTGAGCGCAGGCTGATGTCGCTCTGTGATTATCACTGAACTCTATCATACTGACCACAACACACGCCTGCACTGAGCACCTGCTGGATTACAATAATAGTTGGCGGTTCATTCCGCTGTGGTGACCCCTGATGAATAAAGAGTTAGGGTAAATATTATATATTAAATAAATAATAATAATAATAAAGATAATAATGAATCATAATCAGTGTTAGTGTTTCTGTACGAACATGTTTAATCTCACACTCATTTATGATAAAACTAATATCATTTACATTCCAGAATACAGAGGGTTAAACACACACACACACACACACACACACACACACACACACACACACACACACACACACACACACACACTGCTTCATCACAGAAATACACTGGTGTAAATATTTGAAGAACACTTTGACCGAGTGTGTAAAACCCCTTTGACCACCCAGTCAGAGTGCGGAGAAACTCTGTTTACTCTCTCTCTCTCACACACACACACACACACACACACACACATGGTCTACAGTGAGCGTCGGCTGGTCCTCAGATCTCTGTAAATAAAGCAGACAGACGGAAACCATCGGAAAACACCAGCCGTGTGTGTGTGTGTGTGTGTGTGTGTGTGTGTGTGTGTGCGTGTGCGTGCGTGCAGGAGGAGCCCCAGAATAACACTGCTGCTCTTTAGCTCTGTAAAGCTCCTCACACACTGACTGACCACCCAGGAGGAGCTGCAGGAGCGCCAACACTGGATTATCAGTGTGTGTGTGTGTGTGCACGTGTAATAGCGTGTGTACGGTGTGTGTCTGTGCATGTATGTATGTATGATTGTACAGTACATGTAAGTGTGCATTAGCATGTGTGTGAGTGTACAGTAAGCATGCGCGTGCGAGTGTGTGTGTGTGTGTGTGCGTGCGTGCGTGTGTGCGTGTGTGCGTGTGTGTGTGTGTGTGTGTGTGTGTGTGTGTGG